>CM031708.1:6509167-7084167 GCA_018466805.1 Hippocampus abdominalis
GACAAGAGAGAAATCTGGAAGAGGCACAAATGCATCACGTTGATCCGTGATCAGAATATCTGCAGACGTCATGTAAAAAATAGATTTTTTTTTTTCTTCTTTCATCCTTATTACCCTTACTCCTTGGTTTTGATCACATCATCAACATGCAAATGTGCAGTAAAGAGTAACATAAAATGCAGATGCATTTACAGTGCTGTGAAAAAAGATCATCTCCTCGCTTTTCTCGTTTTTTTGCATATTTCTCTCGTAGGAGCCGTATTGAAAATGGCCTCTTTACAAAGAGGAGAATGCCCGTTGATTATTATTATTATTATTTACTTTTTGAGAACCATTAAAGTGGCGCCTGAGGTTAAAGTGACCTGTGTTGCTCCGCTGATCTTGGTGGCAGTGAACTCGATTCGAAAATGACAAAAAAAAGGGGTGAAACTGTTTTTGCCGCTACCGCTTGAAGTATACGGTCAAGCTAAACATAAACTAAGCGCATCGCATGTTGTGCTCACGGCGAATAAAAAAGCAAAAAAATAAAAAATAAAAATACCATAGATGGGCTAACAAATAGCATTGGTGTCAATGTTTTTTTAACATTCACAGTCACAGATAAACTGCCCTCTATCATTTTTGGCAAGTGCATTTATTCAGTGGGAAAACAATCCCACATGAATAAATAATTATTTCACATCGATCATGTGTGCCACAATTATTTGCAGCCCCAATAATACTTAAATGCACTAGCCCATTTGCCAACAAATCAACACCTACACTTTTCAAAGTGAGAGTCTGCATCTGCAATAAGAAGTGAATTTAATTTAATTTAAGTCTTTAAGCACTTCTTAACCAGGGGTGGTAATAATTATGGAGGGATTTTATATTTGGACAGTTTGTGGGGAAACAAGTAAAAATACTCAAGAGGCGTTCTTTGTCCTCTGCAAAGAAATAATATCGCATTATTGCCGATTAATGAGTCGTAGTGACCGTCTCCTCCCCACAGGTGGCCAAGGCACATTCCAGGAAGGAGCAGAACGATGCCCATTAAAAGGAGACAAAACTTTGAATTTGATTTTATATATTACAGAGGGCTATTTTTAAGATTGGGAATTCCATTACAAAGATTTTAGTTGCGTATCTTAGGGGGCTGCATTTCACTACACTTCAAACAGGAAAGGTGATTGGAGATTTTTTTATTTTTTTTTGGAGCTGCCAACAAATGAAACTCAAGGCGCCACAATACGGTAATGAAATAAAAAATGAATGATATTTGAAATATATAATACGTAAAATAATTTTTACATCATGAATGATTCAAAACTAATTAATTGATGAAGAAAAAGATTGTATTCTAATTTAAAAATAATGACATGCTAATGTAACACCATTTTATAACGTGTAAATTTATTTAATAATAATGATGAACTCATCAATTATGAAAAGATCAAACGCAAGACGAGAGGGAAATATGCACCAAAAGAGAAAAAAAACGACAGGAGGCTGATCCTTTTCGCTGCACTGTACCTGATTCTTGCTGAGGTTTCTTGTCCCCAACATGAACTATGGTGCTACTGTAGCTACACTGGCTGGTGATGGACACCACGCTTTCTGGCTTGTTAGGTAAAGGTAGGGGCAGCGAAGTGCCCACTACCGCTCTGGCCGCGTCACTGGACTTTTATCGGAGTCATCCAAAGTGGAGAGACCGTGCTGATCCTTCAACAAGGCCGGTTCTGCCAAAGAGAACAGAGGACAAAAAAAAGAAAAAAAAAAGAAAAAAAAAGAAAAAATGCTGATATGGGACTGCCGTTTTGGAGAGTCTGAGAAAAGAAGATTCTTAAATCAAGGGTGTCCAAACTTTTGCTCCTCAGGACAACGTACAGGTAAAAAGGAGGGAATGAAGGTGAGGGGGCGGGGCTTCGACATGTTTAAACCAATTCAAGATGCTTGAGGGTCAACGTATAAACATCAACTCCACTCATTTTGTTGAGCAAACATGAACATGTTTAAAGAAAAACTCACTTATTTTGGTGTACGAGGTGAAAAAGCCAATTTAAAAAAAAATTTTTTTTTAGGACTATTGTAATTACTCATTTAAAAAGTGTGTCATATTCTTTAGAAATGCATTTTGCCAATTGCTGCGACTAAAAATGACCAATCACGGCTCAGTTTGCGAGCTTCACATGACTGCGATCGGTCATTACCTGAGCCCCCGGGCACGCGTGATGTCATTTCCAGGCCCCCGGGCCATAGTTTGGACACCCTTGCTTTTAAAGTAAGGCTGTGAAGGCCTTTGAAAAATGACTTTCTAATGCAATGGTACTGTTTACTCTTAACTTTTATGGAGGTAACGTAGTGGGGACATACCTTGAGAAGCCTGTACTGTGGCGCCGACTTTGTGTTTGTCCTCGTCAGAGGACGTGGTGTTACAGGAGGATTGACATTTCCTCTTCAGAGCGAAGGGAACATTGCAATTCTCCAAGTACCTGCAGTTGGATTGATAATAATAATTAGAAAAGAACAGATATATTATCGGCACCAGAATCGATAGATCAATAGTTGTCATCTGCTGTCCGTACCTGATAACACCGTCTAGACAGCTCATCTGCTGGTAGGAGTAGACCGTCTGGTCATTGAGTGGCATCTCCTCGTGGGAAGAGGATCGGTTCTCCTCCATCGGGGGGGCGCTCTCCTTCCAGCTGAGGAGGTCCTTAGGCCTCACCACTGCCGGGTTCTTCTGAGCAAACTCGACTAAAGTGAGGGAGTTAAGAAGTGAACGCAAGGCAGGATCGGTCTTAGTGCCCAAATAGAACAGGTTGGGATTCTCGACTTACTGCTATTGATTTTCTTGCACTGTTCCTGGTGCTTCTGGAGATGGACTCCTTTACAGATTTCCTGGAAGGTTCGCTACCAAAAGAAGGAAAAAAAAAAAGTTAGTCTCATTGGTTCCTCCGCATTATTTTAAGTGTTCCAAAAGAAAGCATCATCATATTTCTCAACTTGTGATCAAAACTATTGCGTAAAGCTGCCAAAAGATGGCATCATACCTTGCCCAATGTGAAACCAACAAGACCATAATCCTGTTCCCAGTTGGGTCCACTGTGTAAAATGGACATAAACTCACCGGCCGGGTTTTGCTGCTCACTTCTTCCTCCTCATCGTCCTCTTGGTGTAACTTGGTGCCATTGTTGAGGCTCTCGCTAGAGGAGGTCATGCCCAGGAGCTGGTCGGTGCTGTTCAGACTCCTGTAGCCACTGGACCCACTGTTATGAACCGGCTGAAGGACAGACAGAGCCGTCATAAAACAGAGGACCTCATGTAATGTACAGTAGCTATTCAACTTATTTAGCTTTCCTACAGGAACGGCAAATAATTTACATGTAGAGTGGACCTATCATTGAGACCTGTGGAACACCAGTAGTACAGTACAATCCCAGGGAATTTTTACATTCAGGTAGTGCTCATTGTAAATATCAGAGGACTGAGTAGTAAGCCTTGTGGAACCTCCTTATCGTTTCTCACCTGCAGAAGGAGCCTGTGGATCTGCTCAGTGATCTCCTGGATGTCCGAGTCCATGGTCTTTGACTCGGCTCCGGCAGAGAGCGGGGCCATGAATACATCCTCATTTACAGGGCCCCTGGGGAGGGAGGGGGGTCCAACAAAACAAAACAGATTACCACCTACACATTGGTGATGTATTTTATCAGTGATGGAAAGTAACAAAATACAAATACTTTGTTTATATCATTGGCAAAGAACGTTTGTAACTTATTCTCAGTATGAGCACTAGTTGAGGAAATAAAACACATACAAGGATCGTACCTTGACATAATGGCAATCTTCAAAAGGTAAAAGACTCACATTCGTACTTTGTGTCTCCCGATCACAAAGGAGACCTTGCGACTCCAGGGGTTGACATAACTGGACCAGCTGGTATCCAGCATGACGTATTCACCGTTGCGTGCGCGGAATCGGATGGAGGAGTGATCGAACGGCTGCCCGGCATACTGGAGGACTGGTCGTGGAGAGGGCAACATATCACGTGACTTTTGGGCAGATTTTACAAGATTATTTTAGTTCATAGATTAAATTAAGATTTAGTCACAGGTCCACTCATACAAATACAGAAACAAACAACCGAGTACAAACAAATACAAAATGATATTTTAATCTAATCTAAAGGTGAAAAAACCTGAAGATTACGATGTTGCTTGCCGGTATATGGCAAGTAACCTATAGTTTAATTATGCTACAGTAATATTTTGTGCAATTAGTCCAAATTGAAAGAAAATAATTTTTGACAGTGATAAATCATGACATCACGATGGCATTCAATATGCACAGTGTCTGAAAGTGTTGCATTGGTTTTTGGCGAATGTCAAGTACTCACTCTTTCTGTGAATGGCCAGCATGATGGGTCTGTCGTTAGGATGCAAGTGGAGGAGGACCGATGTGCCAATCAGATCCTGGGGGAGGTAACCCAGGAGAGGAACGGCTCTGAAATTCACACGCAAGGCACATGATGAACAGTTGAAATATAATCAGAAGCTTCCACGAGACAGGCATCAATGTCTATGAAAGTACAGTCAAACCTCGGTTTTCGTCCATAATCCGTTCCAGAAGGCTGTTCGAAAACCGAAATTGTTCGAAAACCGAAACCACACTCTTTTTAAAATAAAAATGTTTACTGAACACGTCTGCTCACAATGGAAAGCAACACGAGGAAGTGTCACTTCCTCGTCTACCCGAGGAAGCATCACTTCCTCATGTAAGGAAGGCGAGAGGAGCCAAATGGTGCATTCAAGTGCGCTCAGTTTGTTCGAGAACCGAAATTTGTTCGTCATCCGAGGCATAAAAAACTCGAAATATTCGGTCGAAAACCGAATTGGCCGCGAACCGAGACGTTCGAAAACCGAGGTTTGACTGTAAATAGTTGTTTGTCTCCATATGGCAGGGTTTACCAAAGTCACCCGCCACCCAATGAAAACAAAGACTATCAAAAACGGATGGATGCGTTAAACAAAAATGGTTCGAGTCAACCTCTGGTCAAAGCCAGGTAGAGAATTCCCACCGTTATGAATGTCCGACTTACCGTTCATCCACATCCTGGAACACGCAAGTCGGAGAATGCGTGGTGGTGAAGACGCGCTTATCTGTCGGAATCCGGGGTGCTATGGAAAACATGGTGACAGTTACTGCGCAGTAAAACACAGACTTTGATTAGCAACGCTCACCTCTATTAATAATGAATGTAATAAAATAAAAATAAAATGTATTATTATTATTATTATTACTTCTGTCAAAGTCCTTACCATCATAACCCGAGTGAACCCTCTCGGCCAGGAGGAGGCAGCAGATCTGGTCCTCGGCGTGTGCTGCCACTTGGACTTTCATCAGGTACGGAGTCATTCGGAAGGGATAGTACTGCGGGTCGCCTTTGCACTCCTTACGTCCACTGGACCAACACGTAAAAAAATAAATAAATTAAATTAAATAAAAGGTGAGGGGACCAATATGAGCAAAGATCATGCTAAACATCAGCTACTCCGCAACTTTAGAAAATAGTCCAAAAAAAAACTTGCAATATTGTATTACAGTCAGCTTTCATGGAGGATGACATAAATCCTCCATTATTTACTTCTGAGAAAATGAAATTCTGAGGATTTGGAAAATTTTTAAAATTATAAAAAAGTTATCTAAACAATTAGATAAAAAAATTATTGATTAGTCAATCAGCAGTCAATTAATTGTTGCACCTCTAATTTGGTATATGCATCACTGTAACATAGCCTGTGAAAAAGACGCATGTCCATTTTTGTCATTTAAAAAATAAAAAGTTTTACGTTAATGTGCAGTCGTAGACATTTCATATATGGGCACGCGTGTTTATTCACAGGACAGCAACGATGGGCAGAGTATCCGATTAGCGGTGACGCACTTATGATGTCACAAAGCAAAAAAAATAAAATAAAACATGAATAAAAATCTCGAGCGGCAGATGGTCCGTTAGCGAGGCCGAGGCGGCGTCCACCCACCTGATACGGCAGAAGAAGGACTTCTCCGGCATGCAGTCAGGCGGCAATGACTCTGCAATGGGAAATTTTTTCATTCAGCAGTAAAACAATAGCGCACAACTGCTTTTGCTCCCCCCCCGGGGCATGCATTTGGGTTATCCGGAATTCCATGAATGCATAGCTCTTTTCTTGGATCGCGGTGAATTAAATGAGAGTTTGGTGATTGGTCGTCAGGAAAAACAAACAGCAATGGAGCGGATGTTCCTTTTGTCACTGAAATGTCGGCCACCAAGATATTGATTGACTTTTGATTTCTTTAAAGACCAACGGTGACCTAAGTTGCACTTTTAAAATAGAGGAAGGGGGCCAGGCCATTTTAGATGAAGGAAACGAGTGAACACGTGTGTATCAAACACGTCACATAGTATACAGTATTTTCAAAATGAAATAATAATGGATGCTCATTTTAAAATTGTATTGTCAATTTTTTAAAATGAATTAATCAGTGAACTATTTAATCAAAGTGAAACTCCTCTACAACGAAACCTATATGGGCGAAAATACCCCCTAGTGTGAAAAAATCTTCATGCATTAACACCATTCCCACTTTCCTGCTCCTGTGTGTGTGTGTGTGTTTACATCTGAGATCAAATTTGCTACAGTGAAAAAACCCCTGTTGTGAAAGATTTCTTGCTGCAAACATGATTTCGTTGTAAAGGAGTTTCACTGTATTACATGTAAATTAAATTTTATTTATAAAATAATGTATTTTTTAAAATAAAATACCTACATTTTATTAATACAAAATTCATACTCAAGTTGCAGTTTTTATAGTGAACTGTAACTGTATATTCATATATACAATTAAATGTAATAATAAACATATTAATACAACCATGTCACACGGACAGTTTTTTATGTATATAGTTTTTTTTGTTTTTTTTTACAATTAATCAATTGACAAATGAATTAATGATAGAGAAAAATGTGAATCAGTTTGTAGGGATAAGAAACCGTGATGAGAGACGCATCCATGCATCGCATTCAAAAAGTTTGTGTTTGTGTATGAAGTGCTGCCTCCACGAGTGAAAACGATTCAATTGTCATTGCCACAATAAAAGCTCTAATCCACCCGTCCCACCCGACAATCATGTCATAAAAACGTGGCTCCTACCAGCCCCGGTGCACATGCTCCAAGAGGGCAGGCGGTATGGCGTGGTGAAGCTGTAGAACATGCTGACATCCTGCGGGATCAGGAACTCCACAAACTTGCTGTTGTTGAACACGTCCCTTTTGCAGTTCAGGATGGAGGCAGCCTGGTCGGAGATGTATACGATCTTTCCCGTGCTGAGTGACACGGCCACTGCGAAAGTGTCCTGCAAATAGGGGACCACAACGACACTAATTCATTCACGTGGATTTTTGCCATCCATATTTGATCTTAGTTTAGCAGTTAGCACAGCTTCTCCGTTTTCTTGCACAGTGTTCCACATGATTAGTAAACTATTCCCTGTCCTCCTTTGGTGATCACTATACTTGTCAGAGTTGTGCCAAGTTCGCCGCCATAGATGGGAGGATTAGTGACTTTTAAGGAGCAGCTCTGCGATACGTTTAGATGTGCTAGCTTGCTAGCCAGCCAGCTGCAATTCATTAATTTAGCAGCTAGGAAAGCAAGGAAGATGGGTGAGTATTCGACCAAGAGGCGTGTACGTGGTCAGATGTACTTGAAGCCATTTTCACGGTGAAGCAGATGCGAAGAGGTCATCAACATGCTTTATCGCGATCGGTCTGCGGAGTCCAAATCGATACCATAGGCCAAATTTTTACCGTCTGCCGCATATACCGGAGTATGAAGTAGGACGCCACAAACCTGCCATGCCTATCTGTGACTATTGAAGCTCATCTTTTAAATGTGAAATAAATAAATTAATAATTCTTTTGCCAAAAAAAATTAACGAGTGCATCCTCTTGTCAAAACCTGACGAATATATAAGTAGTGGTGTTTGGACTCTGGGATGGACAGTTACAAAATGTAATCTTTCTTATTTGGACAATAAATCAGCGACTCACATTGTTTTTGAGGGTGTATTCCGACATAATGCTGTCAATCTCGTCAATGGTGTACGAAGATGCATCCAGGCCGGAAGGTTGACTGTCATTGGTCATCAGCAACTGGTAATACTCCTCATTGGCTGCATACAAAATTAAACATTGACAGTAAGTCTGATAGACTTGGAGGACAATGAAATGCTTTATATATATATATTAAAAAATAAATAAAATAAAATTTTTTAAAGGGCTTCCAAACCAACCTTTCCCTATTGCCTGTTGTAAATGTTCCAAATTTTTGTGAGAAGTTTTGCAAAAAGTAGTAAACTTGGGGTGTAACAAAAACCCCCAAAACAAAACTATTTGAATAGGAAAATTGCTTTTGACTTAAAAGATATTGGGGAAATATGGCGTTGAAGGACATCAATCAAACCAAATCATTTCACATTAGAAAAAAAAAACCATCCTTGAATTGTATCACACCCCATGTTAAAAAAAAAAAGTTAGTGTGCATTGGTGAATCATCGAGAATGAAAAAGAGTCAGTGGCCTTTACCTTCCACCTGCTTGATGCAGCGCAGAGCGTACTTGAGCGTGTTCAACGTGGAGGAATTGCTGCCTTGCCTCTTCTCGGCAGGCAGGTACAGCTTCAGCTCTTTCAGGGTCTTCAGCATTTCCTTTTTAGTCTTGGCTTTAGCCGATTCCTGACTACTGCAAGAGGCACAAGGTACATTCCCGGCCGGTCAGATAGGCCAAAAAAAAAACAAAAAACCCCAACAACAAAAGACGGCCATTTTGGGAAGCTGGTTCACGGTCCTCGGGTTTGCGTACCTGCAACCGCTGGTGGAAGGGTTGTCCTGCTCGGAGCTCAGCAAACTGAAGGCATTTGAACTACTGGGGGTAGATAGACTGCGGGAGTTTGAGCTGAAAGGCGGATAGAGAAGGAAAGATAACTTATTACTGAGTGATGTTATAAACACGATCATACTATAATACAATAAAGCTTTATTTATATAGCACTTCCACAACAGCTACAGCTGCAACTATAAATGTTTGGTTCCACGGTCTGGCTTGCCAAGGAATAAGAAAAAAAGGAAAATGTATCATTTTTAACAGGTTGCAGATCACTTCAGCAAGGATTTCTGTTTGAGGGAATAAGCCAAGTAAACAGTCGCGACTCTCAAATCATCTCAGTAGAGCTCTCAGTTAGTTAGTAGTGTTCTATGTTCCCCGGCTCCAATGATGATGCTTTTTATTGCACATTCGACTGCATGCATGTGTTCCTCTAAATCAGATTTGCCCAATTTTTACTGATCCAAGGTAGAAAAAATGGCCCAAAAAGTATACGGAGTGCCAATAAAAATATAATGAAACGTGTTTGTTGTTGTTTTTTTTTTTTAATAAACTGCTTTAATAGGATTTTGTACTGTCGTATTTGTGCTTTGCGTATGTGCCCTTTACATTTCTGTGTTAGACTGTTTGTCCTGTTCAATAAATGTCAAAGTGCATCGGCAACTGAGGCTCTCCTTGCCCACGTGCGAGGGCATTACTGTTCTTGTGCCTTGGTTGTTGCAGTGTTTTTTATTTTATTATTATTTTTTTTTATATGGCTTGAACGGTACCATACCTGAAGCCAGCTCGCACCGCCAAATTTGTTCCACAACACAGGGCAAAAATAAATAATAAATAAATAAAATACAAATAAAAGACTGAACAACAGCTTGTCATCTCAAATCATTAATTCTTTGCCTCTCTTTGAATTTTGCCTTGTGTATGAAAGGCGCCGTGCAAAGAAAATTGCCTCTAATGAGGATGACACCTCCTCTCACATTAAGCAGCACGTTTCTTTCTGTATTCACCCAACAACAAGGAGGATAATTTCTTTGACATTTTGGTATTTTTCATAATAGCCGCCAATCAGCCAGGTGAGGAAAAGCCTCCAGAGGAGCCCTGAAGGAGGCATTACGTAACAATGAGCAAAAATGGACGCGGTGGGATCTTGCAGTTTGCGGTGTGGTTAAGTTTGACCTGGAATAAAGACCCGCCGCTGTTGACGCCTTTTGTGGAAGACGAGTGGGGGGGGCGAGGGGAAAAAACAAGGGGATTGGGCCACATGTGGCATTAAGAGAGGCGCTGAGAAAGGATGAGGCGCTCTTCAATTGTCAGCAGCTCCTTGTGGAGACGCTTCACCAGCTGGCTCCGCGGGGAAGGTGAAAATTTGGGAGGACGAGTGCAATTTTTAAACATGGCCCACATGGAGAGCCATTCTGGTTACACTCATTGCAATGTAATGGATGTTTGAGTGGGATATTGAGGGCTAGATATAGATATAGAGAGATGGATTGATAATGGAGGATAATGAGATCCATCTCGACAGCTAGCGAAATGATCTCTGTTGCTCGCTTGATCTACCTGTTCTGTACTATAGGGCTACAACCAATGATGATTTGAATTCATTAGTCAATTATATTGGATTTTGTCAATTAATTGATGAATTCAATTTTTGAAAAACTTTCCATTTCAATCCCTTTATTTAAAAAAAATAAAAAAATTGACAGTGCAGAAAAGCACAAATTAATTACAGATCAGTTACTGGTCTCGACCATGGCAGAAAATTACACAAAATGTGTTGATGTATTTCAAAATAAAAGTACCAATAAAGGTTTTCTTATCTTATCTAAATACGGTAATTGTTGCATCTCTCTCTCTCTCGCTCTGTAAATAAACACAATGACTTTTAATAAGACACTCACTCGTCGAAGTCTAACTGTCGAAATTCAGAACTCTAACTGACACTTGTAATAGAAACACTGCAAAGGTTTAACCTGAGTAAAAAGCCCGGGAGAGTATGCGTGCGTTGGTTGGCATTAACCCACAAGCCTAACAAGGACCCGGTAAACCCAAAACGGACTCTGAGACGCTGACTCATCACAACACAGGTGTACTTAAATAGCAAGTTAATCCGACTAAGAATAGAGCAGCACTGCTACAAATTGCAACCTTTGAGCAGAGGAGGGCTTCAAAAATACAATCGCTGGTTTTAGAGTGGACGGGGCCCAATGTGTACTAAGCTTTGACATTAGGCTAATTGGTCCGCATTGCATCATGCAGACTTGAGAGCTTTGGTTTCTGTCCGATTGAATAGTCCTGTGGCTGTGGGAAAAGCATCACATTTAGTTTTTCTTTGTCGTTTTAAGGGCTTGATATGTGTTCATGTTCCGAATTGGTGATAGCCAACCACTGGGCCGAAGCGCATTCGTGCGGCGCGGGAAATGATCCAATGTCACTCCATTGGTCTGAGACTAGAAGTTATATTGACAGCAAAAATAAATAAATAAATCTACGTTTGAGTCTTAAGTATGAACGAGTGATGCAAATAACAAAAAAAAACACAAAAAAGACGAACTGACTAAAAAGTGTAATTAACCGATATTAATGTGCACACAAACTTAACTTTGTGGCTGACGCACTCCCTTCTGCGACGAAGCGTTAAATAATATTTTGCCAAACAGGCTGACTCGAATGTAACCTAATTGATCATTTTGACTCAACATTGTCAAATAACAGCCATACTTTCTATCTTGAGGCGACATAATGCTGCGCGGCTTCTCAGTCAGTTTGTGGCCATGACTAAACAGATTTGTTCAACTCATTAAATTGGCAGGAATAAAAGATGCTCAGAGAGACGACTAGTTTCCGCCCAAGAGTGACAGTATGCCATTTTTTTTTTTCTAACAACAAACAACTAAAGAGAATATTTGTGTATGTGCTGAACAAAACCAACCCGATTTTGCAAAACGACTTGAAATACAAGATCATACAATGACCTAAATAGATTGTAAAGAAGCCTTGGGAGGAAAAATGTCAGATTTCGGTCATTATATTATTGTCAGTTAAAAAATAAATAAATACTGTATTTGCCAATTAAACGACATCGGAGCCCTTCTTCAATATTTCCTGGCTTCCCAAGGTTCCGATTTGGAGGTGTACTGTACACTCTCATCAACTTTCCTTTTGATGGATGCTTCACAGGTTCCTAATAGGGTTAAAGTCAGGGTATGCTGGTGTGGCCGGAAGATATTTTTCTTTACGTCATCTTGCAGGACAATTATTCTCCCGAAGAAGGCGCAGTTTTCAAAGCACGGCAGATAATGCTGAATGAGAACCACTGGATATTTTGAGGATTAGTTAACAGCACCAGCAATGTACTTTCCATCACTTTTTTTTTTTTTAGAACAGCGCAAAATGCTCACCCAGAACTATTAACAGCTGACCGTTACGGTGACTGGCACTAAAACGACCCTACTTAAGCCACTGAGAATAGAGTTGCCTTTGAGAATAGCATCTCAAGTGGACTTGGCAGCAGCAAGTAGGTCAGAGAAGACAGAATAAGCTTAATGCGGCGTCTCCGTTTTAGTCTGGACGACGGTTGAAGATCAGGGCAAGGTGGCTCGACAAAGGTGATTGAGGATTCTTTCTGCTTTTGTGTCGTGTCCTTTACCGTTTTGACGGGTAATTCCCAAACACTGCCGGGGGAAATTATCCAATTTCGCTCAATGGTTTAAAAAGGATTACTGTATTTTCTGCACTAAACGGCGCACTGGATTATCAGGCGCACCTTCAATGAATGGCCGATTTTGTACTTTTTTTCATATATTGGGCGCACTGTATTATAAGGTGCAATCTACAATGCATCCACTAGATGGAGCTACGCCACTTCCATCCGACTCGAGAGGCGTTCATGACCGCCTCCGAAAAACGGAAATTAACGATTACTTCAATGAAACTACGAAAATTGAAAATAATGCATCAAAACAGAAAATCAAGTGAGAAAATCACACAACTAATTCTATAACCCACCCTACGGAATTTATTTTGGCATTTCCTTGAGCGTAATTCCAATAGAAGGATCAAATATCAGTAAAATGTAGGAGACTGGACTGTCTCAGAAGTGTTTGTTATTTATTCCTTTGTCGCGCACTGTATTCATAAACGAGGAAATCACAAAATAAATTCTGTAGGGGGGCTATCGAATTGGTGCTGCATGATGTGGACTTTGGAGGAGGGAATGGGGGGTGGGAATATCAATGCCAATTATCGACAAATCACCCAAATGTAAATACCAAATATTATTTTAGGGAAGAAAAAGCTGATTTTTTTCAGATGAACACTTTGCCTTACTGTATTTTAATGATGGTCAATGGTGGTGCTTATTGGACATGTTAAGTATTTTCCAAGGTGGTAATCGGTGGAAAAAGTCTGAGAAGTATGATACTACGCCTATTTTGTACCACTCCCTATTTGGACATCAAAATGTTCCAGTGAGAGGCGAGGCAGACAGCTAAGCGCACGAAAACGCAAGAACGCACATCAGGGTTCAATCCGCCCGGCGACAAACTCAAACAAACAATGCGTCGCCATGGGGATAAACGCCAAGATAAAAAAAAAAGGCATGACACGGCCCCTCTCTTGTTGGCATAAAGCCAAGTGGCTGGTTTGCCGGTTGACATCATCGGGCCAGACTTCCAATTGGGAGCCGCCATCGTTTAAAAAAAAAGAAAAAATTCCCAGCAATCCAGATGAATTCCAACTGCCTCCTGTCAGCAGTGAATCACAGCTGCGCTCGTTTTGACGTCACGCTGCAGATGCATTTCAGCCGTTTTATGGACTTTTGGAAATATCCCGCACATATTCCATCGGGACTGAAAGTATATTTAGCTGAGTCGTCGCTCAAATTACATGTTGTGAATTTACAGAGAACACGTTCAGCCCACTTTGTATGAAAATGATGATGGTGGAAGTTGTGAGCCGTGCACAACGTGAAATGATGATTTCTTTTAATTTACAGTGGTATCTCTACTTACCAACGTCTCTTCATATGAAATTTTCAAGTTACGAAAAGCGGCAAAAAACGATGAGGACCTAGTTAAAAGTTAAATGACCATCATTTGTATTCTTTGTTCATTGTTTTTTACATTATGCACAACTCTCAATTATTGCACAATAACCTAATTGCAACATGTATTTGTTACATATTTTAATGCATTTTTATGCTTGAGGAAATATTTTTCTCTGAATTTTGGGGGAGCTTGGAACGGATTAGGGCATTTACATGGAAAATGCGTCTTTACTTACAAAATGTTCTAGTTAAGAAATTTATTCCGGAATCAAGTAATTTCCTAAGTGTATTTATGATTTTTCAAGGCAAAACCTGTCTTGTAGTAAAACCAGTCTTGATTGACTGACCTTCGCTGTGGATGTCACCGCACGTTCGATGCCCGAAATTAATTTCGTTCAAATAAGGGTCGTGAGGTTAGAAATCATACCAAGTCAACTATTCCTGTTCTACCAGCAAATGATGCTGCTTAAACGTTGCATTTTTCTCCTCGCCTTTAAATGGAAACATCCCACAATAAATACCTCTTGTTGCTTCCGGAAGACTCCAACAAAGCAGAATCTTTGCTGTTACTGTTGGAGCTGCCCGTCGACTCGTGACCGTTGCTCTCGTGGCCATGGCTCTCGTTGCCGTGCGACTCGGTCCCGCTGCCGCAGGACCCGCTGCTCTTCATCTCCACGTCCTCCTCCGGTCGCGAGAGGGAACGAGAACCCTTGCGAAGTTTGCGCGGCCCGGCAGAAGGGGCGTCATGGCCGCTGCTGTCGCTGCCCTCCGACGGCAGACCGCCTTGGCTGTAGCTACTCATCCGTTGCAGCTGCGCCATGGAGCCGCAGCCAGAGGCCCCCCTCGGCACGGAGCCGCTCGATGTGGATGCTCGGCAGCTCGAAGCGCCATCTTGGTCATCCGGTACTGAAAAGCAATAGTGCTTGGAATCTGAATCTTCCGACATCAGGAGGATGAGCTGACTTCTGATCGTTGGTGTTAAAGTTGAGTAGAGAGAGCGCAATCACCCCATCGCCAGTGAACGTGTCCGAGGGATAAAACAGGACTGATCTGCAAAGAAAAGAATGAAAATTCTATGAAACACTTACATTTCTTGGCCCATCGCGAGCAATGACGTCTGCGAGACAGAAGCTGAGCAGTACCGTTTAAGAACTAGCCTATGTTGTTTAAAGCAGCGCAACAAGCATTTACGTTATCTACGGTCCTGTATAATTATAATCTAATATCTAATAATAAATTAATATTATCATCTAATAATAATAATAATTATTATTATTATCTAATATCTAATAATAATAATAATCTAAAATAATATAAATATAATCCAGTACATTTTTAGGTTTTTTTTCCCCTAAAATTGCCAAATTAAAATATTTTTATTAATTTATCACTTTAATTTGTTGTAAATGATAAACGACATATTGTCACATCTCATCGCTGTCAGGCAAAAACCTTGCATGTCCAAATATGGTCAATTTCATTTATTTTTTTCCCCCATTCGTTCGCAACTATTGTCCCCTCACATTGTCTTGTTAATTTTAAGCATTTTTAACCACTTGAAAAGTGTTGAAAACAGCAAGTGACAAGAAATCTTGTTACCACTCTTAAATGCTCAACTATTGTTGTAAAAGTCCACCTCTTCCCTTACTCCGCTCGGACCTGATAAATCACATCTGTGCCCCTGCGTTTGATCATTATAAATTTTATGATAGAGAACAAGTTTTGATCAGAGGAAAAATTGGCCTGGGGGATTTGAGTTTGACGCCTTTACATTAGATTGCACAGGCATGTTTAATGTGGCATGCCTCAATAAACAACCCTGAACTTAGATCTCAAACAAAAACATCCCATTTTATAGACATGAAAAGCTCAACAAATGGCAGGGTTCATCTTCTGACCTGGAAAATAAAACACTCAGCAGGTGCTTCTCTGATCTAGAGTAAAAAGGTGAGCAGGTTCAAGCTGTGTTGCCTTTTAAAAGAAAGGCTGTGCCCCATCTGAGCCCCGCTGACCCTTTTCAAAAGGATCATCTATCACATGAAACACAAAACATTTACTTGAATGCCATGTTAGGTTGCAGCGGCGTGTTGTTGTTGTTGTTGTTGTTTCGTGGCCTTGAAGCACTGAGGCTACCAAATATGACAAAGAAGATCAAATGGTCCCCTCTACTGTATAACCACACTGTGGATCTTTTCAAGAAAATTTTTTGCTACAGGAATGGACACGTTTTGCAATTTTAGTAGTTAAAAAAAAAAATACAGTTGGGAGGGAAAGGTCACTACACCTAAAGAGACCAACCAAAAAAAAAAAAAACTACCCATCTTTGCTTCCACTTTAATTAATTAACATGTTTGTAATGATTTCTTTTTAAACATTTACATATGGTGTGGAAAAATAGAACCGCGTCCCTTCTGAGAAGCTCATTGATATCTACACAGTGACATTCTGACTTGGCATTTAAATGGACTGTTTTCCACTTGTGACTAAAGATTAGCTCGGGCCAGCCGGGAGACCAGCTCATTCGTATGCATATTTATTCGGGACTATTAACTAATACCGTCTTCTTGACGTGTTCCGTCCTGCTACGGAGATGCAAGCAAATAGTCTTGAGTTCAGTGAACCCGGTACACGGTCTAGGCCGGGGGTCGGATGCGGCTCTCTAGCGACATCTAGTGGCTCCCTGGAGCTTTATAAAAATGTTTGAAAAATTGAAAAATATTTTGATAGTAGGCTAATTTAGCTCAAATAGATATAGATACATTTTGCAGCTACGAAAAAGGAGAGTTGTGGTGTTGTTTTTTTAAAACGTACACTTTATTTATGCTTTTAACAGTCTCGACAAACACAGACACGTCTGCGTCCGACTCCGTGCCTTCTCTCTTCTCGTTCGAGAGGCGTTCAAAGACAGCCTCAGAAAAAGGGAAATTCATGATCGCTTCACTGACACTAAGAAAAGCGAGAATAATGCACCAAAATAAAAAAATCAAGCGAGGAAATTACGAAATAAATTCTATGGGGGCGTTTGTGAACACACAACAAAGGAATGAATAACGTAAACAATTCTGAGACAGTCCAGCCTCCTACATACATATAGCATGTGTTTCCTTCATTGTAAGTTTTATCGACGGCTTTTTTTTTTTTGCGGCTCCATACATATTTGTTTTTTGTCCTATATGGCTCTTTCAACATTTTGGGTTGCCGACCCCTGGTCTAGGCACTCTGTGCCAGATGTAGCAAAGCAGCCCCAGGAAACAACTGAGAGCAAGCTGTCTGACGCCAAGCAGCACAGATCCCTCCTTGATGGTCTTGAGATTTCATTTGATCGAGCATAGACTAAAAAAATCGAGCCTTCCATGTATTTCACAGTAGGTACAGTGTTCTTCATTTTTTGCCTTTGAGCCATTTCAGTGATCACCGTGGCTTTTCTTTTGTTTTTCCTTCATAGAAGCACACCAACAATTTAGCCTGCTACGTGCAAATGACCACAATACGTGACGACATCTCGGCAGTAAAGTGCAGTTTAATACAATTCCCGTCGGAGTGCACGATGGCTGGCAGGAAGGACGAGACAAAAAAAAAAATTTTTTTAATAGCCTCCTCCATTGAGAACAGAGAGAACTCACCGTAGATGGCTAATTGGATCAAACAAAGCAAAAAAAAAAACAATACGACTCATCCCAGGACATTTCACTCATTTAAATGTGATCACAAGTTGCTCCGGGCAGTCAAGGGGTGGAAACAGCTTCCCGTGGGACATGTCTTTAGTGTGCCGATTAACAATCAGTGAGAAATAAATTCTAAGGTGAATGAAGAGTGGCTTTATCGGGTGAGGAGAATTTTTTTTTTACAAATTTCATTTTGTATGTTTTTTTTTTTTTTTTAATCTCAATTTATGTTGATGGAAACTAGATTCTTGTATATTTTACAAAATGAATTCTTGTCAAAACTACAAAATGTTGTGATTTCTCCTTTCGGTGGTACTGAAGTTGTTTGCTTGACCTACATCTACAGTATGCTCTATGAGATCCTAGGTGGGCCTAATGGATCAGATGCACACTGCCGCACGCACATGCACACCGGGACCACGTAAGGTTTCATCCTTTATCCCCCAGTGGCTAAAAAAAAAAAGGGGCAGGTCACATCATGACAAAAGCAAGAGTTCGGTGGAAAGGGAGACACCGATATAACAGGACAACTTTAAAGTCCCCCTTCTTGTTGAGACAAGATGAAAATACACTGCCCTTGAAACTGCTCTGCTTGCTGTATCCAAGCAACCTGTGAATCACCACAGCTTGATATTTTCCTACTTCTAATTCTTCGCCCTGTGCTCTCAATTCAGTTTCTGGTTTAACCAAAGAGAGAGGCATAATTGCCTTTCGATCAATTTGCATCTGTTCAAGCCACAAAAACTACTTATTATTTCGTGATTGATTATTACAGTAAGTGTTCAGTAACATATGCGTTGTTAAAAGTCGATTTATCCCAAGTAAGATTTCATCCACAATTTAATGTCGGAACTCCCTCACAGACAGCCTTTTTCAGTTTCTTCTACAGATGGTCCATAAGATTTAGATCAGGCCTCCTTAGATAAAAAAAAAAAAACTCATTCAGTACCAGCCAATTCTAGACCAAGTCTGAAAAGACGTTTAAAAACGTCTTTGGGAGTGAATGAGTTAATCTAATGTTTAATTCCAAGCCCATTATTAGCTGTGGTGTTGTAACTGTAAGGAGACTGTGAACAGACCAAGCTTTCTGACACCGGACAGCACATTACACTCCAGAATGCCCCGAGAGTCTTGGGTTTTGACACCCCGTGTCAGAGGTACTGTAGTAAACAGCCCCAGAACATTTAGAATATTCTGCTTTCTGATACCAAACACTGAATAGTCCCTTACACAGTTTCAAGACACCCAGTGCCAGAGGTAGCAAAGCAGCCTTGGGACATAGCCAAGACAGCCCATTTGGCTCCAAGTTGCCAATACATTCTTCTGATGTCATTTCACCTTGCACGGCTTAGGATACCAGATGTAGCAAAGCAGCCATAGAAACCAAACAGCACATTTATCTCCAGAATGTCAGAAGATTACACTCTACAAGCACAGATTGAAGACACCCTGTTTTGGATTCACCAAATCAGCCCCAATATTACAGAGAGCAGGTTTTACTTGTTTTGTGTGTTAATTTTTTAATCTTGTCTATCCACGGTATCAAAAAGTACAAACCATTGGCCCTTAAAGCGTAAATGAGACAAAGAGACTTTTTTTTTATACCATTGTTATATGCTGTATGTAATATGACAGTATTTTGTTTATAATTTTTTTGATTGAAAAAGCACACCTTGAGTGTTTGTCTAGCCTGGATTGTGTGTCAGGTACACTGAAATAGTTGACTAGTAAATACTGTATATCCATTTTTTTTTTTTAACTAGAGGAGCAGGCATTCCGAGCATCATTCACTAATCGCTACTGCATGACAAACTCCACCGACATGTGCTGCACTGCACTCTTTATGTAAGGTGCTGCGTTTCACTTTTTATGCAACACCAAGTCAAGTACGAACGCGATGTGCTTCTCTTTTTTTTTTGCCTCCAATTCCCCTGAAAGTAGATTTCGTTTTTCACGAAAACACACACACACTGTTGACATTGGCAAGACTAACAATGTTAACATTTTGACGTGGAAGCCCAGCCGCCGAGTCAGCTGATCCAGTAGTCCACTGACACAGTTATGCAACTTAGACAATTGTCATCTTTTTTAGAGTATGGTTATTGCGTATGAAGAGCTCCACGTACCGTCAACACCGAATGAGCCCGGTCCTCGTGTAGACGCTGAACGAAAATTCTGAATCCAAAAGTTGCACGTAGATATCGTTCTATACTGCTCGTGACACAGTTCCTTTCTCGGTCAGATTTGTACTCGCACTGCGTGGTGGAGCTCCAGCGAATGTAGTGACCTCATTCAGTGCGACTCCTCCTCTTTCGTTTTTATTGGCTGCTACGGCTGTCAGTCTTATTCTCGGAGCGTTTCCAGCCAAGCGACGTCATTTTCCCGGGTAAGGAGGCGTTCAAGGAGACGACACTTTACTTTTATGATTGGTCCGTGCAGCTGTCACTCTTTTTATATAAGACGTCACCGGTTGCACGTGGGGAAACTAGTGGCGGGAGGCGTGGCCAGGAAGGTGTGGCCAATCAGGAGGCAGCAGCCGTTGCTGAATGAAGCGCCTGAGATGGCTGTTGTATAAACGGTTATACAAGGCTGCGTCAGGGCGAATGTACGGAGCCCTCCACATGACATTAAGAAAAACTTGTGCACACACTGTAACTTTTATGTATGCACGAGAACTACTTTGTGGCCACGGAGTGCTACTTCGTGCGCATGGACTACTACAGAGAAAGTGCTCACGAAGTAGTTCGTGCGCGTGAAGTAGCCGTGGCCCATTACATAAATAAAATACTCGAACGCACCTTTCAAAGTTGACTTGGAGGCCGGGATTGATTTTATTGTTCTGCAACTGCAACGCTCTGGGAGAGATCATGGTTATCGGAGGATGTACAGTACCTGTATACGAAATGAAAACTTTTTGTCATAATATCACTAATTAATCTTGGAATAAGAAATAAAATAACAAAACGTCAGATGCAAAAATTAGTGGGATTTTGAAGTCGCTGATTATTTAAGTGAGAAGCGAATCAGCGAAGGCGTGCTCAGTTTGTTTAACCGCTTTTCCAATAAGGGATCAGCTCTATTTCATGTGTACGCTGTAACTATTTCATGCGCAGGAATAGTAGTAGAGCAGAAGTAGTAATTAGTGTGCACGAAATAGTAAAATTAGTGTTCATAAATAAGTAATTTGTGTGCCCATTATCAGTAGTTCTTGCGCACAAAGTATTTTTTCCCCTCTCAAATGTCATGTCTGGGGCTCCGTACGACTGCGCATGCACGGAAGTAAAAAAAAAAGGCAGCCACTTCAACGTTGTGATATAATACAGGGTTGCTGTAATAACCAAATAATCACAGTGATGCCTTTTAGATCATTCTTTCATTTAGGTACGGCTAATTGTACCTCGCTGGCATAGTTTGATAACATAAGTGAAATGGGAAAATTCAACATTACAGAAATACTGGCTCTCACCCACTCTCACACACGCAAACACAAAATGAATTTCCTCGTGGTCAAATACTTTTTCCTTTTCCACAAGCCAAGTACTGTAGCTTTGAAAAAAAAAATTTCCCTTGCCGAATAAAATCACCACTTAAAAAATACTTGATTTTTAGTTGGGTCATCTTTGATATTTACATTGGTTTTATGATCATGATATTCAAGTGGGCAAACTATGCAAAACGAATTTGAGGAGGGGTGCAATATGTTTTTTTCGTGGCACTGTGTATGAGTACTGATACAGGAAAGCGGGGAAGGGAAAGGGGGGAAATGTCTTTCACGACATGAGGTAGCGCCTCACCATCTGCTTCAATCAGATATGGCATATATTTAGTCAGCGTTAATTAGCATAATCAAGGCTCACTTTGGTCCAATTTGCATTCATCTGGTAATATGATTTCCCCAACAAAGAAAAACAGACACAGTAAGAGTTGAATATATGGTCCAAATAAATCACGCTTCCCACTGCATTTTTATATTCATTAATCATGACTGAGTAACATGAAGTGTTAAAGTATTGTGATACATACATTATAGCGCTTGATCTCATTAAGTGTCAGAGAAGCGGGGTACACCCGAGACTGGTCGCGAGCCAATTGCAGGGCATTTTTAGACGAACAAGCTTTCACATCTACACATTTTTTGAGTCTTCAATGAAAGTGGCTTTTCTGCGGGGATCTTATGGTGAGAGAGACGGCGCGACATTGCAATGTCGTGGAATGCAATTTGCAAAGCACAAAGGCTGCAATTTGAAAAACAAAAACCCCCAGACCTGTGCACGGTGAGGCATATGGGCTAACCAGTCGACCAATATGCCTCTACAAAAGACCAACTTTTAAGACCCAATATCCATAATAAATCTAATATTGCTTGTCATACAAATTAATATTTTGCTTGACCTTGAAAAAATACATATAAAGTCACAAATGCAATAATGAGGCAATAAAATCTAAATTTGATTACTTTTCAAAATTGTCCAGCCCTAGTCTGGTCAGCCATCAATCAGAGGGCACATAGACGAGCAACCATCCGTCCTCCCATTCACACAAATGGACAAGTTAGCGTTTTCAATGAACCTTTTTGGTGTCAACTCCACACACAGATGCTCCAAAAGTGATTCAAAGGTTCAGGCATGCCAAACAACAACGTCACCATGCTGCCTCATGCCGCACTGATCTATTTCAGAACACGCATGTGACAAAATCTTCCAGTTTCCTGACATGCCTCACTGTTTGCTCCAGCGCTATCCGTGTGTTCCAGATGGCTGAGAGTCTGTCAGATATGGTGCCGCATAAGGACTGGAGCATACAGATGCCAAAATTCAGTATGGTAGTCAGTTTTTGAAAAAGAAGCAACACTTGAAATTTGCTTTCCTGCACAACAATTTTAAATAATAATAATAATAATAATAATTCATTTTATTTAAAAGCGCCTTTCATGCCACCCAAGGACACTGTACATACAATGAGGAGATGCAATATAAAAATAGATAAAAGAAATATTAAATAAAAACACAAGACATGGGAAGTGGAAGAGATTAAGTATTGTAGGCAGTCCTGAACAGGTGTGTTTTTAAACGGGACTTGAAAGTGGAAAGAGGTGTGCAGTTTTGGACATCTAATGGGAAATGTTTTTTTTTAAAGTTTTTCTTTGTTTGCATACAAATATTTGGGTTTTTGGGATGCCTTACCACCCACTGAGTCTGAAATTACAACAACAACAAAAAAACAAACAAAAAAGTAATTTTGTGGAAAAGGCTTTTTGGTGATTTGTCAGGTTTGAGTTCAAATTTTTAATGGCCATTGATACAAATTTTTGCTATTCGTGGACTGGCCACAAACATTTGTATTTAGGAGTGTGCTTTAATATTTTATCTAAAGCATGATGAGGACATGTTAAGACACATTTAAGTGGGGCGGGGTGCAAAATACAACGAATTTAAGGACTGCAGAGACAATTAACATTGTACTTAATCTGAGAGCGATATACAGTATGTATTGGATTTGCCAGTGTTGACAACTAATTTTCAGTGGGTGTTGCTCTACTCCCCTTATAGGGTTTTGAGTTTCTACCCTCCCGGTTGGGCGGTTTAGATCAGGGGATGGCTCTAATTTTTGTCAACTGTGGGTTTGTGAAGCCCTTTATGACTTTTTTGTTATTTAGGGCTATACAATTAAACTGGTCTATTTAGCATTACATCACAATTCAACGTCTCAGGTCGGCAAATAGGTTTCGTTTTTTTGTGTGATGGTGAAAATGTTGCCATATTCAAAGGGAAAATGCATGCATGCGCTTCAACATTTGAGTTACAACTTTAATACGAGCTACATTTCTTGCTCGGTGCTTTATGGGGGGGGCTACTTAGGTCGAAAAATTGCTAAATCCAGCAACCAACGTGGTTAAATTGCTCAACTTGCTCAATTTACACCAAAAAACAACCAAAAACAGCTGTAATAAAGTTCGGTACAAAAGATCAAACATAAAACTTAACATATAATAAAAATGAAACATCTTTTCTCATTAAAATATACAAGAGTTCCCTTTACGTTTAAATATGACATATTATGGGATGACTTTTATTTGCTTGTTGCACAGTCTTCACTAGATCAGGAACATAAAGTCTCCACTGAGCAATATTGACACTACAAGGAGTCTAGTTTCCGAATCGACAAACTATGAACTATGTCAGTGACGTACACTAAACTATTTCGATCTCGGAAACAAAAATATTATCCAGGAAAAAGCAACCTGGAAAGAGGAAAGACAGATGACGAAACGACACAAATGAATCACTCGTCGTTGTGTGAAAATGACAAATCGGCATGTACGTTGAGGAGAAAGGCATCCTTGGTGTGAGGGGGCGGACTGAGGGAGATGCCATGGCACAGTGGAGGCCGAGGAGGCTGTCGTCTCTTGCCAATTACGTGAATCTCTCATCCAACAAAACCAAGACGGAACACTTGTTGATGAGTGCAACATACGTTCCATGCTATGATGCTAAACCTCTAAAAACGTTTTGGAGAGAGCCAGGATTGGCTAGTAAGAAAATGCAGGCAGACGACAGGATGCGCAAGTCCTCCTCAAGAGGGGAGGATGCTTGCCAATGGAGGCTGTGAGCAAACAAATGTAATTATGGCAGCCGGAAGCTGACGCTAGCAAACAGGAGGCGGCATAACCTCACACGTTAGACTTGCAGGAACCAACCTGACGTGTTAACTCGTGGCGTTGGTGTTGCTTGTAAATGTCCCTTCAAATTATATTCTCACCTATTTTCTCAAGCATTTGTGTCCCGATATAGTGGAGCTTATCCCAGTTGATCTTGGGTGAGAAGCGGGGTACCCTGGACTGGTCGCCAGCCAGCTACACATAGACAAGAAAACCTGTCAGGTAGACGCACATTCATACCAATTGACAACTTGGATTTTTTTAAGCCATTAATTTTTATATAAAAGGGTAAGAGACGGCTTTTTTCTTTTTTCTTTTGTACCACGTGGCTTCACTCACAATGCCGCATTATTAGTAGGCCTACTTAGAGCCAGCTCTGCCTCCATCTGCAAGCGCACCCCCTCCCGCACGGAATTTGTCACTTTTGTGTAGACAGGGGTCAAAGCCTCCTCTGCACAAGCGCATGTGAACGCGAGTGTTCTCGCGCCGCACGACATATGCTGCAGATGGCGTTGGACCGACGTCACAAGGGAGAAACTGCCCGCCACCAAATGACTAACTGCGTCACTTGCGCTCAGTGAAGTTAATATGGACGCTAGTGGGCTCGCCATAAAAAGCCCAAGAGATTTTTTTTTAATTAAGGGGGTTGACGTTCTCAAAACGTTTTACACCAAGTAACACCGAAAATATTTAGCTTTACAAGAACCACTGACATGACCATTTAGGTAAACAATGTAATGATTGGAAATAAAATTGAAAAAGTCCGTAACAAAAATAAATACCTTCAATATGTTTTATTGGACTACACGATGGGTCAAAACTCTTTACCACCATACATTGCATTCTTTTAAATTTTTTTTTTGCATCAATAAATAAATGTTTGCCCAGCGGCAAGCTTTGCCCATTCAACGATCTAAGGAAAGAAGATACTAATTACTTGAATTTATTTTTTCGATCAAGTATACAAAACGCAATCAATACCAATGTGGGAACTCTACTTACTATAAAGAGTGGAGGAGGAAGCCTAAAAACATTCACATTTAGTTCCTTCCACCACAAAAACATGCAAATCCATTTCATGTCACAATAGAGCCCCAATCATCTCATGATATATTCTTCATAAACCCTTCGAGGTGTCTTGATAAGTGAGTGACATGCGTTTGACTCCAATGCAAAATAGCAGTGCTGAAGAATCGACATTCTCAAGCGGTGGTTCCAAACGTAAATGGATGACAGTGACTTGATTGGTGAGCTGCGTTTCCTGGCTCAATAAAGGTTGCGAAAGTGCTCTAGAGGTCCGTCGTGATAACTGGTGTGACTCCGTGGATGAGCAACGTGGGACCCAAATCTTGACTCAGCAGGTCCAACTGACGCAGGTAGGCCCCGTAGCGGCTTTTATCCGCGGGCGGGTGCGGCAAATACAGGAAGCGCACAGCCGGCGGGGGCGCGCCGTGGCTTCGGATCAGATCGTTGACTGCGTGGATGTACTCATCTGTCAGCTGTGCCGCATTGCTGGACAAAGCTTCATGACGTCCATCGTCCGTTTGCTTACCTCGCCCCTCGTCTTTTTCCGTTCCTCGTCTTAGCCAGCGCAGCGCCACCACCTGGTCCCAATCCACCGTCTGAACTTGCGCCGACATCCGGAGCTCCTTGAGCATTCGTCGCAGCTTGGCCTCCTCCTCGTCCCGCAAACTCCCGCCTGCCTCCACGCACAGGAAAAGGCGCAAACTGGCCTGGCTCCATGCGCGGGTTTCGTGGAGTACGCAGGCCAACTGAAGCAAAAACAGCGAGCAGACGTCCACGTAGCTGCGGATGTCCGGTTGCAGCAGATTCAGCGGCCAAATGTCAACAAACGGGCCCTCCGTGCCTTGGCGAGTCTTTGTCTTTTTCCCCAATCCTAAAACTTCTTCCCTGTTGAACTGTCCGAAGTATCGGGCTAGGGTCACATTCTTGCCCATTTTTATAGCGTCATTAATAATTGACACATATTCCTCTTCCTTGATGTCTTTAGGTTTATCTGTGTCACGTACATTTGGGAAAAAAGGGAACGGAGGTTCTCCCGGGTCTTTGTTGGGACACACTGCATCCAAGCTGTGGTCTGGAGGTAAAATAACTTTGTCTTGGAGGTGGTCTTGAGGGGGGCAGTCATCGTAGAAACCTAAGACAAGAGTGTTTGGCCTCATCCCACCTATGAAATGTTACAATAATGGCTTTAGCTTTAGTCCAAATAGTCACGTTTAAGGTCGAGAAAACGAAGACTGTGAACACCGGCATTTTCGTAGCTTGGACATTTGCGAATTCACCTATTCACTGACTTTTTGGGGAAACTAGCGTCCGTTATTCACTGATAGATAAACCTAAATCCCTGTCTAGTATAAAATAATTGTTTTGGAGCTGCCAAGGAGTGGCACCCAAATTTCGTTGGATGCTATACAATGACAAAGGCGATTCTGATTCTGATTTTGTGGCATTTACTGTAGGTGCCAAGGAAATATGTTGAAGCGAGGAGAGGGGCTACATTTAGTCAGGAAATACATATATCTTTTTAAAACCTATCCTCATTCCTCACTGATTTAGATACTTTTCTTTTGCTCTTTCCATAACACCCCACAAAGCCACAAGATGGTGCCAAAGCACAAGCAAACAGGAAAATGGTAATTGGTGTCACAGTATGACGTATGAGCTTTCAGAGAGTCAGAAAGCTAAGTTCAGAGAGGAGCTAAGTTCAGCCAGGTTTGTTAGTTTTGTACACATGTGTGTATGTTTCTGCTGGTGCAGCTTGTTTTAATCTGAAATCATTTAGCGTAATTTTGTAAGAATAGTACAGTCAAGCCTCGGTTTTCGTCCATAATCCGTTCCAGAAGGCTGTTCGAAAACCGAAATTGTTCTAAAACCGAAACCACGCTCTTTTTAAAATGAAAATGTTTCCTGAACACGTCTGCTCACAATGGAAAGCAACACGAGGAAGCGTCACTTAAAAAACTAGAAATTTTTGATCGAAAACTGAATTGGTCGAGAACTGAGACGTTCGAAAACCAAGGTTTGACCATACTTTTCTTTTGCTCATTCTTTAATACTATTTGTAAGAATAGTATTAAAGTTTTTTTGGGGGTATTATGGTTTGTGGTATATATTTAACATTTTTCAGGGGCGCATGACTTCTTTCGACAGCATCAATTACTCAAGTTGTTGAACTATTTATGGCTAGGCTGAGTCCCTTGGCACCGGGAATATAAGAGGATTACTGTACAACAAAAACATGTGCACACCCACCAAAGCCTGTGATGAAAAGAAGGTGCTGAACCCCACGTCGAACAGAGTCGGCTAATGTGAGGTTAACAAAAGCTTTGACGTTCAAATGGTCCACCAAAGACAGCCAGGAGTCGTAACAGCTCTGCAGAGGATCAGACGGCTTCTCGTCTGCAGAGACGGGGGACACAAAGTCAAAAGACGGACGGTTCCATCCTCAGTTTCGATCCATGCGTGGAAATGTGAATCATTTGGAGGAGGCATCATTCAAACGCAGCAAGAGTTGCCAAAGTAGAAAATATTACCTAGCAATCCTAGTTTGACATGACCCAGTACATAGAGGCCACTCTTCTTCAGGTCATTAGTGAAAGTTATCAGGCCCACACAACTACGGGGGTTGGCCACCATTAGGAGCACTTGAGGCCTCCAGAACTTGACGTGGTCCTTGCGCACATCCAGCATCAATAGGTACTTGCGGACCTGAGCAGGAACAAGTGGTAAGGTGTATATAGAATTGAAGATAAAAATGAATATCGCATTCAAATATTTTTCTATTTTTTTTCTTTTAAAAAATTTAAAAAATAGAAAAATATTTGAATATTTAAATGAGGTGACTCAAAAAAAGTAAAACTGATTGAAGATGGAGTTCTGTGTGTGCGCACCTGGTGGAAGATGAGAGCCTGGCTGATGTAGCCCCAGTTACTGATGGGGCCAAGATAATGAATGAGCATTAGGAGGAGCAGCATAAATGCGATGCTGGCAAAAGCATAGATGGCATTGATGAGGAACATCATGACGAGGCAGCCGAGGATGCCCAGGGAACAGGTGTGCCACGTGAAACAACGGAAGGAAGGCCTCAATGCGGGGGAGGACAAAAACGGGATATTTTCAGCCATTATCAACATGAAGCACGAATAAAGATTCAAGGCAGAAAGTGTACACCCTGCGTTCCAAATTACACGTAGGATTTAGGTTAAATAAACACAGTTTTCATTTTTTAAGTCAGCACCAGGTTTTATCAATTCCCAAATGTGCCCAATGAAAGGGATATTGACAGAAACTACAACTAAATAATTTGGAACATAGTGTAAACGAAATCAACTGCTCAGTCCCCGTGCCCTACCTGAAGTTTGGCGCAGATGCCCACTCCAGAGCCAAACAGGCAAGGTTGACGGTGGCATACACCAACAAAAAGAAGATGGTCACAATTCCGGCAATGGTGTTCAATTTCCCAGCAAACAGCACCATCTAGTGACAAACAAAGCACCGTTTTTCACCTGACGTTTGGGACAGTTCAATAATTTTGTGATGAGGGGTGGACGGACGCGCGTGTTGTAACGCATTTTCAAGATGAGTCAGAACATTATACAATGACAAAAAAAAAAGATTGAGGCAAGAACACTGCTCCATTGTAATTAAGAAAAAGGATGGATGAGTCAAATGATGTGCCAAATGATGACAGTTTCATCATCTATTTGCACCGTAGTACTTTTTAAGCCCTCAAAAAAGCTTTGAAAATGTAATTTGCATTAATCATAAATATTTTTGGTGGGTATTGGTGCCATGAGATACCAGGCACACACCATTGTTTGGAGGGATTTTGATACATCGTGAACAATTCTTCCTTCTTCAAAAAAGTGGCTTTAATCAGTTTAATGGCCTTCACTGTTGCAGTTTGCTTTCAAAATAAACAAAGACCTCCACGTGCGTTTCTAACCACCACATTGCATTGCCTTTTGACAGTGCATTTGGCTAAATGTGAAAAAAAAAACAAAGTACCAAAGACGATGTTTCAAATCGTTCCGGCAACAGATATTTTAAAACAAATGGTGGCGCAACACATCGATGGACAAAACAACAATTCTCACAAGTATAAGTTCTGTTGCATCTGAGTCGGTGGTGAAATTCTTCTTTGTGTGTAGAAGATGTCTGTATTATACCGAATCCAGGTTTTCAGAATGAGCAGCACAATGTCCATTGAGGCAAAAACTCTCAAAATGGATATTTCTTTACCGCCTGTTGAATTATGTCATGAGTGAATGCTTGTATAAAAGGATAATGTCATACAGTGTTACTTTTCTGACTGAAATTATGACACATTTTTTGTTGGCTTTTTGCGAGGCTGAAAGGGATTTTCATTTATTTCAACAGAGCAGGAAGATTTGAGATTATTTTGTTTTACGAAGTCTGATAATGAATTCAACTTTTCAATCAAAGCACCACTCTATACAGTCGCTGTTGGGCAGATTCCTTACATGTCCTAAGCCATGATTTTCGGGAATTTTTTTAAAAAGGCATCTTTTTTTGTGACCTCGTATTTAAATACTGGATCATAAATATGAACCCACGTGGGGACGGACCAATAGCATCAATTTAAGAAAAAAAATGATTCCGATCAATTTACATAGAAAGGTAAGCGAATCATCACTACACTTTTACCTGCACAAGCAACCAAGAGGCAAGCACCGAGGCCCAGGGGTTGCCACTGCGGGACGTCTTCCTTGCCGGAGCCAGGACACCACCTTTCATAAAGCACAGTCAAAAAGGCAAATCACGCCCGTCTGTTGCCGCTCATGTGGTTCTCAATGAGACAAACAACTGAGTCATGCGGCGTTGGTGCTTAAGCAAAACACACTGTGATGGGATTCGTGTTTCTGCAGAGAAAGTCAACACCGCCAGCCATCTGTTGTCAAATGACGCATTCCAAACTAACACGGCATTATCGGGAAAACAAAACATGAAGTTAATAACTCCGTTTCATTGCTCACAGACTGCCGGCTGTGAAAATGCTTTTCACACACAGGGGTCAGCTGGGGTGGAACCTTAGCAGTGAGCGTCACCTAAACATTTGACGAGTCGTTTTATCCTTTCACACGTCAGGAAACGGTCAGGGGATGATTCAATTCTTGTCAAATTTGCCGCCACATGCAGTACCAAAGCAGACATTGAGGAAAGGGGTGCTCAAACACTTTGAGTGGGCGCTGGGGGGGTCTTCATGGGCAAAAATGTATTCATAATCCAAACTAGTCATTGCCTTCTATTTTGTTCTGCTCGCAATTTTTACTATATGCATTTTTTTAAAAGATCCATTGGAATTTATAGCAAAATATTTTACAGACCCTCAAATTACAGCTCAGGGAGACCCCAGTTTTTAAAGCCACAGATTTAGGACACACAAAATGGTTGTCTTACCGAACAAGTCATCTTTAGATAACGCATACAGGACTCTGGAGGCTCCGATTAGGTTGCTCATGGCGGCGGACATGGCCGACGAGTAGATGCCTACTGTGACCAGAGGCGGCCAAACGTTGATGGCTCCAAGGAACATGTAGTCTCTCTGGAGAATGGCACTAAAGAGGCATGGATAGAATTCAATGTGTGACAATCTGGAAAGACAATTGCGAATATACTTTATAGTATAGAACACTATTACTGCCTTAAAGATGGATCTAGTTACTTTGAATTTTCATCGATTAAAAACGTTTATTTTTCAACTTCCGTGTCATGTCTGCTCCTGGGTGCCAATTCCGCCCCTCACATGACAATTTTAAAGTCTTGAGGCTTTAGTTTATGAAATAGATGATCTATAGATATGTATAAAGGGGCATGCCTGTCCATATTTTCCTTTGTTTTTTTTTTTTGTTTCTATTTATTGCAAATATAGTGAATAATGGCGTTTTACACGTCGCGCTCATACATAGTTATTTTGAAGATAGGTAAAGAGAAGTGCTGTTTTTTGTTTCTTATTTGGGGCATATACTGGTATACATTTGTGAATAGCCTATTTGAGTATTTGCCTGATTATTTATAGAGAACAAGGGGTATGACTAGATACGTTTTTCTCCTTGTGAGCATATAAGCCCAGGGGTGTCAAACATACGGCCCGCGGGCTGGAACCGGCCCGCAAGGAGGTTCGATCAGGCCCGCAGGATAATTTAAAAGTGAAAAAAATGCATAAAAGACACGGAATGAATATTTTTAATAAGGTGCAATTCATGGAGTATCCGCTAGATCTGTTTATTACATTTCAACATTTTCCTAATGTTCTTGTGCTTCTTTAGACCAAAACAAAGGAAATACATTATTTTGGTTATTTATAGCAGAGTATGGTATAATTTTAATGGTCCGGCCCACTTGACATCTACCGAGGCCGTATGTGGACCACAATGTGAAATGAGTTTGACACCCCTGATATAAGCTGTGCTGAACCAATAAATTTTTCCTTTCATTTTTTTTAATGTCTTTCATTTTGCTTTTACATGTTCAATAAATCAATCAATAGTAGCAGTCACCGTTGGCCATCACTGTACCTATGTCTTTGCATACAAATGACAATTTTATAGACAGACATTCTGAACTACCTTTGTATTGATGTTTTCAAAGTGAAGATTTCACGGATATGATCTGTTTCATCCCTACCGAGTTAAAATGTCAGAGACTTCAAAAAGAAGAAGGACTTGCGGTTCAGTCGGCTCAACACTGCTGGCTCTCTCTCATGAGGAGGAGTTAAGGTTCAACTCTTGTTATGGTTAAATCCGTTTGAAATTGACCTGAAGACACTCTCAAGGAACCATCTTCCCCTGACTGCGGACTTCAGGCTCAGAATACGGCTTGTGATTTGAGCATATTTCTCTGATGGTGATACGAACCGCTCACAAGATGATGCAGCCAGCAGACTTAGCATGTTGTATGTGACAAATGTTGTAAAAACCGCCGCCAAGGTTCCTCTGGGGATGGAAAAACTGGGGTTCTTCAAGTCACCTGGCGACACAAATGCACAAGTCATTACAATCAAACCTTGGAAGTGTGTGTCACAATCGTGAAAAAAATGTGTTCTTGGAGAGAATGAGGAACGCCATGTAAAAAAAAAAAGCCAAGGCGTGAGTCAGTGTCGCTTTCATTGTTGTACATCAGTAAATAAATGACACATCTTACCTGACATGTTGGATCCAGCCATGATTCCAGTGCAACCGTTGAACATGACTGCAAAAACGGTAGCAAAGCTCATCATGGTTCCAGTGGTGTAGTCGACAGTGTAACTCGCTACAGGGAAACACATTCATTCAGTTGGGTTGGGTTGGTACGAGAAACAAAAATCAGTTCTGGCTAGGTTATAAAGAATTGTTATGGTCAACATTCGGACATACGGACACACCCCATAGGTTGCCCTCCAAGGTGTGTACTCGGAGGCCGGTATAGTTGGCAGTGATCTGGGTGGAAGCGTTCATAAAGGAGGAATCTGGAAGCATGACCATCCTGGGATCCACAGTGAAGAAGCTGCCAAAGATGGATGCCAGGGCAGTTGTGACGATGACGAAGATGACAAAAGTGGCTTTGGCGTAGATGTCGGCGCCTATCTGAAAATCACAAGTCATTTTGACATGAGATGCAAATTGAAAAAATAAGTATGCCATATTAATCAGTGGAACCTCCACATTCGACCGTTCAATCGGCTGTTGGGTTTAGAAAGGGACCAATGTTTTTTTTTTTTGGGGGGGGGGGGGTGATATCATACATCAACATGTCATACCAGACTGGCGCATATACATTTTATTCCATATAAAGTATTTTTACACTTCGTTACCGCCCCCCCCCCAAAAAACCCCCCCAAAATTGACTCTCTGCATCTTATGCATCTGTAAAAAAATATTAATTGAAAAATACTAAGTGTAAGGACAGTAGGAGGTGTTTTTATCCGTATTTATATATTTGAATTTTCATAGCTTTCATAACTTTAAATCAACCGACCAGTGATACAAATAATGAATTACTAAAATTAAAAAGGCACGAAGTCAACAGCGGTTAACTCATTTCACAACTGTATGGCCGTCAAGTTACCGGTAAGTTCTAAAAAAGTGCCGAAAGGGTTTGACAGATTACAATTTCCATTTTTGTGCAATACAAATAATTCTAGTCAGTCAGCTTCTCATCGGCTTGCATTCAACCTTCAAGAATCTACTTAAATGACTGAATGAAATCACATGACATGTCGTTGTGTCTCACCAAGCAAACAAAGAAACAAATTAAAAGCAGCGCAGTGCCATAAAGCAAAGACCACCAGTATCCTGAGGGCAGCACCCGATGGGAGGCTCCAAAAACCGCCGCGGACTCTGACGCTGGAACGAATGTGAAACAACGAGTTGGTTAGTCGGAGCCAGACATTGCAATGCCCCTGAATGTGACGTTATTCTGACAACAACCAACCTTCAGGGACGCCAAAAGCAGACATGATTGCTTCAACCAGACCTAAAATGTAGAGAGCACTACCGCACACGTTGGCAAAGAAAAACATGATTCCAATGCTGCCCCCAAACTCTGGACCCAGCGCTCGACTGATCATGTCTGAAGACAATCATTAAGCAATTGTAGGAGACATACTTTGAAAAATTGACGTTTCAATTGATGTAGATAAAGAGTTGTGTCCCTGGAGTGCCTGCCCATCCATCAAGGGTGAAATTACAAAATAAATGCAGAGTATGTCAACTAGGAGAGTAAAAATCCTGAACGGAGAGCAAGCCTGACAATTATCAGCAGCACTCAGGTTACAGATAACCACATTAGCACTCAAAATGCAGATTTACTCAAGGATACAGTAGGCACCTCCAGCATCCAAGGCTCCATTAGTTGAGATGGCGCAGACGGAAAAGACTGTCATTGTGATGATGATGTAGGCCACCAAGAACATGGTGAAGGTCTGGTACAGGCCTGCTTGACCCACAATAAATCCTGCAAGGAAATAAGAATGAGTTGGAATGTACAGTGAATAAAAGTGTAGAAATCACACAACAAGGAAAGTCTCCCTATGGGGTTGATACTGGAGAAAGAAGGGTGGTAAAAACCTCTCAAGATGACGCAGTGCAAGGGCCCGTACCTCGTGTGTACTTCTGCGTTAAATATATTGTATGCACTGTATGTACTTCCGATGAAGTTAAAAAGAAATATTGTGAAGGGTAGTTTTGAAACTTATGACATTTATTTTTTTTTACGAAATGCACTAAGGATTAGTACCCAAATTTCGTTATAAGCTTTACAATGGCAATAAAGGTGATTCTGATTATTATTTAAGCGTCTTGCAACCATAGTTCAGGTATATTTAGGGTTTAAACAGGTTACATAGGCAATCATAAATATGGGTGGGGGGGGGGGGTCATTATTTTGGTTGAAAAATAATTTCTATCCTGCTATAATCATTGTTTAATTACAGACTAATTAATAATAGAATCATTAGCTTTTTCATTTTGCTGAAACTCTAAATCACATTTGTCAAGGGTAATTTATCATCTTGCTTTAATTAGTCCGCAGGAAACAGAAACAGAAGCGATAATTACTTGAGTAAATTATATTCAAGACCGCATCTGGGAATTAAACCAAATAAAAATACAAACGACAATTAATCATGAGGAGAAAAAATATGTTGACTCAAATTGGTTCGTCATCCGACTATAACGTTCGCTTTTTTTTTTTAAAAGACAACTCTAAAAATGTTAAATACTCGACGAGACATTATTGTCGCTTTCATATAGTTTTAACAAGTAGAGCCTTCTTGTTTTTTTTTTTTAACTTACCAATTCGCAGGAATACGACGACACTAAACATTGACAGCAACGTCGGAATAACAACTCCGAACACTACGCCGAGCTTTCGGTCACTTTTCGAGGCGAATCGACGACCGCCACGGCCTCCGCCGTGCTTAGGCCGACTATTTGCGGCCTCATCCTTCGACTCCGGATCGGTGCTTGTGTTGAGTCGATAATTGTGAAGAGGAGCCTTCTCGGACATTCCAAGGATTAATTGCCTCCTAATGACCACAACAACAGTTTTTAAATTTCTCTACTACGGTGGAAACGTGTTGTAATTTTGAACCGAATGAGCTGCACTCGGCCGCAGCAGGTGAGCAAGGTGTGCAAATGCTAATGAGGCTGGGAATGTGACGTCACTTCCTTAAATGCTGATCAGACGTTTTTTTTAAAAACTAATTTTCTTTTTCGCTCCATTAAGCCGAAAGTCAAATAACAATACTTAAATGGGTATTTGTAATATATTCCATCATATAGCTACATGGCTCCAAGTCACCCAATGAGGATTTAAAACATGGATGGCTTTTAAAACGGCTGTTTTTTGTTGAAAATTAGGATAAAATGAAAAAAAACACAAAACCATGTTGCATGTCTCCATGTTGCATGTCTACATGCTGGAAAAAAATACTTGATTGATTGTAAATGTGATATTGTCAAATTATCATTCATAAAAATTAAGAGAATGTTTTTAAGGATGACTCATATTAACATAAATAAAAGAAGTCAACCGGGAATACTTTATACCAGAAGCAGTCTCTTGTTCTCATGTTTGTCGGCTTACAATGATTCCGCGTGTAAAGTCAGGTTAATTTAGCTCATTTTCTATTCGACATGCCAGTTAAATTCAGTGAAAGCATCAGTCATGCCTGAATTTTGACAATTTTGACAATTCTGTCGATTCGCTGGAATTCAGTCTTAAAGGAGACATATGGAAAATTGACTTTAAAATGGCTTGTATACAAATAATTGGGTCTCTGGAGTGCCTGCCAGCCCCTCAAGTGTAAAATTAAAAGTTTTTTGTCATCTGCTTATTTCTAAAAATTTGTCTATGAGAGAGCCTTTTTTTGATTAAAAAAAAAAAGTAAATTAGCTGAAGTGTAACATGACAAATGGCTTGTTTACATATTACCATCCCTTTTGCGGAATTTCAATGCACATGACATGATTAGCTGGGCTGGGTGAAGATTTAGAGCCACTTTCAGGCAACCGCCAAACTATACTGTCTCAAACACTGTTGCGCAGAAACACCTACATCCCCCGTAGACGCAGTGCTGTCGTGTCGAAGCCTAAAGGTAAGCAAAGCTGCAATGTTGAATGCACAGATTAGCCAACGTCGCTTCTGATAAACGGCACAAGTTATTGAGGTGGTGGTGATATGATATTTGCGTCGTGTAGTTTCGAAGCCGCTTGCTTGCAGATTCAGTCACATGTCCCCACTTCCGGTTGTCATTGTATTAAAAAAAAAGAAAAAAACTCCACACTTGCCATTTGCCCATCATTATATGGGGATGGGCATCCAGTGGCTGGCTCACTTCCCTGAGATAGGACCACCCATTGAAAATGGGCTAATTTCAACAAGACATGATAAGTTTATGTAAAGGGTTTATAATTTTGACCCTTGGTGTATTTATACGCATGGCAGACATGTTATTAATAAACCTGTGAGCTGTTTTAAATGGAATGGGCCAAAAGAAATACATAAAATGGCTCCTTTAAAGAAGGTTGGGAAAAAAATGGAGTGCATTAATTGGCTACAACCACTAGATAGGGGCTGTTTGTTAGTTATGCAATTCAGTTGACTCAACTAGTTAGTCCGAAGAAGTACAACATGGCTTCAGCTCTGTGATGAGCAACATCCTCGCAGATTTCCAATTCTGGATAAAGCTCCATTTTTTTTCTCTCGCAGTGTTCATCATTGGGGCTTAACAGATGAAAAGTTGTTTTGTTGGAGATGCTCCTCTCATGACTGGAGAGTACATTCGCTTTCCAGGCTCATCATCAAGCGCTCCAGTTTTCCCGTGATGAGCCGCCTGTAGCTGAGCAGCAACGTGCTCAGACTGCGAGTACTTCGAGGAACACAAGACGATTCCGTGCTTTCCACTGCCCCCTGCTGCTCCTAACAGGATACACAACAATCATGAGGGTTTAAAATCACTTTCTCACACCCAACATCACTGTATTATCTCTTTGACAGACATCTAATATTCTGGGCTTGGCTGACTTTGATCACAAGTGAAGGAAAACACACTCTTAACATATCCCAAACCACAGGATAATCGCTTAAAATAATCTTGAGAGACACTTGGTAATCTGACATTTGCTGACTTTGGTAGGAAGGAAGGAAAAAATCATTCTTCAAATTCCCCGCATCCCAGTACTGTATAATCATTTCAAGACATCCAACAATCAAGATCGGAAAAATCTTGTCCGATTGTTGCCATGTTTTGCTTTGCTTATAAGCATAAAAAGGGAAGGGTGAAAATCATAGAAAGCGACACCTCTAAATTCAAACAAGTGGTATAATTTACATACATACAACAGAAGTCAACCGTGCTTATGGAACAGATTTGGTTTGACTCCGCAGACTCCGCTCGCGCAGATTTTTCAACTACATAAAACACAGAGTAGAGGACGTTTGGATCACACTTTCAAGAGGTCTCATGTGGAAAGTATGCACTCCTATCTTTGTCTTGTCCTGAGGAAGGAAGCCTTTTGGGGTCACAAAACATTACCCAACATCGTTCCCAGAGTACCGGTCAATCTTGGATTTACCAGAAGCCCGGATGTTTCCATACCTTTTGAAACTGATAATGCCTCTGAATCCGATGCAGAGCACAAAGTGAAACCCAGTGACACGTAATTCCCTTGCAGACTGTGTGAAAATTGTTTTGACCCTTGTGCTACAATTTTTTTTACAATTTTTGTAGATTTTTGCGTATTGTCATCTTTAAATCAAAGACAAAGCCTAAAAATTGTGTGATATGAAATATTCCAATTCATGTTTTACATATATGGCGGCCCGGTAGTCCAGTGGTTAGCACGTCGGCTTCACAGTGCAGAGGTAACGGGTTCGAATCCAGCTCCGGCCTCCCTGTGTGGAGTTTGCATGTTCTCCCGGGCCTGCGTGGGTTTTCTCCGGGTACTCCGGTTTCCTCCCACATTCCAAAAACATGCATGGCAGGCTGATTGATCATTCTAAATTGTCCCTAGGTGTGATTGTGGGCGTGCATGGTTGTTTGTCTCTGTGTGCCCTGCGATTGGCTGGCAACCAATTCAGGGTGTCCCCTGCCTACTGCCCGAAGACAGCTGGGATAGGCTCCGGCACCCCCCGCGACCCTAGTGAGGATTAAGCGGTTCAGAAAATGGATGGATGGATGGATGTTTTACATATATATAGATATATTTTTATGTTTTGGTCATAGCACAGTACCGCTTTTATTGTCCATAGAGGGCAAAAATACAAAGAAAAAAATAAGAACTATATGTGTGTAAGTATGGCGCTGATGCCACTGAACATCTCGAGTGGTTGAAAGTAAAATAAATATTCAGGAATAATACTTTTACAATTTTTGTAAAATTGTATGTTGCGTTATTTAAACTTATTCACATCGACTGCAGCACAAGGGTTTTAATCAGTACTCAATGTGTTTGTATGAGTGACAAAATGAAGGCTGGACTAGTAAGCAATGATTTTGGTGATTTGAGGTTACACGTGGAAATAATTTTTTTGTTAGTTAGTTGTTTTGTTTTTTTAATACAGTGAAACTCCTCTACAACGAAATCATGTTTGCAGCAAGAACTTTTTCACAACAGTTAGCGCGATGGAACTCGCCTTCTCTCTAATTAGCGCTCCAGTTAGCGTAAGCTTTTTAGCATGATAACAAGTAAAGCATTCCAGGAAACGTTCGTTTATTTGACTGTCCGTCGAGCCACAAGCAATTTACTCTGAGCAGCTAATCGGATGCATTCCACTTTCTCTTCCACGGATCTACTCACATAGATAGTGAGGTCCCTCTTGGCCAATCGGAGGCCAGGATGATGCTCGGTAAACCAATGGCGAGAGCAGCTATGAGTATGTTGCGTTCAGGAAACTCGGAGCTGTGTAAACCAGTGTGGTGGTTGCTTTTGCCGTTTCCGAACGAAGCAGTAGAGGTTAAACTTCATTGTAGTGAATCTCTCACGAGGCAAGAGCAGAGAAAAAGATATCGTATAACGCAACAGGGTTTTTTTTCGTTGTATGGGGGGCAGGAGAATGGGAATGGTGTTAATGCATGAAAATTTTTTCACATTAGGGGTTATTTTTGCCCATGTAGGTTTCGTTGTAGAGGAGTTTCACTGAAATGTGTTCGCTAAAATTGTAAACATCGTCTCCAGAGCTGGACAATCTGAGTGCATTTGACCAACAAATCACAAAATGAGTGCTTAGTGCTTTTCGCGACTGCAATTATGTCACCTTGACAACCTCTTACACTCAATTGAAGATGCGTGAGGATGAGGAGGTAGCTGTTGATGTTACGTTCCAATCTCGGCAAAAGCACCGAACCGCATTCCGCCTGGCCGATGGGCCTCGCAAGCTTGACGCTCTCAAAAAGATGCCTCAACGATGCACTGATGTCTTGCCTCCTCTCGTGGTGCTGTGGAAACGGACACACGGATAAACCACGTTTGATTATACGAGGATATTATTAAGAGTGAATGAAATAAATTGAATGATCACTTGACTGATGGGTGCACTAACATACGGATTTTCGTTCCCAAGATGCTACGTGGAGCTCCGTGCAGGGCAGTTGAACTGGCGTGGGAAGGATGGTGGAACTGTTGCAGTTGTTCTGCCAGGATGGAGTTTTGGAAGTGGAAATACGCACCGGTGAGTTTGAGACGAAATACAATTTGGGTAAAACCACGCGGCCGATCTTCACAAGATGGATGTCTTAAGAGTTGTGGTTCTCTTATTGAGGGTCACCTAGAAGCGATGTCATCAGGAGGCAGCCAATAAAAAATAAAAAAAAGCGCTACCAGAGCTATCTACCGTATCTGTCTGTCTCTCTCGCTTCTGATTTCAAATTTAGTTTGTTGTTAAGAAGATACAGCACTGGTGTCAAACTCAAGGCCAAATCTGGCCCGCCACATTATTTTATGTGGCCCGCGAAAGCAAATCAAACATGTCAACTTCCATGATGCTTGCTAAAATCTCGACCAAAATTTAAAATGCTCATATTTAATAAATAAGAGACATATTGACAGCAGTTTCTTGCTACCAAACCCCTCATTACAGTAATGTAAAAAATAGTTAAATAAAGCGTCATTATTGACTTTTTTATGTGGCCCTCCAAGGGAAACGGTAACTAAAATGTGGCCCGCGACAAAAATGAGTTTGACACCCTTGATATACAGTATGCAGTATAACAAAAGTCCAATGTTGGCAAGTATACCATTTGCATACTTTTTACAGTCATAATGGTCCCCCGAGGGACTGAGGGAAATGATGTGGCCTGTCAGAAAATTGACTTTCAACCACACACAGAAAAAAATAAAAAACATGAGCATAACAGCACAATCTATATTTTTGGTCCAGATTTGAACAAGAAACAAATCAGACACAGATGATTTGCTTAATGGGCCACATTAACCCCCATGCAGTAATTATCCCAAAATTGGACATTTCGGACACTTTGGACGATTTTGGACTGTTGGACAAATGGACACCACAGACAAAACAGTGATAAATAACTCCACGAAGCTGACATTTTGCATAGGATGTATATCAATGTCTTGGCCAATTCCCACTGAAAATTTTGAGGGGTTGAAGGTGAAAAAAAATTAAAAGTGAAAAAAGTTGTTGCACATTGGAAGAGGGACATTTTTGGGACGTAATACCCTTCATGCAGCCGCCTAAAAATACTGCATGAGGGTTAAATTATGTTAGACCGTCGTGAGACAGGTTAGTTTTACCCTACTGATGATGTGTTGTCGTGATAGCAATCCTGCTCAGTACGAGAGGAACCGCAGGTTCAGACATTTGGTGCATGTGCTTGGCTGAGGAGCCAATGGGGCGAAGCTACCATCTGCGGGATTATGACTGAACGCCTCTAAGTCAGAATCCCGCCTAGACGCGGCGATACCGTAGCGCCGCGGCCCCCCGGTTGGTCAAGGTTAGCGGCGCAACGCCGCGTGGAACGCCATTCGATACTGGGCTGGGGTTCGCCCGGATGATGGGTGCCCCTCTCTGGTTTATGACACCGCATGTTTGTGGAGAGCTCGGTGCTAAATGACTCGTAAACGACCTGATCTGACTTCTCCGCAACTTCCCCCTTTGTGTTTTCCAACTGCGTTTTAATGGGTTACGACAGTATTAGCAATATAAACGTCCATGATAATTAAGAGTGTGTTAAGTATGACTCAGAAATTGCTGCTAATAGGCCTTTTGAGATGGCTAATTTGACTCTAGAAATGATTCTTTCCATAAATATTGATTCCCATAGTTGGATTTTTTTTTTTTTTAATCACAATTGACTGGTGGTTCAACTGTACCCCAAAGAGTGATATAAAATTCAGCGAGAAGCCTCACCAGTGCGGTCTGCATCTCTGCCACAATGTTCATTGCTCTCCTTGCCGATCGGCTGCACACAAAGTCAATGGGCTTGCTTCCGGCATACGACACTTGAGAGGCTAGCACACATAGCAGCAGGAGTCCTGGACGAACACACGAAGACACACTGAAGCCGAATCACAGCAAAGCCCCGAGTCCCGTCGAGCCCGCATAGTACAACTCCCGTTACTCACTGCTTAAAGCCATGCCCTGCTTTGCCACGCTCGATAAGTCCACATTTGTTCCATTAAGAAGATGAGTCAGTTGGAAAATGTCCCATGTCCACAGCGAGGTCTCATAAAGAGGAGCCGCGTTTCCTTTTGTGTTCTCCCCTCTTGATTTCCAGCCTTGTTATTCAGCAGGGGGGAGCGCTATCTTGTCTGAGAACAGGCTGCGCTCCAACTTTCCAGCATACCTAAAACCGTAAAGAAGCGAAACTGGATTTTAATTGATATCGTGTTTATTTTCGCCACCCACGGGGCTTTTTGGTCCTCGCAGAACTGCCCACTGGCTGACTGAAAGGTTAATGATTTATGATTGTGAAAGACTCCATTTGCACAAGTGACATCAAATCATCAATGCCGGAGGCTATTTACCTTTCGTCAAAACGGCCAGAAGAGGAGAGTTTGAATTCTACATGCGTGTGTGCATCTATCAAGTCGATCCAATGCATATTCTTTGAGAATACAGCCCTTGGCAAATAGTTTGACTCCCTTGACCGGCAATCAGGGCCACACACAGTTGAGATGCCCTCCCTGTTGCCTCCCAAAAAGGAGCTTCTATGTCAGCTAAAGCCTTTCTACTTTCCCTACGTGGAGCTTTTTATCGTCGGGAATGACTTGTGAGACCCTTGAAACAAACTCACAGTCAATTGCTTCTCTGTTTATATCTGGAAGCCGAAAATTTACTCTTTGCCTTGTGATTTGTTTCAAGTTACAATCAAGGAGCACACACACACACACACACACACACACACACAAGGCTTTATAATTGTAAATGTTGAACAGGTTTAACATTTATGATAGTCGCCTCCGATTGGGGGTTTAATTAAAAAAAAAATCCCTCTTAACAGAACCCACACAACAACATCATCTTTCTGATCATCATCGCAAGAAGTGCCAAATTCTCCAATTTGGCTAAGTTGCCGATAAGTAGAACCCTGAAAAATTGGAGTCGACGGATCGTCCAAACTTGGTGTTGATACCACACGGGAGGATTTTTCTGTTATAAATATCAAACGATATTTACTGTCATTATGATTCATCCATTCATTCATTCATTTTCCGATCCGCTTCATCCTCACAAGGGTCGCGGGGGTCGCTGGAGCCTATCCGAGCCGTCTTCGGGCAGTAGGCGGGGGACACCCTGAACCGGTTGCCAGCCAATCGCAGGGCACACAGAAACGAACAACCATTCGCACGCACACGCACACCTAGGGACAATTTGGAGTGTTCAATCAGCCCGCCACGCATGTTTTTGGAATGTGGGAGGAAACCGGAGCTGTCATAATGATTTTACTACTAAATTCGTGCACAGCTAAGTTATAGACTACAGCTTTCCGACTTTTTTCCCACAATTTTGGGTTACAAAGTGAGCTCACAAGTAAAGTGGACATTTTGTTCTCCATCAGCCCGTAGGATTTTCAATACCCCAGTTCAGGGTGTACCTGACCTGTCGCCCAAAGCCAGGTAGGATGGACTCAGGCTCACCACCGTAATGAAGACCGGCGATATAGAAAAAGAATGGATGGCTCCTTCATCTGTCTTTGGATCATATAGTTCCTGCCAAGTCGTATCGTCTTTGTATTCCCGCCATCTATTATCAGTCAGCATCCATCAGGTTGCCACAGCTGGAAGACAGCTAGGATGTAATGTGATTGTCCGGTTGAAGAGCTATAACAGCCATCCCCCCCCCCCCCCCCCAAAAAAAGCTTGCAGCCAGGAGAAAACACTCGGGGGTGTGCCATCCATCCTCATTTTCGACACCCGTGTTTGTCTTATCATTAGTTTGCCTGTTGACTGCGCTCCCCTGCCCCTTCCAAGCTGTTTGCGGATTATTGAAACATATCACGCCTAAATTTAGATCTCGTTGCAGTGGTGGGAGGTGACGGTCAGCAAGGCCTTCGACTGCTGGCCAAGGTTGTGTTAAGAGATCACCAACTATGCATTTTTTGGGGAGGGGGTTAAATATGCAAATTGTTGAGAGTGATGGTGTAGCTGGCGCTAATATTGTTGGTTGCTATGACGACTAAAATCCGTCATTTTTGTTTGAGTTTATTCTTTTAAAAATGTGTATTTGTTTCCACATAAACCTTGATATTCATGTTTTTCTTTTACATCCTTTTAAATTATGACGTGCAATAGTTCTGAAAGATCCCTTTTTAGGCTCACGCATGCCAGATGATATCATCTGGTTGACTGTATTTTCAATTTTTAGTTTTCACTTTGTTCCAGGCGCTGTTCTTGACCGGAGGAGATACTGATGGATTTAAACATTCAAATGTGTGTGAAGCATGGCTGACATGTAAAACAATGCAGGAGTCAATCCGAGGAATAGTAGCGAAGAGTAAAAACGTTGGACATCAACTTATTGATGTGGAAGTTATCCGCGAAAGGATCCATTTGTACATGGAATGAAATTGAATATGGTTTGTCTTTGCTGAATACTTACTAACCCTGAAGTTCTTCTTCTTCGCCAATAAACTGGACAGGAATTGGCTGAATCATGTCACATTCTTTCAAATTTGTGAAGACGTCAAAATGGCGGCTCCTATGAGGGACTAGGTACGATTTAAAATACAATACGTTTTGATATCAAGGGTTGCGTTCCCACTAAAATGAGCAATGGGACTGTTTCTTTATCATATTTCACATCTGTCCACACACTTCATGATGCCACATTTTTCCGTCAATTGGCTGGTCAGAGCAAAATCTTGTTACAGCTGACTTGGACTAGTAAGAAATTTACAGCGATCTGCACACATAAATACATTTAATAATTGGCATCTCTGGTTGTATGATCAATGCACATGTTTTCATTTGGTTCTGTTATTTGATAAATATTGATGCTGAAGTGTTGCAGACCAGATATGTATTTTGCTCTTGGGTGTCAAACTCATTTTTGTCGTGGGCCACATTTTAGCTAGCATTTTTCTTGCAGGGCTGTTAAGACTGAAACCATATAAAGAAGTCAATAATAAATGTTTATTCCATTATTGTTTCAGAATATGTTTCCAGTATCACTCTTATTTATTACAAATGAGAATTTGAAATTCTGATTGCGATTTTAGCAATTAAGCATCATAAAAGTTGCCATCTTTGATTTGCTTTCGCGGGCCACATAAAATGATGTGGCGGGCCAGATCTGGCCCCCGGACCTTGAGTTTGACACGTCTTACGCAACACTGTGGTTTTGGTTCATATCACTGTGATACGATACTAGTGGTGTTAAGAAGCACATGAAGTCATTTAAGGCCCCAGTGAAGAGAAGACCCATTAGGTACGTATAGGTACCTATAAGTACATAACGCCCCCCCCCCCCCTTCGCTTCCCCAAATGACATTGCGTGTGCATTGGCGAGCGAGTTGGGGGGGAAATCAGCAAGGGGGAATATACACATCGTTGTCCGCCTCCTCCCCTCCCTTGTCTCTGCAGACAATGCAGAAATTAAGACAAATGCACACAAGCGCTCCCCGGCGAATGAACGGGGCGACACGCATGGAGAAAGCTGCAGGACGCGGCGCCGGCGCTACCCGCATTGCATCACGGACACGACTCCCGGTCCCCCGCTGATTCCTTCCTCCCACATCATCCCGAGCCGGCCTAATAGGACGCTTGTCTCTCTTCGCTCGGAAGGGGGGGGGGGGCGTTGGGAGGGGGGTCCAGTGCAGCACGAAAATGCATAATCGCCGATGACGATAGCGATCGGAACGGTTCGCTTGTGTGCGCAAAAAGACGCAAACTACGCGCCGCGCGAGCAACTTTAAGAGCCACTGCAATGGATCGCGCATCAGCGAGGGGCCAGCGGGTGGCATCCTGCGAGACCTCCCACGCGTGTCATTTGCAGCCGGGTCACGTTGTCGATTAAGCCTCAAGCAACCTGTGGCTGCGCGCGTCCTTGCTTCAACTTGTTTCTTCTTCCTGCGAGGTGGCAATGGAGCGACGCAGCTGACGATTTGGAAGGGACGGAAGGAGAAGCGTCACCCAGGGGGAAAGGTGAGTACGATATTATGATACGTTCCTTCTACTCGTTTCTTCCTTCCTAAAGTGTCATAACCGGGGTCTCTGTGTTGTGTTTAATAAAACGCGTGGAGTCGGACTTTGTGCTCACTGTCGTTTATTCTCAGTAGCCACCTTTTTTTGCAATACTTCGGCAACCGCCCACTTTACGGCCGTGACGTCACGCCGTCGTAACATGACCCTGTGGCTGTGGTTATATGCCACATTCACCCCCCCCTTTTATAAAAGTGCAAAAACATTCAAACATATTAATAGTGCACAACTTCAAAGCCAGAACATGGCCAACCTATCTGGGTAAACAGGGTAGACTACCCATTTACCCGCATAGCCATGTGGTTTATTCTGCCACATAATCAGACTATGTAGTCCCTGAGATACAGGGGCTGCCGACGAGCTCGAACAGGGCGGAGCCTCGGTCCGAGGGCGTCAGCCGGCACTTCGAGTTCGGGTGGGATTCCTGGGGCTACCGGAGGGAGATCCCAGTCCCCGGCAGTGTGGCGCGGATCAGCCGCCGCGGCGAGTTCTTGTGCTGATGGTGGGTTGACGCGCCTTAGGCGACTGGCATGCCAACGGGAGCCGTCAGCAAGGAGGAAGGTAGCTGGGCCCAATTGTGCCATTATCCGATGTGCCCTGTCGTAGCGGTGCTTCATCCGGCGTTGCGCCTCTGCCACCATGTCGCCGACAGAGGGTCCTGCTGCTGGAGGGCCTGGAGGATCCCTGCTGGGCGGCCGTAGTCGATCCATGGGAAGTTGGAGTTCCCGTCCGAGCATCAGAAGGGCTGGGGAGCTACCTGTCGTGGCATGTGGCGGCGCTCTGTAGTGCTGTAGTGTGTTCTGCAGGGCCGTGCTGAATGGGAGACCTTCGGTCAGATGCGCTCTCAGGCCGTTCGGGGCGGTGTCTGGCGCTGAGGTGGGCGTGGCCCTGGAGAGCAGATCAGCCACAACGTTTTCTCTGCCGGGTGTGAACACTGTCGTGAAGTTGTAGGCCTGCAGTCTCTCTGACCACCGGTACAGGCGCAGCGGTTTGTGTCCCGATCCTGCCGTGGCCAGGAGGGCTGTGAGTGCTTGGTGGTCGGTCCGGAGCGTGAAGTGCCGCCCGTAAAGGTACATGTGCCACCGCTCGCACGCCCAGACGCAGGCAAGCGCTTCTCTCTCCCCCACCGAATACCTCTGCTCCGTGGGAGTCAGAGATCGTGAGGCAAACGCCACGGGACGTTCAGTCCCCCCGTGCAGCTGGGACAGGACCGCCCCTACCGCCGTGTTGGACGCGTCGCAGGTCACCAGCGTAGGGCTATAGAGGTCGAAGTGGGCGAGCACTGGAGGGGAGGTGAGCTGTGTCTTCAGCTGGCGGACTGCCACGGAGCACATGGGTGTCCAGGACCAGGGGGCATCCTGTTTGAGGAGTGCGCGTAGTGGCGCCGTGGTCTCGGAGTAGTGTGGAAGAAAACGCAGGTAGAACGCCGTCATGCCCAGGAATGAGGACAGCTGCTCGGGGCAGGAGGGCTCAGGCAGGCGTAGGATGGCTTCCACATTTGAGTGGAGCGGGCTGAGGCCGTCGGCATTCAGGCGAAACCCCACAAACTCGATGACCGGCGCGGAGAAAATGCATTTCTCGCCGTTCAGCGTGAGGTTGTGTTGGGCGAGCACCTCTAGAACCCTGGTGAGGCGGTCGTCGTGTGAGGCTGCTGTCGCGCCGTGCACCACTATGTCATCCAGGTACACAACCACGCCAGGGATGCCGGCGAAGATGGTGGCCATGATCTTCTGGAAGCAGCTGGGGGCAGAGCTAAGCCCAAAAGGCATGCGGGTGTACCTGAAAACGCCCATGTGTGACACGAAAGCGGTGAGGTTGCGGCTCTCTGGGTGCAGCAGAACCTGCAGGTAACCCTGGCGGAGGTCGAGCTTGGAGAAGACTGTGGAGCCGTGAAACTTGGCAGAGAGCTCTTCTGTAGTGGGCAGAGGATATTTATCTGGTATCACCGCTTTGTTCACCTGTCTGAGGTCGATGCAGGGGCGCAGGCCGCCCGTCTTCTTCCGTGCCACCACTAGGTTGGAGATCCATGGCGATGCGTCCACTCGTTCGATTATGCCAGCGTCCAGAAGTTTCTGCAGCTCGGCTGAAACATCAGCACGTAGGGCGAGGGGCAGGCGGCGGAGAGGCTGAATGACTGGAGTCACTTCCGGGTTCAGGAGCGGCTGGTGGTTGAAGGCGGTGAGGCAGCCCAGTCCAGCGAACAGCGAGGGCCAGCGGTGCAGCCAGGGCGTGGTGACGGTTAGTATGGTGGCGCCCATGTTGTCTGTAATGGAGAAGCCCAGGGCACAGAACAGGTCGAAACCGAGGAGGTTGGCGCCCTTGCGGGACACCTGAAAGGTGAAAGCTGGGAGAGTTCTAGCGCCATAGCGCACGGAAAAGGTCACAGTGCCAACCATGTCGATCTTGGTGTGTCCATAACCAAACAGGTCTTCCGTGCCAGGTTTAACAGTCATTCGTGGAAAAAGTCGCCGGACCGTGGCCTCATTCAGGAGTGACTTGGAGGCTGCGGTGTCCAGCAGAAGTGACAGACACACGCCGTCCAGCTCGACTGCGCACCACTTGAACGGCTTGCTGCAGGCGCCCACCGAGTGGATGGTGGTGGAGCCAGATGCGTTGGTTAGGTGGGGCCCGGGGTCCACAGGATTAGAAACAGAGCGGCAGACTTTAGCAAAGTGGTTCAGCCTACCGCAACGTTGGCATCTTTGTCCTAGCGCCGGGCACGCGGGCGCACGTGTGCGGTGTGATGAGGAGCCGCAGTTCCCACAATGTTGCCTCATCGTGGCGCCTCGACGTCCCGCGACGTTTACCTCCGGCTCGTCGAGAGGAGCAGTGGTGTCGGGGAGTGGGGCCGTGAGAGCAACAGTACGAGATGAAAGAGGCAGATGTGGAGCGAGGTGGGGAAGGGCTGGAGCTGGGTCCGAGGCGGCTAGCCGGGATGCTAACAGGGCCGCAGACTCGAGCTGGAAAGCCATTTCCACCGCCCTAGACAGCGACGTGTCGTCCGGCGATAAAAACAGCCTCTCCCGCAGTTTAAGGTCCGTCGTGTGTTCGGCTAGCTGGTCCCTAATCATCTCGCCCTCCAGATCTCCGAACCTGCAGAGGCTGGCTAGTCCCCGGAGGTCGGCGACGTAATGGTGGACCGACTCACCGGGCCGCTGTCGACGCTGCCGGAAGATAATCCGCCGTGCCATGACGCTCTGTGGAGCAGCGAAGTGTCCGGAGAGCAATGCCACACAGTCCGAAAATTTCGTGGCCGGTCCGAGGGTGCGAAAGATGCGTTGGCCCTCACAGCCCAGGCTATGGACAAGCATTGCCCGCCTTCGCGCGTCGCTAGCGTCGGCTAGCCCGAAGGCTTCAATAAAGGTCTCGAAGGACTCCAACCAGCGGCTGTGGTTATATGCCACACTCTGCTCAACTTGATCTTTGCTCAAGGGCAAATGCTCCCAGAATGTCTTGTTATGGTACGAGTTGTATTTTATGGTGATTATTCTCGCTTAATTTACTTTATATACACTTGGAGACTTTATGACATGGTGTGTATATATTGTATAGCAGTAGAGACATTCAAAAAAAAGAAAAAAAAAGGGGGGAAATGTTGTAGAGAAACGGCTGACTTTGACCCATATCAATGACAAAACAATGGCACTGCTTTCGAAACTGCAAATAAAGGTTTTCTTATCGTAACACCAAAGTGGTGGGAAGCCCCGCTTAGTAGGACCTTTTTTTCTGTTGCTTGCTGGTGGAAAATAATAATGGGTCCCTGACAGATGGCTGATATTGGTCCGTATCGACAACACAAAAGGGATTCCCCTGCAGACACGGCAGTGACACATCATCAGATTTGTGAATCTCCCTAATAGAGCCCCGGCATATGCTTAATGTCAAACACACTGACAATCATATGAAGCGAGCTGATGGCTCACAAACAGAAAATGAAAATAAATAAATGCGATTGTGGTCATTAACTTTTAATATTGTTCATGTCAGTGATTTATACAAGATGTACGTTAATGGGCGTCCCGGTGGACCAGTGGTTAGCGCATCGACTCCACAGTGCACAGGTATCGGGTTTGATTCCAGCTCCGGCCTTCCAGTGTAGAGTTTGCATGTTCTCCCCCTGTGCCTGCGTGGGTTTTCTCCGGGTACTCTGGTTTCCTCCCACATTCCAAAAACATGCATGGCGGGCTGATTGAACACTCTAAATCATAGGTGTCAAACTCAGGTCCTCCTGGGCCGCTGTCCTGCATGTTTTCCAAGTCTCCCTGTTGCAACACACCTGATTCAAGTGAGCAGGTTCAATGTCAGGCTTCCGCAGAGCTTGCTGATGATCTGATCATTTGAATCAGGTGTGTTGCAACAGGGAGACTTGGAAAACATGCAGGGCAGCGGCCCACGAGGACCTGAGTTTGACACCTATGCTCTAAATTGTCCGTAGGTGTGGGTGTGAGCGCGGATGGTTGTTCGCCTCTGTATGCCCTGCGATTGGTTGGCAACCGGTTCAGGGTGTCCCCCTCCTACTGCCCGGAGACGGCTGGGATAGGCTCTTGCAACCCCCGTGACCCATGTGAGGGGATAGCGGATCGGAAAATGGATGGATGGATGTCCCTTACTTTCAAGTATGTGTTAGTAAATAATGGAAAAACCTCAGCTCGGGTATACAGATACACTGTTTTAATTGTACCTTCTGCCATCTAGTGGTAGAGCATGTCATTGTTATTTCCATCACTATACGTCGTTGGCATGGCTAGATTAACAAAGATGAAATAATTATGGTAAATCATTTTTGGTCCAATTCAGGGAAATTGAATAACACTTGTGATTTGGAATTACTGTATGATGTGGTGTCTCGCTCTTTTTTGGAAAATGTGTTTTGAAATGCCAATGTCGAGCGAATTGGAAGTCCACCACAGAAATGTTTGTGTTGGACTTTGGAGATTTCGCTGTAAAATAATTCTTCAAAAATCAATTCTTTTGTGATTGTCGATTATTTTTTTGGATTAAGTTGGAAACCCGCAGGAGGTCACCTTCACGGTTTTCCAGTTTATGTGGACGTGGTGCTCACCGGCAAACAAAACCCGCTGATCTTTGTTGTCATGCAGTATATAGACATAACAGGTGACGTTCTCAAACGGCAGCTCTCCGTGTGGGTTGTACAATTCTTCAGAGCCCTGTGGACATGTTGCGATGTGGGTGAGTGGGCTGGAGCTCGGGGCTGCAGAGCACCTAGTTTCTTGGCTGTCGTGGCAGCAGTACCTCAGTCGGCCAGTTGGGGGCTAAAATGAAATTGGTGGCACTCCTCTAGGCAAAGAAATGGCTCAACCTGCTGTCAAGGGGGCTTATTGTGGAAAATTGACTTCTTTAATGGATTGCATACAAATAGGCGGGTCTTTAGAATCCTTTTTTTGGAAGTGTAAAATTGCACTAGTGCAAATTCTTTTGCCATGTTTGAATTTCAAAAAATGTGTCTGTGAGTAAAGCCCTTCTGGGATTTTCTGACATATCGGTCCCTACATTTGACTTTCTCTGGCCATGACTTTGATAGTAGGTCGGCTAAAGATCCAAAGCCACTTTCAAATGATGGTTGGATGACCCTGTGCGAAACACGATCCGGTCAAATACACACTTGATACATGAATTCCTGTGATGTCATCGTGATGGTATGATGTGTATGCTGAAGTGTCAACGTATGATGCGCTGCCCCCACAGGAGAAAATGAGTGCCTGTTGTTGTTTTTTTTCAATGTTTGTTGACAGAAGCTTTCAAATTTGAAATGTAAGTTAACTTTTCCAGATGAATGTTTTGCACTGATTCCGAATCTGCTTTCGGTTTTTTCCCCCCGAGCACATCAGGTTGTCATCATCATTTTAATGATATAAAAATCATACAAGATGAAACATAGTCACATTTTTTTGGTCAGATTTTTGAGTTAAGTGTCAGTTTCAGCAACAAAGTGATTTTTTTTTCCCTTTTCTGAAAAGTCATCGCAATAAATGATCATTCCTGATGTGCTTGGAAAAAAGTAAAGAGATTTTTAACCCTTTGATGCACCAATAATGACAGCCTGTAACCTGATAACATGATAGGCTATCCACTGTAGTAACCACGGTCTCCGAAAGGGTTCAAATCAACATCAAGAATCCCTTTCGGGACACATAAAGCCATCTATGATTAAAATTTGCTGTCGACCACTTTAATTAGACAGTCAGCTGATCTTAAATGTAAACGTAAGACAGCTCCTTTTAAATGTGGAAAAGGCATCGTTGATATTTCCTTGAAAGCTCAACACAGTGCCTCGAAATTGGAAATAAACGAACAATGTGACTGGAAGGGTATGCACACAATCTGCGACTGGTTGTCTGTCATCTCGGCGTGAGAGATTTTTCATCTGCTATGCTGCAAAAGATCAGAGACTTTAATGTGAAGCCTTGTGAGCACGTAAATTGTTTAATGGGATGCGATTTTCTCCGCTCGTGTACTTCAGTACGCTGGTCTTGCATTATTAAAATATATTTCGCAGCATAAAGCAGCTAAACCATTTCTGATTAGCATTTTTATTTTTTTTTTGCCCATAAAGGGCATTAGGGACACCTGTTTTCCTTTATAAAGTGCCGTTGCGGCGGTATCCTTGAGACCTCAAGAGTGTTTCACTGCACTTAATCTTACTGGCAGTGGATGAAAAGCCCACAATGATGGGCTGACATTATGTAGCTGAACGACAAGGCCCGTTAGTGTTACGTCGTCAAGTATCTGACAGCTAAAGGCAAGCTCCCTTGATGCATTGCAAGAAGGGATAACCTTGACCCTTAAGAGACGTTTGTGATGCCAATGAGCAGGCGGTTGTTTTATATATTTTTAGTACCTCCATACATTTTCCTCTCTTAGTGATTGAATATTCACGAATTTGTGTGAATGGACAGCACGTGTTCAATTCATCACTTGACCCGGTGGAAAGGTTTATTCAAAAATGCAGACGAGCAAGAAAATAAAGTAGCCGGGACATATTCCGACCATCCGTCGCAGCCACTGTTGACTTTTTCTCCAGTTTGCATAAATTTTTGGAGTGTTTACAATTGGATATACTCGGCTTTAGTCATGAGGCTGCGATGATTCATCAGGGGGAGTACTCAGCCAGCGAAAACAGTCTTAGGCCAGGAGACTCGCGGAGAGAGATGAATTGGGAAGAATTTATCATCGCTGAACTCACACAATCATCCACATTTATATTATTTGCACATCGACCCACTTTTCATCGACCGTGAAAAATATGGTATTTTTCCTCTGCATGGACGTATTTAGTTTATCTTCAATCCTTTGAACATGTTTTCTTATTTTGAATAGATAAAAAAAAATCTATATTTATCCACATCGCCTGATGTGAATGACATCGATAGTGTTACATTTTTCAAATGTTTCACTGAGTCCTATTTTCCAACTTCAGGGTGTTTCTTAACAGTTACAGTCAAACCTCGGTTTTCGTCCGTAATCCGTTCCAGAACTTCCTCGTGTAAGGAAGGCGAGAGGAGTCAAATGGTGCATTCAAGTGCGCTCAGTTTGTTTGAGAACCGAAATTTGTTTGTCATCCGAGGCATAAAAAACTAGAAATATTTGGTCGAAAACCGATTTGGACGAGAACAGAGACGTTTGAAAACCGAGGATTGACTGTAACAGTGGAACCTGTAATGTTTTGCTTTTTAATTTATGCTGAACAAGGGCTAAGACTCACCGAGTTGTCAGTTTGATTTTCCATTCTTGTTGATTTATTACCAATGAATCAGTGTGAGTTGTTTGTTTTTTATTTTGAACTTCAATTCTACTTTTTCAGAGTCGGCAACAAATGAAATGTTTTTCCTCTGATGTTGGTTTTATTTATACATATAAATATCGATACGTACATTTGATGTATTTAAAAATAGTAGCGGTATCGGTTACTAGGTATCGGAGTACTCAAGAGTTTAGCCTACGGGCATCTATCTGAAAAAAAAAGTGGAATTGAACATCCCTAATTGTTATTAATCATAAACGATGCTCATTTATGTGAAGACATTTTTTGATGCTCACAATAATTACGAAACGGATACATATCAATAGGCAACACGATTCTGTTAAAGCTGTGCCGGTACAGTCAAGCCTCGGTTTTCGAATGTCTCGGTTCTCGACCAATTCGTTTTTTGACCAAAAATTTCGAGTTTTTTATGCCTCGGATGACGAACAAATTTCGGTTCTCGAACAAACTGAGCGCACTTGAATGCACCATTTGACTCCTCTCGCCTTCCTTACACGAGGAAGTAGACGAGGAAGTGACGCTTCCTCGTGTTGCTTTCCATTGTGAGCAGACGTGTTCAGGAAACATTTTCATTTTAAAAAGAGCGTGGTTTCGGTTGTCGAACAATTTCGGTTTTCAAACAGCCTTCTGGAACGGATGATGGACGAAAACCGAGGTTTGACTGTATTTACATTTTCAAATGATCATTTCAACATCATTTCACAATGTCCCATCACTGGTGAGCTATTTCTTACTGCAGCTTCTAGATGCCGTCCTTGGGGGGGAGGGGGCACCAAGTTGGTGACCCCTGCTTTACTCCTGTGTGTGTATTTTTTTATTTTTTTTTAATCAAAGCTGGAACTACTCTGACAAGTATAATTTCAGCGAAAAATTACTTTGATCCTACAAATGCCGTAAATGTAGCATGTTACGACCCACCTCTAGCGAAGACTCGATTTCAAGCTTTCAAGGTGGAAGCAAATTGATAAAGTTGACTCAGCGACTAATCGGCTCAGCCCATACGTACACATAGCTAATTTTGTAATCAGTGTGTCAAAATTCACCTGCATTTAACATCTAGAGTATCTCTATCACGCCTAACATCCAGCTTATCAAAAAGCAGCGGCCAGGGAGTCAAGCACATCAACCACACACATATTGCCACTTATGGAGCACAACACTGAGGCTGAGTGGTGGTGGGGGCGGTGGTGGGGGTGGCGCTAGGCAGCCGAGCTGCCGGACCGGAGTTCGTTGCCTCTCACACACGGACGACGGCAGCTCGACGTCGCCTGGCGTCATGATCCGCGGCGAGGATGCTCTCTCCCTGAGACCTGTTACTCCAAGCACTCGCCATGGCGGCCGGGGTTATGTGCTAATGAACTAACAGGCTCCCGGCGCTCCGGAGGGGTCTCTGGCTGCTTTGTCCTCATGAGGATATCGCCGCCATGGTGAAGGGCAAGCCAGCGAACCGGACCTTGCAGTACCAGCAAACTTTGGTGAGTTGACAATGAGGTCATGCCTGGTGGTGTCATTGCGTGCCGAGTGAAGCTTTTATTGCATCGGTGTTGGCGTATGATTGTTGGAGGTGGCGAGCTGCCGGTTGCTCTGCCTTCTGGCGAGCTTCCGAATCCGTCAGAAATATGCAGGCTTTTATTGTCTTCTTCCTGCTTCCAATTCACCTTGAGCCACAGGTGTCGCCTCCCCCGTGCCACCCTAATTGATGTGATTAATTCCTCTTCATTCCGATTTCATCCTTCCATGTCAAATGAGTTTTCTGGCTTCAAATTAAAGGCAATTGGAGCAGGGTCATTACTTCAACCTAATGGTCCATTGATTGAAATATCTCTGAACTACGAGGAGCGGAGTCCGACAGCAACAGTTTTATAAGCAGTACATACTGTGTCTTCGGATCCCCCACCCCCTCTCTTCCTCTGCCCTCCTTCCTTTTTTTTTTTTTTTTTTTTGAACCCAAAGAGGAGTGTTTCTGAATATTAATTGCCTCATGCACCACTTTCTCCCCGTCACTCATATAGTAGCAGGACTGACAGCCATGCCCTGGAGCACTGTATAGGGGGGCTGTAAAGGGGGTGGCGGGGGGGTAGAACCGATGGAGATGTGGGGGTAGACTGTCGCTCAATAGTGCATTCATACTAATCGAGACTGCTAGACTAGTTGTCTTTCGACGTTGATACATCCACATTCCATGCATTATGTTGCGTTATATTTATTGCGTTTGTTTGGCCCATGTAGCGCAGGGGTGCTTCTTCAGCTCTTAATGGCATCAAAGATCAATGGTGTGCCAGGTGTCTTGGTGTTAAAAATCAATAATTCGTTAAAATGGCAGTTCGGGTCTCTCTGTGGATTGCGACATGCTTTCTGCGCCGTCGTCTCCTCCTTTTCTGGTCGCAAGACTCGGATCGATAACTTGTTTGTTTGTAGCATCCAAGTCCATTCAACCCCAAGTAACCTAAATGGCTAACCCGGCGCGCGGTCCAAAAAGGACTGAGCCAGTGCTATGGATTATTTCTACCCGGTGCGTTGGGTTGAGGATTCGACCCAGCATGTTGGATCAAGATTTGGATCCACCAAGGGCCCCATACTGATGAGTTCAAGCTACCATGAAGTGAGTTAGCAGGTTAGCTGTTGTTCAAAAATGGCTCATTTTATTCCCAACATTTTGAAGAAGAAGCCACAGCAATTTTCCCCTGTTATGGGTTGCCACAGTATGTCACTTGCATGATATGTTTCACACAGGGTTTATATTGGGTCCCTTTCTCTTGTGTCCAAAATGGTTGCTGCTCTGATTGTGTCTTTAGCCACACCCACGCAAGAGCACAGCATAGCTGAAACTATGTGTTGGTGTCTTCCTATGTGTGACTCCACAGTCTCATCTGATTTTAACTGGTATGTGTGCAAGGGCCTGATGGATGGAGTAGGGCAGAGGTGTCGGAATATTTTCGTTCCAAAAACAAAGGAAGCAAACCACACTTTGACATCCTTCGCTTCAATTTATTTGACATCCTGAAATCGATCCGAGCGGTGTAGGTAAATATTTGTGGAGCAATGAAATATTGGTTGACAGTATGTCCTGTATATGTCCATCCATCCATTTTCTGATCTGCTTAATCCTCACAAAGGTCGCGGGGGGGGGCTGGAGCCTATCCCAGTCGTCTTCGGGCAGTAGGCAGGGGACACCCTGAACCGGTTGCCAGCCAATCGCGGGGTACACATAGACGAACAACCACCCGTGCTCACACTCACAACTAGGGACAATTTGGAGTGTTTAAACAGCCTGCCATGCATGTTTTTGGGATGTGGGAGAAAACCAGAGTACCCGGAGAAAACTCACACAGGGCCGGTAGAACATGCAAACTCCACACAGGAACGTCGGAGCCGGGATCGAACCCACGACCTTTGCACTGTGAGGTCAGCGCACTAACCACTGGGTCACCACGCTGCCGTCCTGTATATGTATTGAATAAAAATCAAACAGCTAGGTGATGAAGCTAAAAATAAATAAATTTAAAAAAAAAAAATTAAAAATCATGATTTGTGTGTGGATGCGGCCCTGTATTAATGGCGCTAACTGAAACGATTCACGCTTTTTTTAGTTTTTGTAACAGAATAACAATACAGTCAAATTCGGTTTTCGACCAAAAATTTCGAGTTTTTTATGCCTTGGATGACGAACAAATTTCGGTTCTCGAACAAACTGAGCGCACTTGAATGCGCCATTTGACTCCTCCCGCCTTCCTTACACGAGGAAGGGACGCTTCCTTGTGTTGCTTTCCATTGTGAGCAGACGTGTTCAATAAACATTTTTATTTTAAAAAGAGCGTGGTTTCGGTTTTCGAACAATTCGGTTTTCGAACAGCCTTCTGGAACGGATTATGGACGAAAACCGAGGTTTGACTGTATTTCTATTCATCAGGGAGTTAATGAATAGAAATCTTGTTACTATATTAGGGTTTTTTTTGTGTGATTTTCCAAATCTAGAAATACTATTCATGAAACCAATGTGTTGTCATTATCGTAATAGCACCACTCAAGGGCTTCACACGCCACTTCCCTCGTCCCCTTTTTATAAAAATAACTTTCGAAAGGACAAAATGAATAGCACAAAATGCAGCAGCGACACGCAGAGCCACAATGCGCCGAACCGTTCGCAGCAGCACATTGAACCGAATGACCTGTGAACGATGGAACAAATGGGGATTAAAGATATGTGAACAAACATCTTCAAATTTCAGTGCGATTTGAGGTTTTTAATTTCACCCCCCCGCCCCCCAAAATTGCTGTTGTAATAGGGAGGTTGATTTGAAAACAATCAAATTCTGTGCATATTTACAGGTCACACGCTTGATGACTTTTTAGGCCTTCTGTCATTTGCATTGAATATTTAGGGGGGGGGGGGGGGCAAAAAAAAGATCCAAAATGAATTTTTCCTTTGAAGTCAAGTGCATTTTGAAAACCGCACTTTTTTACTCAAATGAGTTTAATCGGTGCTTAAATATTCAAAAATGACAGTACTGTACATCTACAAAAGTACAGAGTGTGAAACCAAAGCAATTGCACAACCTAACCTTGTTGATAACCACACTCGATCGATCAAGTTCCACATGGTCCACCGAAAATTCTTAATTAGTCACAAATCAATGGAATCGCTGCGGATGCCCCCCAGCTGAGACATTCGACTTTCAAGGCTGCAGGTCAACGAGTCGTCAAATGTCCTCCCTCGGGCGAGACAAAGTGTGTGTGTTTGTGTTTGTGTTCCCTCTTTGGTGATTCGGAGCAAAATGCACAGATAGATAACACATTTAAATCAGATAAGTATGAGCCCACGCCGGCGGCATCGTGTTTCTCGGCGTCTTAAAAATTGGATTGCGGTGTTGACGGAGTGTCTTCAGAGTTTTACCGTTTGCCATCATGATTCGGAGCATTTTCAAGCTTGTATGACTCGCAATGGAAATGGTGTAAGTCTCTCTCGCTGTAGCTGGGCAGAAGGGATATACCGAGCCCCCCCCCCCCCCCGAAACAAAAATCCATTTTGATGTGTTATCCTGGAGGAAATCTCCTCCACCGAAGCTATTGTGTGATCGCGCGCCGCATCCCTCCAGTATGTTTGCAGAAATCTTCAAAATAGAAGCAGCGTCTGTTGGACAGCCGTGTTTTATTTACACCAGGAAAAATGCACTCGGTCCATTTTAGCACACATTTGTGCGCCTTTTCTAGGTAGGTAGGTACTGCATTAGTAGCAGAATTTGAGAGATTCATAAGATCATATTTCTATTGCTGGATTTACACTGCAGGTCTAAAGGTGTGTCAGTCCGATTGAATGCCTTTTTTTTGGACTATTTTTATCCAACTGATAGAAAATATCAAATAGTCCAAATTGCATGCCAACATCTCCACAAGCATCAACCCGGAAGTAAACAATAATACATTATTATTAAACATTACGTGCATACGTTCAGTTGGCCTAAAAAGGAATTCGGAGATTTTTAAAAAATTAAAAAACATTTTTTTAGGGCATCTTCATCAGAGGATGACAATATTTATTTTGACTTTTCTCTCACTTTAATTCACCTTATTTAAGCTTGTTCAACTCTTATATGTCTCTGTGCTTTTTGCAAGGAGCTCAAATTCATCCTGCTTTTGACATTTTGACCCCATGAGACCAAGACGACAACTAACAAATGATTAACAGCGACCTGTCATTGGGAGGTTTCCATTAGGTAGCTCCGAGAAGGAGGTCCCGCGGAGCTTCGAGTGCCATCAGCAGATTATGAGCGAGATACCGGAAGAGTCACAGAAAGGCATTGAAGTGAATTTTGTGAGATAACAGCCTGTTGCGCAAAAAGTATTGAAACATTTGAACAGTTGGACATTGAAAAGTTGGAAAAAGGTCCAATTAAATTCACTGAAGGTTACAGTGTTTTCTAGGTTCGTCTTGGGTGCTTTCCTTGTAGAAACGGTGTGGTGGTCTCAGGTTCTTCTTAGGGACCTGTGCAGCCGAGAGGGATGGCTTCACGGCTCACTGGCTTTCTTCCCTGCTGTCCGGCAAAGTGGATGCTGGGACCGTAGGCAGTGGCGATCTGCCTTGTAAGGGTTCCACGTGGGACGGCATAGGTGGGCAGAGATTGTGACTTGGTGTCAAAACGTTGCTGCTGCCATCAATCTGATTGTTTTTTTTGTTTTTTTTCACCACAAATGCGTGGGAGGTATAACCGTGCCCTGATTTGTTCCATTGTTGACACGTGTGGGCACATACAGCACTCACAAAAATTTTGAGATATTTGGCTTTTGGGTGAAATTTCAGAACGAGCCTAAAATGCATTCAAATCTTTACAGGTGAACTTACCGAACTGGCCCGAATATAAGACGGCCCTGATTATAAGACGACGCCCTCTTTTTGAAGACTCAAGTTTGAAAAAAGACTTTTTGAACACCAAATAAATTTTTATACAGAAAATAATTACAGTACATCTGAAACAAATGATTATAACAATATAGTTGAGAGAAAATGTTATTTTGCCTCATTCAAATCTTAATATCTGAACATCTCAATATGTAAACTAAAGTGCAATCACATTCATAAATGAATGGCTTCTGGTTTTTGAAATGTAACCAGGTTAACCTGGCCGATCTTCGACCCACTTTTCTCCAGATTGTCGCTACGTTTCTCCATTTTCTGTTATCTCTTCTATTATTTTCTTCTCTTTTCTTTCTGACCGCTATTTTTTTATTTTTCTTCTTTGTGCTACCGCTATTTTTATTTTTATTCTTCGTGACAGGGGTTCACTTTGACCTGGGGAGTCAAGTTCAGCATTCGCTTCAATGATATCTGGCGCCATCTAGCGTCATGAATGGGTATAATGTCTAGACCCCGAATATAAGACAAACCCCACTTTTTCTGTCTTATTTCAATGCAAAAAACACTGTCTTATATTCGGGCCAATACGGTAATGTGACCTTCTCCAAGCTTTTGAGTGCGCATGTCCAACTGTTAAATGTTTCAGTAATTTTTTGCACATTTTATTTTGTGTTGTTTTGTTTTTGGTTGTGTATAATTCATGCGCCAACCACGCTGTCACTGTCAGATAAAGAGCCATTTTTGATCATGTCGCTATAATGTTGGTTCTGTCATAGTTACCTTATTTAATCTCAATTATTAGCCCTTCCAATCAGTAGAATATTTGTGTTTGCCATTCTGTTTGTGCAAGTGTACCAAATGAAGGGTGACAGGTGTTGATGCGTGTAGGTGGGCGGGAGCGAGCCTATGTTTTTCACCTTCACGTACATGCTAGGGTGTGTGCGTCTCAGTCGGAGCAGATGTGTTGAGGTGGCGTGCTCATGTCCTTCGAACACCGGGGGAGCTCAGGAACTGGTAGCTGCAGGGATCAAAGTCACAATCCGGTCAGTACGCACACATACAGCGCCGACCTACATTAACAACCTAAATTCTCATTTTTGTTTCCTGAAATGAAATTACTTTATCACCAGCAGGCTATTCACTTTCATCTTTTCATGCTTCTTATGGCTCTGCTTCCAGGACATGTATGGGAATGTTAGATTGTTGTTGTTTTTTGTCCAATCAGATTTCATCCTTTGTGTTGCCATGGCAATCTAATCTTCCCTGAACCTTCAGAATCAGTCATGCTGGCTAGCGTAACTTCAACTATATTAGCCATTATGATGGTTTATCTAGCGGGCCGGTGACCAGTGGTGAACGTGTCGACCTCACACTGCAGAGGTACCGGGTTCGATTCCACTTCCTTTGTGTAGTTTGCATGTTCTCCCCGTGCCTGGGTGGGTTTTCTCTGGGTACTCCGGTTTCCTCCCACATTCCAAAAACATGCATGGCAGGCTGATTGAACACTCCAAATTGTCCCTATGTGTGAGTGTGAGCGGGGATGGTTGTTCGTCTCTGTGAGCCCTGCGATTGGCCGGCAACTGGTTCAGGGTGTTCCCTGCCTACTGCCCGAAGACGGCTGGGATAGGCTCCAGCACCCCCCCGCTGCCCTTGTGAGGATAAAGCGGATCGGAAAATGGATGGATGGATGGATGGATAATTGGTTGGTCACTCCAATCCAAGTTTGACACACAAAACACATCGATAGCGATCTGCACACGTGAATACATTTGGTAAGAAGTGTGATGTATTGAATTGACATTTCATCTTTTGTTTTTTTTTATTGTCACGCGATCTGTTAAGTAGTGGTTTTAAACCGCTCCACAAAGTCGTAGCACAGTTGCATACTGTTATATTGTTTTGTTTTGTATTGCATAAATGGGTTGGATAATTACGATGTGATGCTATTAAGAGGCAATTAAGCTAAGTCCCTAATGAAGGCCCACGTACCAAATGCGCAGTCCGCCGCCGTTATCCAGCATGCGCACGCACTTTACACACATACTTCACAGCACTGCAGCACCACTGGAATACCGCAAAGTCCACAGGTTGCCAGTTATTTTAAATCCAGCCAATGTGTGCACATAGATTTCTATCACAACACTTGAGCGCCGAGAAGATATTCTCCCGATCCTACAGCATGATTAATATTTAAAGCCACACTGCCGCAACATCTTTATGTAAAACATGCTTTAGTGGTGCAGCGGGACATGCGTGCAAGTACCACTTAATATTCCGCGATCTGCCACCTCGGACAATGCACAGGAAAGATCGACACGAGATAAATGGAATGTTTAGTATGAAGAATGGTATGATCTGGGTGCAGATTGCCTGCTGATGATAGCCGTACGCTACAATCTCTCCGCCCACACTCACGAATGTGACATCGGCTGCTTTTGTTTGTTTCAAAAAAGGCAAAGTGGCTGGGTGGTGTGCCGTTTTCTTCCAGGTGTCAAACTGAAGGCCAGCACATCATTTGGTGCGGACCCCACAATTTCTCCTGGACTAATACTAGATATTTAAAAAAAAAAAAAAAAAAAGTAGAAGTGTTAAGTGCGGTGTGTTTATCCCCAGTGCAATTTACAGTATGTGCTTAATGTCTCGAGGTTGCTTATGTTCTCAGCTACCAGTGGTAATTTGCACATCTGCATGTTGCACTTCTTAGCAATACCTAATAGTAATTTGTCTAATTTTGGTACAGCTCTGGACTGAACATTTCTCAGTGATTTTAGGTGTGAGTATGCTGTTTACTTTTTTTTTTTTTAGTTTTTGGCTTTTAGCCTTTTAAAACGTCTTATCCTCACTATTGATATTGTCATTGTGCGCTTTTTCGCAGCCCCACCTCAAGACGAATTTCCTCTTTAAAGGACAATAAAGAGATGGAGAGACTGATTCTGATCCCGCACATTCTAGCCACATGTAGACAAACACAATGCAGCTCAGCCTCTGGCGAGCATGGAACAAATGCAAACGGCCTCTTCTGGGCTCATCAGATGAACCCAAAACAATAGCAAATATCATTATTCAAGGCTTACATTTTTTATTTTCTTTGTGGAGCAGTTTTGCGAATCAATAACTTAATTTGAGGAGCAATTAACTAATTGTTGGATGTTCGCCGCTTTAACGTGATTCCAGCCAGACAGCCGGAACAAGTGGACTAGATCACCCAAGCATTATGGTCACACTGTCCGTGTCACGCTTAGGTTAGCTAATCAATTAGCATGGCTTCTTCCTTTGTCACAATGATACTTGTCAGAAATGTACCTTGTTTGCTGCCACAGACGTGATGACTCACTTCGCAGAGACTTTGCAACAGTGCAATTTCATTGTGTGTGTGTTTTTTTTTTAATACAATCACAATAAAACGGGGCAGCCCGGTAGGCCAGTGGTTAGCACGTCGGCTTCACAGTGCTGAGGTACCGGGTTCAAATCCAGCTCCGGCCTCCCTGTGTGGAGTTTGCATGTTCTCCCCGGGCCTGCGTGGGTTTTCTCCGGGTGCTCCGGTTTCCTCCCACGTTCCAAAAACATGCATGGCAGGCTGATTGGTGCACTCTAAATTGTCCCTAGGTATGAGTGTGAGTGTGGATGGTTGGTCGTCTCTGTGTGCCCTGCGATTGGCTGGCAACCAATTCAGGGTGTCCCCCGCCTACTGCCCGAAGACAGCTGGGATAGGCTCCGGCACCCCCCGTGACCCTAGTGAGGATAAAGCGGTTCGGAAAATGGATGGATGGACAATAAAACGAAACTAACTAACTAACTAACCAACTATTCAGTGTGGTTTAATGAGGTGCAGAATGCTAATTAGCTATCAGTTAGCGAATCAGCTAACCCAAATAAGGATAGGTCATATAAAAAAAGGATACATGCGGGCCTCATTTAAAATGTCTATTCCCGTTTACACAAAAGAGAAGCAGTTGGTTTTGTTTCGTGGCTGAAACAGCCGCACTTGTCCTTCTCAAGGTTATTGTTGTCTTACAATCGTGACGCATTTACATTGTGTGTCCATCTCGTATCTTCTGTTCTGGTGACCTTCCTTTCTTTAGCCAAAGACACTCAAGGTAAAAGTCTCTTAGCATACTCCCCAGTCAGCACCCCTGTCCTTTCTCCCACTCCCCGGATGGCTCGCGTCCATTCCAGGTGCTGTCACTGCCAAATTGGACCCATACCTGTGCACCTCTGCAGAAGGAATCGCTGCATAGGCTGCAGAGGGGGGGGTGTGGTGGGGGGTGGAATCTCAATTCATTGGACTCCTAAAATAGATTGCGGGAAAGTTCCACTGGAAAATTACCATGAAATTGTATACAAAGGAAGCTCTGATATTTGTGCTTGACATTCATGATTGACATCCCATCCATTTTTTTACACTCACGATACAACATGATAATCAGTCAGGATAAAATCTAAGACGCCTCTATGGCCTTCTTCAAATTTGATCAGTCAAACTCTGTGTTGTTTATGATTGTAAATATTGGAAAGCTTTGCCATTTTCATTTTCCTGAGCAGATTGGGGAAGTAAAATAGCTATTAAAACATCCCACACCAATAATTGATGAGACAATCAGTACAATATCCATCCATCCATACATTTTCTAATCCGCTTATCTTTTTTTATCCTGTTGTGTGGGTGTGTTAAGAGTGATTTTTGACGATTGTTTTTCCCCTTCTGATCAAACTCAGCAAAATTACAATTGTCAATATTCCTCCAAATGATTATCCTGAATGATTATCACAAGGGTGGGTTGAGAGTGTTTTTTTCCCCCTCACAGATCAAGTTTCAAAAATCGAAAATGTTCAGTCCGGTACACACATTAAAGATAATCCCGTAGAATTTCACAATTTTTTTCCCCTCGCTCCTTTCGATCAATGTCAGCAAGGGCCTAATTATCGAATATCTCACAAAGATTATCGTGAGTGATTATTCTGTGGTGTCAGGTGTTCAAAAGTGATTTTTTTTTTTTTTGGGTGTGTAGCGGCAGCTTTGTGTTGCATCTCACTCGAATGCACGAGTGGCACTCAATAACGTATCCGGTAATTGTTGCTTTTTCCTTTTTTATCGGAATGCCGTTGGGTTTCTGACGACAAGTAATGGCACCTTTTGAAACCTGTTGCGAATGTCACGTGAGCAGCTTGCAGGCAGCGACAAGTGGCTCCGCCCCCTTCTAATCTTTATCTGACAGGCTGTCATTCTCCCAGCCTGATACCTCAACCTCCGCATCCTCTCAAGCCCCCTTCCTCCTTTCCTCAGGCCTCGTGCTAACAAGATTGCCTGTCGATACGTCTCCCTTTCTCTCCCCTGGCGTCACATTCGGCCTGTTGGACAGCAGGGAGGTTTTTCCATGTTTAACCTCCTGTTGGGAGCCGTGACTCGTTGATAGCTATTCCAATAGTCGCTGTAATGTTGCAAATCTTGATGGTGAGATGAATCCGATTTGTCTCTCCTTCTCTGATTTCATTTTCGCTCTCATCCCAGGAGTGTTTAGAGCCTAATTAATCCTGGCTATGTCACAGTCACGCTGTCAGATGTAGCATCTATTGTTGAATTTGCTCACACACACACCCACACCCACACCCACACCCACACACACACACACACACACACACACACACACACACACACACACACACACACATCTATATGTGAAACTAATGAAATGCTACATGACACAAAAAATGCCTGGTCTGAAAAATATTTTGCCTTCATTTGAGATATTTCATCTTTGTTAAATGTAAATTTTGGCATAGTGTTGTTCGCATTAGTCACATTCGTCCTTTAGTCAATAACCACACTCTGTATGTGATGTATTTATTTGCATCTAATCCAGATGTAATTAAGTGCTCGGATGCTTCTGTCTCTGTCAAATGTTCACAGGGTGTTTTCAGATCGGTTTATTCATACTAAAGTATGTAAATCTACTTACGAACGTCTCTTCATACGAAATTTTCAAGTTACGAAATGTCTCAACAGGAAAATATTGCCTCTTCTTACGAAAGAAATTTCAAGATACGAAAGGTAAAAACACAGTCTGGCCCGCCACTCGCAGCTCCGAATTTCCTGAACGCAACATATTTATAGCTACTCTGCCATTGGCTATTACCGAGCATTATCCTGGCATCCCATTGGCTAAGAGGGACCTCTACCGTTTGTGTCTATACGTGTAGGTAGATAAATAGATAGATATGTGTCTATGCAGCGTCCTCGTCTTCTGCTCCTCGGGCCAGGAGGGGTTCCGATAGTTTTACGTAAATGTGAATCGCCCAGAAAAAAAGTGTTCACCGGCGATCGCTCATTATGCCATGGACATTTTTGAAAGATTGTTAAAAGCCGACAAAAGCAAACGTCCCTGGATCAGTTCTTCACAAAACGACAGGCAAAATCCACTTCTGAGAGATAACATGGACTAAAGAGGGAAAAAATGATGAGGACGCAGTTAAAAGTTAAATGACCATCATTTGTATTCTTTACTCTATTCTTTGTTTTTTACATTATAGACAACTCTCATTTATTGTTCAATAATCTAATTGTAACATGTATTTGACATATTTTGATGCATTTTTATGCTTTAGGAAACATTTATGTCTGAATTTTGGGGGGGCATGGAACGAATTAGGACATTTACATGGAAAACGCATCTCTACTTACAAAATTTTCTAGTTAAGAAATTTCTTCCAGAACCAATTAATTTTGTAAATAGAGGTACCACTATACTATTTTCTGTTACTCGGGTTTTCCACAGGAAAAAAAAGAAGCTTGAAGCGAGAGAAATGCTCTTCCACAAAAAAATGACTTGATTACATTTTAGTCTTTCCAATGATGTTTGTCCCATGTGAGAAACACATTTTAAAGAGCAGTTCTGTCAGGACACACAAGACTTTTGGTCATTAGAATGTCAAATATTTGTCCTTTGCGCCGCCTCCATCTTCTCACGGCGAATTCATTACTCTGCAGCGCCTCGAGATTTGCTGAATAATGAAGAACTTTAATCTCATCTGTTGTGTGATGCCAGCACATGGCCGGGCTTGAAAACGTGGCCGAGGGAGGCATTTGCCACTCGAGCGGCGGCTGTTTCACCAGGGAAAAGTCTTGTTAGGAGTGTTCTCTCATAGAGGAGGTGGGTTTAATACTCACAGTAAAAAGCAACAAGGTAGGGAAGGAGTGCAAAACAGCATCATCTTGAACGAGGGGCATTGATACAATCAGGCAGATATTGAACTTGATTCAGTCCTTCCAATCAGAGTCAGCCACGGCCTGATTTTTGAACCCCTCTGTCAGAATATCCTGAATAATTGTCTTGTGGTGTGAGGTGTGTGGAGTGTTTTTTTATTTTTAAATTTTTTATTATGCTTTTAACTCATTTACTGTCACAAATTCTAAAAACTATATGTCAGTGTTAAAGTCACTGTTCTGCTTGTCATGTTTCTTTTCACAAAAAGCTCATTTTCTCTGCTTTTGGGACAGAAGTTGGTGCTTTTCCTGCTTGTCGCGATAGAACAGAAAACGCTACAAACATTTCTGGTGAAAGTAGGTGCAGTGATTATAATTTCACGGAACATAATATTGTGTGGGTCCTGACAGATCAGTCGCGGGGCACATTTTTGTGAACAATTTCCTTGCAGGGCCGTTATGACTGAAACCATATAAAGAAGTAAAGAAGAAATGTTTATTCACCTATTGTTTAAGTTACTGTAATCAGGGGTTTGGTAACAAGAAAATGCTTACAGTATCACTCTTATTTATTGCAAATGAAAATGTTGGTAGCGATTTTAGCAGGCATCGTGAAAGATGCCATCTTTGATTTGCTTTCGCGGGCCACATAAAATGGCAGACCACATCTGGCCCCCGGACCTTGAGTTTGACACCTCTGCTCTGAAACATACTGACAGTAAACGGATTAAAAACGATTACTGTAATGTTTATGCTACCTCCTTGTGTGTGATTGTGCTAAATCAAAGTACACATACACAGTACTGCTAATCCATCTGGATTTGAGCATTTTTTCCACCTTCCGATCAATGCCACCTGAGATTCGGCTCTAGATCCTCACAATCAGGAGAAACAGTCGAAAATTAATCATTTGCTTTGAGGTCCTCTCAGTAATCAGAAAAAAACTAATAACAACATACGGTAGGTAGGACACCCCAAAACACAATAAAAAAAAAACAACTGAGCAATGAACCGCAAATAACTTGAATGACTGGAATGATTCGATCCCTGGTGGATATCCATTCTGCATTATTCAGTTACTTGTTGAGTTTGACGCGGTTCACACGGCAACAATAATCCCTGCACACCCCCCGCCCCCGCCCCCTTCCCTTACCACTGCAAACTACAACTCTCTCCCATCAGCGCAGTCGTAAAAACGTCCAACGGCAACTAGATGGGAGGCGCGGCAGCCGAACTGGTGTCCTGGGTTCAGTGTGGGAGTTAAACTGACTAATTCTGCTTCTGAAGTTGCTCTCGTGGGAGGTGGACCAGTTAGAGATGGCAGCTCTGCTAACCCACCTGCTGCTCTTGTAAGGGCGCCGCTAGGCAGATGGCCAGGTAGCGCTCTCCCTGTCTCTCACACCAGGGAGGCCAATAGAGAACAACTAACATGCCCCAATTAAACACTTTATGGGCCTAAATGTGTGAGTGCAAGCTGTCTAGCGTGACTGAGTCATTATCACATTGGATCGAGTCACCGCTCTCAATTCCAGGGCACACATAGCAAACGATCTATTGGACGATGTAGAGACTTCAATGAGTCTACAGCCTGGTACACACAAAGGTGATTTGGGCTGTTTTTGTTATGAATTAGGGGTTAGGTTCAGCAACAGGTGCAATTTTTTTTCGAAAACGTCATAGCTGTAAATGACAACACATGGTCAAATCCAATGCCAATTTAACCATGTGTTGTATGTAATGAACACGCTTTTTGGGGCATGCTAAAAACAAACAAAAAGATTAACTACCTCAAAAACTTGATATGCACGAAAAAGTCAACATCCACAATACGTTTTGGGACACAGAAAGCCTTCTCAGATTAAAATGTTGATCGGTGTGATTGAATATCATCCGCTGTAATCCTGTTTTAATCCTGCTTTTTACGCCTACATAAAGCGCCATCTGTCAGTTAATTTTATGTTACATCTTTGGGCCTGATTATTGATGTACAGTCAAACCTCGGTTTTCGTCCATAATCCGTTCCAGAAGGCTGTTCGAAAACCGAAATTGTTCGAAAACCGAAACCACGCTCTTTTTCAAATAAAAATGTTTATTGAACACGTCTGCTCACAATGGAAAGCAAGCGTCACTTCCTCGGAGGAAGCGTCACTTCCTCGTGTAAGGAAGGCGGGAGGAGTCAAATGGTGCATTCAAGTGCGCTCAGTTTCTTCGAGAACCGAAATTTGTTCGTCATTCGAGGCATAAAAAAAAATCGAAATTTTTGGTCGAGAACCGAGACGTTCGAAAACCGAGGTTTGACTATATTTTGAGATAAATGTGTTAATTTTGAGAAAAAAAATGTATTTGTCTACTGTAAACTCAGAGAAATAGGACCACTATTTTAATACTTTTGTGATATGTATTGCTCTTAACTCTATCTCAATGTGTTGAAAGTTATTTGTATTATTCTAAAAGTGTGTCTAAAGACCTTAAAACGCTATAAAAACAATTCTTAGAGAGCATTTAAATTATTTCTATATCGCAGTTTTCATTGAGCGGTCTGAAGCATAACCCCCGCGTGGTGTAATTACTGTACTTGTATCTTTTTTCAAAGTATTTACAGGGCTGCTTTTACTTGTTCTTGAGCCTTTTAGCTACTCGACCCTCATCTGCTCGCAGCCCTGAACAGGACGAGCAAAAGAAACTAAGTGACCGATTGAAGGACTTTCTCAATATCACATAAATGCTTTACAAGACAAGTACAGAATGCAAAGCAGTGGAAAACAAGAACTTGTAACAGTGTGGGCGGGATACGATAAAAAGCAAAGCAGTGAAACAAGCTCATAAAATACACAGCCGCCATTAACCGGCCTGATAGACCCCAATTAAATCTTTCTTGATCATTTTGGCTCAAGGACAACTTCTCCCGTTAATCACTTCTATCATCTCTCATCGTTGCAATTTCTTGTTCACTCTGTCCTGATGAACAGAACACAAACGCACGCACAATCTCACATCAATTGCGCTTAGGGTACAATTGATACAATTTTCCTTGTCATGTTTTATTGATCTGACCGGTGTGCACTCCACGTGACACCAATCAGATTTTTGTTTTTGTTTTTTTTACACTTGTACCTTGTTCCAAACATCGACGCAGCCATTTTCAAGAGGGTCACGACTGAGCTGGAGTTGATCTCAGCTGATTTGGGGAGAGAAGCAGACACTGGACTGGTCGCTTGCCAACAAAGGGCACATGTCGACGAACAACTGATCACATTCACGCCTACTGTATAGAAAATTTTGAATCCTCAATGACTCTAACATGCATTTGAACCCAGAACTGTGAGGCGGACATGGGAATCGATGTCTTGCAAAAAAAAAAAAAAAAAAAGGCCTTCGTTTGGCACCAAATTGGATCTTGTTTGTGATCTTGCATCACGCAGTCGCCCCATAACATAACCTGCCCACTGTAGTAACCGCTATCCCTGAAAGGGTTAAATATAACGTATGTCTTCTCCGTATGGATCGAAACAACAGTCTTGACAAATGAAACGCACAGTGCGCTCTTTGCCCATCCGTTAAGAATAAATGTGTGCAAGGAGCCGCTCTGCTTTTTCTATCTGCACCCCTGCAACCCTCTGTTCATACAAGCAGAAACAAGCAAGTCTAGAAGAGTCGTGATGCCCATTTCAATGAAAGGAGGGGGGCGGAGGAGTTGGGAAAAAGGGAGGCGTGCAAAGCAGCGAGGGAGAATGATGCACAAGTGGCAGTTGTGGAGAAATGTGAAAGGCTCACAGGGAGACTGAGGAGGCACATTGATTGCCAACAGGCATTTTTATGACTGGGATTATGTCAAACTGGAAATATTTATGTTGGATCACAACTCGAGCAGCCATTTGACGCCTGCTATGCAAGATGGGAATTGTGGGCTGTATTGTGCCAAGTTCGCATGGGACAAAAAAAAGTCAACCCTAATGTGTACATTTTATGCCCTATGGGGAGGGGGGGGGGGTGATCGTTCTCAAAGGTCAGCAACCTAAAATGTCATTTTGGATGAAAAAAAAATATGCCTGGAGCCACAAAAATTTAAAGCTTTATATAAGCCTTACAATGAAGGCAACACATGCTGTATGTATCCATATTAGCCTAATATCAAAATGACTAAATTGGCTACAAATACACAATGAGCCTTCATTATTTTTTTTCCCTGCAGTGCACGGGTCCCCAACCTTTTTTGCCCCATGGACCGATTTATGTCAGACAATATTTTCAGGTATTTAAGGTGTGGCGGAAATAATACAACAAAATATGGTATGAGCTGCATGAAAACTGTGGTGTTTTCGTAATATAATAATACACACAAGGAGCGTCTAACCTGGCCGCAACATTGATCGCTATGGCAATGTTTAATGCCTTCAAAATACAATACAATGCAAATTCAAAGTGCATGAAAATGACGACTCACCACAGCCCCGAGCTTGATTTTCTGCAACCAGACGGTCCCATCTCGGGGTAATAGGAGACAATGACACACAAGTGTGTGGTTTATGTCCAGTCTACTTCGTAATTTTGTTTTAGTCGCCGTTGCTGCAGAAACCCCCCGCCTCACACAGGTAGCATGTCGGAAATAGCAACAGTGCTATTGTGGCGTTCTCAGAGTATTCAGCCGTAACTTGAATCCAGTTGTCTCGAACGTACTTTTAAGGCCGCCGTCATTTACGATCTCCAGCAGTTTTTTAAAAACTCATTTTGCAAGCTACTGAGTTTTGTTTTTAGCGTAATCGGACACGTGACGGAGAAGCGTGGGTTGACGTGTGTCAAGCGTGACACAGACTGATGTAACGGAGAATCCGGTAATATTTCAAAATAAAATATTTCATATTCCGAAATAAAACAGAATTAAGGCAAGTTCTCTGTGCAGCCCGGTACCAAATGCCGTGCGGACCGGTGGTTTGGGACTCCTGCTGTAGAGCAGTGGTGCCCAACCTTTTTTGACCGAAGATCTACTTTTCGATCAACCAGTTACCACACACACACACACACACTTTAACAGTTGATCGAGGCACGGGACACACTTTTGCAGCGCGTTAACTATTGTAGCACACGTGTGCCATTTAAATACGCTTCTCTCGGCTCTTCACATTCCCATTCTTTCGGTACCCTCTGAATTGTACATGAAACTTACATGAAAACAGCCACCTACCTAGCATCCCATCCTGCTAATAGGAACGTGTGTCGCAGTCCATGACGCACATCCTCATTGACATTTAATATTTACTCTACACATTTTTGCAGCATTGAAAAACAAATATTTCCCTCCCCCATCCATTTCCATTTTCAAATATTTTTGAAAAAGCTCCAGGGAGCCACTATGGCAGCGCTAAAGAGCCGCAGGTTGCCAACCCCCGTTCTAGGCTATACAATACCCAGGTGACAAGTCGAGGGCAATGTGCCAAGAACGCTTCGCCATCCATCTGCTCCAAACAAAATTTGACCACATTCCACAGTGTGCATAAAAGCGGTTCCATTCGTGCCTTTGCACACCACATCAAGACAGTGACCTTCACATTAGCAATGCGACAAAGCATGCTGCAACAGAGCGCTTTTGAACAAGCCTTTATTAAAAGTCATGATCGGTTTTGGGTAGGTGGTCATCACTTCCATTTTTTCAGAGGACCAGGAGAGAGGCCCCTCATTGGGGCCATGATCACCTGGCTACTAGAAACCACATCATGGCTTGGAGACCTGTGGGCTGCACTCACTGGTTTACCTGACATTTTGAAAGTAAACAAATGGCAAGATTAACGATTGGAGTAGAGACATCTTTCAAAGTTGGAAGCGATGACTCACGAGGTTTGTGAAGGCACGATTGGTCACAGGAGTTTGTGCTGCTGGGATGGCACACTGCAGTGTTGCAGTGGATGAAAATCTGAAAAGTCACATCGTGTATATAGTCAAGCAGCAAAAAAAAATTAAAATAACCATTTAATGGACTTCTTATAGGATAACCCAATTAATGTTGAGTCAATTTTGGGGCTGCTGGCTTGCCCATTTTGTCTGAAACTCATGTACTGGATGGAAATGCCTAACAGAATTGCATCTTGAGCAACGTCTCCGACCTACGGATTAGCCTCAGGAGGGCAACGTGCATACTGACAATCAGGTCAGATTAGAGCATTTTCCAGCAAGAGGCCTGATTATCAGATGCCCAAAAGATAATCTAAGGCAGGGGTCACCAAAAATAAACATTTTAAAAAGAAGCGTGGCTTCGGTTTCGAACAATTCGGTTTTCCAACAGCCTTCTGGAACGGATTATGGACGAAAACCGAGGTTTGACTGTCTATACATTTTTATGAAGCTACTGACTAAGCTTTGCTCCCATTTATAATTAAAGTCAGTAAATTACTGATGAAATTTCTTAAATTTGTAATGTGGTTGTTGATTAATCACCCTCGACTGCCTGGAAAAACAGTCTGAGCCAAATTTAAAAGTCCTTCAATAGTGCTAAAAGAAAAATAGATCAAAATCAGCAACGGCCTGATTATCGGATATTGCGCTAACTTAGTTGATGCTTTTGCCAGACCCAAATGGAGCAAACTTAAGGTCAACACACTTCACAAGTCACAATGATCTGGTTACAATTTGCCTTTGACTAACTAGTGCTTGACTATATAGTAAAGTGTTTTGGTGAGGTTTGTGACAGTACCCTGTCCCTCTGGGGACTGAAGAAGTTTGGCTCCACGAAGGCAAACATCTTGAAGATGAAACGCTTGTAGTGTGTTGGGTACTGTATTGTGGAGGACTCCTGCACGGGCACCACAATGGTCTGGTAGTGATCGTCACTGAAGGGACATCTGCAAGCAACAAGAATTAATCTTCAAGGCTAGAAGCGAAATTTGGTGGGAAGGGGGAAATAGTCTTCAAAAAAAATAAATAAAACAATTTGCTTTTACCCATCAACCAGAAGATGCCACTGAGGGATGTCGCTCGGATTGGGCGTGGTGGTGGCCCAGCAGTGCTCCAAATTCAAAACGATGTTGGGATCAGACCTGTCGAGGATGCGGACCTCAACATACACCGGTTGCTTCAGAATTTTGGTGACTGGGTAGTCTGCTGCAGTGTAGAAGGAGTTGTACGCCGCCTCTTCTGCAGAGGCGAGAGTCACTTAGAGGCGTGCAAAGTGCCGCGTTGCAAGACGGGGGGGGGGGGGGGGGCACTGCGATACGCACCTTCAACGCAACCCTTTGAGAAACACTCGCCATTGCCCAGTCTGAGCTCCACCCTGAGGGGTCCGCCGGCAGCCACTGGCATAGGTGAAGGAAGGTCGTTGACCTCGATGACCAACGCTTCCACACCCGTGCTTGAATATCTACACTGGAACAGCAACCTAGGGAAAAAACACCACCAGTGACTGTTACGTATGGAAAACTAAGTCGGCTGGCACTTGCTTGACTTAACTAGAACACCATTTTATATAGTTCTACAGTCATACCTCGGTTCGACCATAATCCATTTCAGAAGGCTGTTCGAAAACTGAAACCATGCTCTTTTTAAAAAAAAAAAAATCTTTATTGAACAAGTCTGTGCACAATGGAACGCTACCTGAGAAAGAGTCACTTCCTCGTGTAAGGAAGGAGATAAGAGTGACGCATTCAAATGCGCCCAGTTTGTTCGAGAACCGAAATTCGGTCGTCATCCGAGGCATAAAAGACTCGAAATTTTTGGTCAAAAACCGATTTGGTCGAGAACAGAGACGTTCAAAAACCGAGGTTTGACTGTACTTGTATTTTCAAAACCAGTCTACATAGAATTTCAGAATGAGCATTTTACCTTTTGATCAATGAGACTGTCAGTTTAGAACACTTATGGGCCAGCTGGCATTGAACTTTTCCGTATTTCTGATCAACACTTTTTCCTTTATGTGGTCCAGCCTATGTACAACAAATTCTGGTTTGAGATGACTTTGGGCGTGTACTGACACCATTGTCATTTTTCTCAAGGTGGTAAGATCCCAATTTAAAAATTGTATGCAAATGATGCTCAAATATTTAGTCAAGGAAAAAAAAACATTATTTTTGTGCCCAAATGAGACACCAATTTCAAAATTGTCTTTAGTTTCCTAGCACCGTTTTATTATAATTTAGCTCATGGCATTATAATTTATAGCGATGATCTTAAAAAAAAAAAAAAAAATTGCTAAAACGAACCCTCAAAATACATGATAGAAATCTAGCACGCTGGGGGGGGGGGGAAAAAAAAAAGGCATTTGACCAGTGTTATTTAGATACATGCCGTTTCGTCCACGTCAGAACAGATCAATCTATTAGATAGCAAATGTACAGGGTGTCCATAGAGTCTCTTTACCATTTCAAAAATTAAAAATGCAATTGATTAGATATTTTATTCAGATTTGTTCCAATGTATTCAGCGTTTATTAACGTTTTTTCTAACTTCTTTTAATACACTTCTACATGGGCACCATTAGTTGCACGAAGCACATCAAGACTGTACTCTATTTCGTGCCATGTTCGCTGAGGCATTGCCTCATCAGTTGTAACAATGGCATCAGTAATCCTTTGCTTTAGGTCAGTAATGTCCCTTCATCTTTGTTCGATACACGATAGCTTTATTAAAAAGGTTAAAAAAAACTAAAACGCCGAATACAACAGAACAAATCTGAATATCTAATAAATTGCAATTCAAATAAATTTTTGAAATGGTAAAGAGACTTTATGAACACCCTGTATATTTGCATCTGTATCACTGACGTTTGTATGGTGGTGTGCCGAGCGATTTTAACTTGAAACGTCCCTTGGCTCAGTTAAAGGTTTGAAGTCGCCACCAAAACTTTGAATGCAAGGCAAGACACGTCACATTCCTAAGCACCTCAATGACAAATCTTAATCTCAAGCACTCACTCAAAATGACTGTCCCTGGTGATGGTACCGCGGGGTCCAATTCCCACTTCATACGATGACGACATGTGGTTCTCATAGACCACAAAGCCGTCTTCCTCCTGCAATAAATTGGGATTAAAAAGAAAAAAAACCATCAGACATGCTTGCAAATGTCCTTGATTGCCGTTAAACTAACGTGTAGTTTCAGTCGACAAAGCCAAGCTTCGACAGTTTTTCGACCCACCCACCTTGACCGTCGTGCCACACAGGGTCATGGGGAACTGAAAGATGGCAAACGCGGGGGTGGTGTCGACCGCACTGCAAGTGGGATCGTTCATTTCCAGCAGGCTGACTGAAGTCACATCCACCGGGGGCAACGTGGCGTCACGAGCCACCACCACAACAAATTGGCCATCTCTTGTACACTGCACAATCACTGACAAGATTTAAAGAAAAAAAAAAGTGCATATTAAATGTCTGTTGAGCAAATTTCCCAGTGATAACATTTTCAAAATAAGATATAGATTAGGGCCAGATGGCTACAAATTGTTTCACCAGTTTAAAAGTCATAACTTAACTTATGAAGCGCAAGAAATACTCATCACCTGCGTTTCAAGAGACCCACCAGATAATACTTGTCTCTACGAGACCGTTAACCTATGAAATTAAAAAAAAAAAAATCGCACACGTAGCAACAGAACGTTTCGCTACCTGCTTTGCCATAGTAGCACTGCTGTCCATCGTGACAACAGTTGATGACTTCACATTGTTCTCTGGTGATGTCGGGGCTGCCACACTGGATCATCTCGTCGTGCTCCACATTGCATTTGTCATCACGAGGGACCACCGCCTGCTTCTGCGGCAGTAATGCAGGAGGCACGATGTGGTTGTTGTTGTTGCTCCGAGCCTCCAGCCAGTGCTGGGCTGCAGCGTCACCGGCCAAAAGTCCCACAATCACCAGCAAAACACCAACCAGGCTCCTGGAACGCTCCATGACGGTGCTCAAGAGTGCAGGGACAACATGTACAAAGTCAAAAGCAGGCTTTATACTTGATGGATGGCAACAGAGTCGGTTGAGGGTTCCGCCTCTTGTTTTCAGGTGTTAATTGAATGCCAGCCATGTGGACGTAATCAGCTGGGAGCCCACAGCTGGAACGCATCGGTTGGGGGGCAGTTTGCGAGTGCTGCGTTCACAGCAAGTGGATTTATTTTTATGATTTTAAGATGATAGAGGTTGCTTTTTTGTGTGTGTTTGAGTGCAGTGGCTATTTGTCAATCTCCTTTTTTTCTTCTTCAAAAATGGCGTTCTTCCTTTAAAAGCTGTTGCCAGTCATGCATTTGTAAGCTTATGTTAAATTATTCATTATTTTCATTTTATATTTGAGCATTATATTCTTTTATGTTATAGTTACTTATGTAGGAGACTGCTTATGTTATTCACTTGATTTTCTGTTTTGTTGCATTATTTTTGCTTTCCCGAGTGTCTTTGAAGCAATCGTTAATTTACGTTTTTTCTGGGGCGGTCCTCAAACGCCTCTCGCGTCGAACGGCAGTTGAGAAGGCGCGTAGTAAAACATTGACGTGTCTGTGTTCGCTCCAGTGTGAAACGAATCAATAAAGTGAATATTCTAAAAACCACCACGGCAGCTCTGTTCCCTTCGGAGCTGCAACACTTAAATTATATTCCGTTTAATAATTGTTGAAACATTCTTATGTTGCTTGCGTCTGATTGGCTAAAGAGAAGCAGGAAGTGTTTTGGTTCCTGAAAGGGGGTGTGTTCTCGTTCATCCGGTCGGAGGTGCAGACGTTTTTCCCCCCTTTTAATAAACTGCATTAAAGGATTCATTCTCTCCTTTTGTCATTCGTAAAGTAGAGCTATCCACTAAAAACAACGAACCCCTCAACTTACACATTGATGACATCATGAAATATGGACCTTTTAAAAAATATACGTGTATCTAATTTTACATATTATTAGTCAGTCCAAGATTGTCCTCAGTGATTATCCTGAAGTATGGGGTGTGTTCGGAGTGCTTTTTCAGCAGTTTTATGTCCTCGTCGAATGGTCATTTTTATGCAAGAGAACCCTTTGCGCTTAAAAAATAAATAGATAAAAATACAGGATGTGGTTATTTTGTTGTTTGCTTCAAACCCTTTATTGTTGGTTGAGGAATAGTTGATCTTTTATACCAGCATTGAAAAATGAAGAGAATACATTTTGTCCATATTTAAAATCGCATTTTAGCAGGGGTGGGTGGTCCAACGTGGCCTCCCCGCTAGCACTGATGAAAAATTGCATTTAAGTAAGTAAGCATTCCGATAATCGGGCCTACCTATTTTGACCCCAATTCCCCATTTGGTCAAAGTCAGCAAATGCCGGATTGCCAAATGTCTTTGTTATATGATCTTAAGTGAGTATCCTGTAGTGTGGGGTTTGTTAAAACTATATTTTTTTCTCCATGATATGCAGACAAAATGTTCAGGGTCAAATATTGAAAATGTTAAACGTGTTCGATACGTACGATTGCAAATACTTAGGTGTGTGGTCAATACCAAGTCGAATGCATGTAGAATCATATTCATTTTTTTTTTTTTTTACTTTTTGGATTATTAATTGAATTGGTAGTGATATGGGCGGGAGTAAATAAATATTCAAGGGAAATGACTATTAGTTATGTCGGCCAGGTGTTTCCCCCTGTGTTAATATATGTGTAAAACCTTTGTGACACATCCAGATGTATGGGCGGTACACTCAGGAGCTGGGTGTCTACGCCAAGGCCGAAGCGGCCCGCCTACGGGAAGGCGGCGTCCGGAACGGCGGAGGTCTGCGGCGGAACACGAGCGTCCGAAGTCGTGCCGCAGATCTGCAAGAGTACCAGAGGGACCCGTGTGCAAAGTGCCAGTGTGAGTGCTTTTCTGTTTTGTTCTTTTGACCTTTCCTTTCACTGTCGTTTTTCAGAAGGCCAAGGCAATGTAGGCCATTTACGTCATTCGGAGTCTTATTGTATTGGCTGTAGTTAAATTCTGTAGTTGTTTTTTACCCTAAATTAGATCAATTGAAATGACATGGCTATAAATTACAACACATGGTAAAATCCATATCGCGCAAACTTGTGTAAATCCAACTTAAAAAAAAAAAAAATCCTGAAGTGATAGAAAAAAAGTAGAAAGGGACACAAAAAGCCATCTCTGATTAGAATTTGCTAATGATCAGTGTTTTTGCAATTTCTTTGAATAAGTAATTGCTTGAATATTTACAGTCAAATTCATTATGAATAATAGAGTGGAAAATGGGAATTAATTATTTTCAATTAATACATAATTAAAAATAATTAATTAAATCATGTATTTTATTAAATTGCTGAATTCAATATAATTAAATCAATTATAAAAATACAAATTTTGGAAATCATAATAGATAATATTAGTATTAAAATAGATTATTTCTTAGAGGCAGTTAAAATCGTTTCATGTGATTCATTGGATGTAAAATATCATGAGCAATTATGCTATGGTGTGCTAATTTATCTAGCTTTGGCACTAGCTAGCCACCTGTCTGTCTGTCTGTCTGTCTGTCTGTCTGTCTGTCTGTCTGTCTGTCTGTCTGTCTGTCTGTCTGTCTGTCTGTCTGTCTGTCTGTCTGTCTCTCTATCTGTCGATCTCTCTATCTATCCGCTGTTTTGAAGTGCACCATTCAATCATGGCAATGACGATGTGTTTCCCTCACACATACTCGTCAATTTGCCCTTGTGCCCAGTGATCTGATTAAAGCTGATGGATAGACCGTGACACAGTTGAAAGCACCTTTAAAGTCAGGCTCGTTCAATTTTTATGGGGATCGTTTAAAACCTTCGCAAAATGGCCAACCACTGATTTGTGTTCTGGCCACTTGTTGGCTTGGAGACGAAGAGAGCTTTTTGGGGGGTTTTGGGGTTTTTTGATCAGTCATTCCCTACCACTGATCAGGTGTGGGACAGAAATCATCCAGGTTCACCTATTTGGTTGGAAAAAATAACTTATAATGTACTACACATCATTTATCTTTGTTCAACTCCATATGCCAGTGACGTAGTGACAGGCAGAGCAATTACAAACTCTTCCACTAGATGGCAGAAGGTACAATTAACCTTTTTTTTTAAATTCATAGAACAGATTAATAGTTTGGTGTTCAACTCAACAAGCCCAGATTTCCCACTAAGCACGTTTGTGAATAAATTGAGACGAGGTCATCATTATTATTTATTCCCTGCAAAAAAATAACCGCTGAGCATTTTACTAAGCAGTTGAGTAAATTCCACAGTGGGAGTTGTAGTGCTTCCTTCTAGTGTGTGTGTGTGTGTGTGTGTGTGTGTGTGTGTGTGTGTGTGTGTGTGTGTGTGTGTGTGTGTGTGTGTGTGTGTGCGCTGTAATGTGCATTTGTGGGGGTTGAACTACATTTGTGTGTTTTTGATGATGAGTAACCAGAGCTGTAGCTTTTTGGACGACAGCAGCCTACGCATGCAGCAAAAGGCGATGTTGGTTTTTTTCTTTTTCTTTTTTTTTTTTTTTTTTGTGGCCCAAAGCTTAAAACAAGTCCCGAATCCTTTTGTGTCTTTATGCGTTTTTAAACTTGAAGCATTCCGGCTTTCTGAGACTTCCTTAACTGTTATCAGTGTCTCTTCTTTGCATTCTGTGGTGCGGCTTGATTCATTTGTAGTCATTGTTGTAACTTTAGGTATGTCATATTTTTGTGAACTTTTCTCTTGGCATTAGCCCAAGAATACCAATAACGTGAGCGTTCGTGGGTTTTTTTTTTTCCTGGAATATGGATCTGGCAAATGTGTCAGTAGCACATGTGCACCTTCTCATGGGACTTGCACATCTTACCAGTGCTCTGGATAAGTGAAGCAGATTCCAGCCTTTGGCCGTGTCCGCAGACAAGAGAGACGAAATGAGTCCAGCGATGCTTCTTTTAGCTGACCCAGCTCTCACTTACGTATTGTAATGTAACGGCAAAATCAAAACCCTGACCCAGCTTTGTTGCGTCTGTCAATTTAAAAAATATTCACCAATTGACTTCTTCTTCTACTATCTGCGGTCTGGGAAATTCACTATTAAAATGTACAGAGGCGAATTTTGTCGTTTCCTCACTTTTAGCACAAAACACCTCTCTTTTCCCATCAATTTGAGATGAATATGACAAGGACTTTTTGCATGTTTCATTATTTCCCCGAGTGGCTTTGCAAAAGCAAACGCCTTCTCATTAACAGTGAGTGTACAAAAGCCTCTCTACAAACATTCCATTTAATGAGGTTATTTACTAAGCCTCGCCACTGATTGCCTTTTGGATCTTGAAGCTGTTTTTTTTTTCCCCCTTGCTTCTACAAATGATTATTCTCCCGATTTGAATGGAATTGCCACACCAAGAGAAAAGTTGGACGCCAGATACATTCCCAGAGGGAAATAAAAGTATGTTGTACTTCGGGGGACAATACAGTAGATAGATGAAGATACTGCGTTTGTACTCTTGTAGAGGGTATGAACAGTTTTGTATCATGATGATAGTGGCTTTCGTTATACTAATTTTTTGGCACCAAACTGTATTGCCTAAATCGGGGGTCGGCAACACGCGGCTCCAGAGCCGCATGTGGCTCTTTAGCGACATCTAGTGGCTCCCTTGAGCTTTCTAAAAAAAATGTTTGAAAATGGAAAATGTTTTTGATAGTAGGCTAATATAGCTCAAATAGATACAGCTACACGTTGCAGCGACGAAAAAAGGAGAGCTGTGGTGTCGTTTTTTTTTTAAAACATACACTTTATTTACGCTTTTAACAGCCTCGACAAACACAGACACGTCTGCGTCCGACTCCGTGCCTTCTCTCTTCTCGTTCGACTCGAGAGGCGTTCAAAGACAGCTCCGAAAAACGGAAATTCATGATCACTTCACTGACACTAAGAAAAGTGAAAATAATGCACCAAAACAAAAAAAATCAATTTTTATAGAATCCTTTTGTCATTGTAAGTTTTATAGAAGGCTTTTATTTTGTTGTGGCTCCAGACATATTTGTTTTTTGGGTTTTTTGGTCCTATATGGCTCTTTCAACATTTTGGGTTGCCAACCCCTGGCCTAAATCAAAGCAATATGTTATATTTTGAAGATAGAAAAAAAATGTAAAATTAGTCATCCCGCGTACTTTTTTGTTACGTTAGAGACCAGCGAGCAAAATGAATTGCGAAATCCCCAAATTTCTCACATACACGCCACTACGTGGATCTTGTCTGTTTTTTCGTCACAAGAACGTACAATTAGAAACTGCGTTTAGAAACGGATGCCAGAATAAAGCGGCAAAATCACAAAAGAGAGCAAAATGGTTGCAAGCTGGGATCACAGAGAGCCATTGACTCACAGAGGTGCTTCATACAGTATTAATGAAACGGCGATACTACAAGATTTTTTAAAAATTAAGAATTGTATGAAATGCAGCACATTCAAGACCAAGAAGGCTCTGTAGCTGTGTGAGCTCATCACATTTAATCAGTAAATTTGCTATGACAATATTAACAAACTGCCTTTAAAAAAAACATTTATGTAAAGTGAAGTCTAGAAATTTTATTGTATTTTTTTTTAAATAAAAAAAGAGTAGCAGTTTATGTAAAGTGATTTATTTGGTTTTGTTTTTTAAATAAAAAAAAATACTTTTGCTAAGAAAAAAAATATCTTTATTTTATTTTTAATTATGAATGAAAAATGTGTTTCGTATTAAATGCTGGCAAAACCGGTTGTCAATTTTATGTTACGCAGGGTGGTTGGCATCTGTTGAATGCAACTAATAAAGTAACTGTACTCTTTAAAGTCAATTGTAAACCGTAATTGAGGTACTTTTAAAATCAAGCAATCCATGACTTAACTAATCTACTCTTCAAGTCAAAACCGAGTGACTTTTTTCAAGGTAACAGAGGCAACACTGGCTCCAGATTGTACATGAGGGCAGAGAACAACTCCTTTTGTAGCCGTGATTTTTGTGTTTTCTCACTAGCGGTCACAGCGGACCTGACAATTTATATTGAAATCGTATTCCTGTATTTTCCCTTCTGTCCGCGTTCAAGCGTGCGCATCCAGCTGTCAGAAGTTCTTGATCTCGCGAGTGGGTGAGGATTGGATCTTCCTCATCCTGCTGGGGCTGCTCATGGCGCTGGTCAGCTGGGTCATGGACTACGCCATTGCGTTCTGCCAAGAAGGTAAGAAAGAAGCGCAAAGCAGACCCAAAACCTTATCGGGGTCTTAGAAGTTGAGCTGCGCTGTGTTTGTTTACAGACTACGCATGGAGCTAGAACAAGGGCGTCCAGCCCCCGGTCCTCGAGGGCCCCTATCCATTTTGTTTTAAACTTCTCCCTCCTCCAACACACCTGATTCAAATGATTATTATTATCATCAGGCTTCTGCAAAGCTTGCTGATGAGCTGATAATTTTAACCCCCCATGCAGTAATAATCCCAAAATTGGACATTTCGGACACTTTGGACGATTTTGGACTGTTGGACAAATGGACACCACAGACAAAACAGTGAAAAATAACTCCACGAAGCTGAAATTTTGCATTGGATGTATATCTATGTCTTGGCCAATTCCCACTGAACATTTTGAGGGGTTGAAAGTGAAAAACAATTAAAAGTGAAAAAAGTTGTTGCACATTGGAAGAGGGACATTTTTGGGACGTAATACCCTTCATGCAGCCGCTTAAAAATACTGCATGGGGGTTAATCAGATGTGATGGAGGAGGGAGACATCTAAAACAGATGAGGTAGGGGCCCTCGAGGGCCGATGTTAGACGCCCCTGAGTTAGAACGTGACGCCGTTACACTTCCTTTTTATTTTCTTGTAATTTTTGCGCGGAGCGTGTCATATCTCTGCGCAGAGGCGGATTAGACCCAATGTTGGTAATTTCACAGACAAGCACAGGCCCGTTGGGATCTGCGAGAGGGAGGGCAGCGCTGCTGTGTGAGTGGTCGCGACTGATTTCAGTTACGGCCAATCGAAGCGGCTCCTTTCATCCCCATTTTAATGCACTCGAGTCTCGCTATGGCGGAAGCACATCTGTGCTGTGGTGGCCACTTAACTCATTCACTCCCAAAGACGTTTTTAAACGTCTTATCAGACTCGGTCTAGAATTGGCTGGTACGGAATGAGTTTTAAAGACTGCCACTCAACCCCCTGCGCCAGTGTTGAACGTGGTCTGATCAGGCATGAGCTTTTGATCGACTTTCTGGGGAGCGGGGGCTGGGATCAGTGTAGTCCAAAAATAAAAGCCCTACTTTGATGCTTGATTTTATTTCAGTGAGCTAAAAAAATCTGCTAATCCTTCCCAAACTGAGTCAAAGTGCAGTTAACAAAAAGTAAGTCATCTACAAGGAGTTGGAAGATGACAAAATGTGTACAAGTCCACAGTGTTTGAATACTTCTGCTAAATACTTCTGCACTGACACTGATATGAATGTGCGGTGTGTGTGTGTGCCTGTGTGTGTGTGTGTGTGTGCGCGTGTGTGTGTGGCGCACGTGTGTGCAGTACAGAAGTGGATGTACGGCGGCCTGGACAGTAATCTGCTCCTGCAGTACATCGCCTGGGTCAGCTACCCCGTGGTGCTCATCACATTCTCGGCAGGGTTCACCCAGATCCTGGCTCCTCAGGCCGTGGGTGAGGCGCACCTTTGAAATGACTTCACCCGCGCCGACATATGTTTCGCATCAGCCGATCGGCCGCGGCTGCTGCGTGTTTGAACAACGTAATTGACTCTGTAATGCGCCATCGGGCCTCCAAGGACGTAGACGAACACAACGCGTGTCGGCGGGCAATCCAAAGAATATCGCCACGATAACATGCGCGTAAAGACGATTATATGAATATCAATCAGCGCCCCCCCCCTCCCCGGCCTCTTTTTTGTTGTTGCTCGTTTATTCTGCTTGAATTGCTTTCTTTCAACTCCTCTTTTCTCTCCACTCCATCCTGGCAACACCTGGCATCGTGTCAGGCTCGGGCATTCCGGAGATGAAGACCATCCTGAGGGGAGTTGTCCTCAAGGAATATTTGACTTTTAAGACGTTTGTGGCGAAGGTCATCGGGCTGACCTGCGCCCTGGGCAGCGGGATGCCTCTGGGGAAGGAGGTAGAGGATCTGTTGCCGACTTTGATGCTTGACAGCTTCCCGTCGGGACGGAATAGCTTGTTCTTGTCTCGGAAACTTTACTGTCTTCTGCTTTTTGAATGTTTCTACGAGATTTCAAAGCTGGTCAATGCAGTCCGATCGCTTTCATTTCCCCCCAAAAAAGTTATCTTAATTGATTTCTTGTGTTATCGTAGTCGGACAGAAATTTCGTACGTCCAAATATGGTCCTTGTCATGTTTTTTTCAACAACTGGTTGGCCCCCACTGCATCTGTTATTTTTTTATGCATTATTAACCAATTACATCTTGTAAGGATCAACTGTCTGAGAAGTGTTGGAAAATTCCTGCCCGTCCCTCACTCTGCGGGAGCCGTACGAACTTTTGTCACCTCGAGAAAGTCTACGCGTACACATTAGCGAGGCGTTTGAGTTTGTTCCAAATGGCCAGCTGTAAAGTCGAGATGCAATGATTAATCGATTAATCGACAATTAATCGATTCTCAAGTGAATCGCTCATTATTTTTGATTATTAACAAATCCTCTGAATTGCAGCCTCGCAACAGTAAATCTCTGATTTGTGTAGTCCTCCATAAAAGCCGACTTATAAAAACCCGCAAGAACGATCAAGCATGTTGGGGGAGTTTAAAAATAATTTTGGAAATCACAAGTCCGGTATGTTGTGATTCCCATGAGTCAGAAGCTGAGCTGCACTGTATTTGTTTACGGAATAAACTGGTGGCTAGAGCACAAGGTTTTCAATGGAGGTGTTAAAACCATTTCGTGTTTCGCTAACGTGTCATTCTTCTCCCTCCTGCTCGCCAGGGACCTTTTGTCCATGTGGCCAGCCTGTGCGCCGCCCTCCTCAGCAAATTTATGGCTGCTCTTTTTGGGGGAATCTACATGGTGAGAATGGACTTCATGTATGCATGCAACTTCCACCTTTTTTTTTGTTTTGTTTTTTAAATCAAACCCTAATGAATATTTTATTCCAGCAAAATTCAGTAATGAAGCAATCAATATGCACTTGTCCATGAATTGACTTAATAACCCGAATAACAATAATAATGGCATTACACATTTATAATAGTGGGACATGCAGCTTTCAGTAGGCTATGGGAAAGTGTCATTTTTGAAGGAAATTGAGGAGTTTCTTTGGGCCAAAAGTAGTCCTTTGGTGCCATCTTGAGATAGCAGTTGACCTCTATGTACCTTGTATGCTTGTTGGTGTGTCAAAATATGTTTCCAATGTGTTTACACTCTCTGTCTTAGTAAGTATGAATGTTGGTAAAAGTGAATTGGAGGTATAACATTTAAAAAGTTTAAAGTTTAAAAAAATAGAGCGCAGGTCATTTTGTATGGATCCGATTTTTATGTCCTTTCAGAAAAGGTCAACGGATGTGCCAAATGACAGCGGGAAAAAAAAAAAAATCTGGATCAGACTCCTTCACAATGCATGTGTCTGATCCTTGATGTCAGGTCTCTACCGCTCAACAGGACACATTCTCAGAGACGGACGCCGGCGATGGCGAGGAGACAAAAACATCGCTTTCAGTTAGACTGAAATAGTCCGAGGAGGTCGAGCTCCCATGAAAAGATAATCCGCCTGGGAAGATATTCATTCAGTTCAAGCGAGACTGTTTGCCGGAGTTGATTTGCGACTTGTTGAAGAGAGGAAAAGGTAACTTGTGCTCACCGTCCATGACTCAAACATGTCTCTCTTTCCCCTCCCCTCCGCCTGTGCTACCATTACCGCTAAAGGAAGAGCCCTTTGAAGGAAGCAAGGTATGACGTGTGGCCACTCCCATCAACGTGAATTATCCAAAGCATTTTGAGGATTTTATTCCATATCTTTGCTATGTGGCTTCAGGGCCATGTATTAACCCTTTTCATGCGGATTTTATTTTTTTTTATTAGTCTTGAGGCATGGAAAAAAAAAATAATGGCAGTGGATGGCAGCACTACATAAGAATCCATTGTAGTGGTTGATGCCTAACTGTGACATTAAGATGAATGAATTAAAAGAGAAAAGAACATTTGAAGAGCTGTCCACTCTCGTAACCGCTGTCCTTGAAAGGGTTAATATGCTCTTTGTCAAGACTCCGTACTCATAGAGCGGCTGTCTCTTACTAGTATTTTTTTTTTTTTTTCCACAACTGGACACTTTTCCACTCAGACACAGTTCTTCAATCAGTGGTCTGAAACGCTTACTAGGGAGGTTATTATAATTCACGAAAACGAATTAAACCTAAATTGGGGGGGGGGGGGGGAAACGCTTTTGTTGAGAAAAAAAAAAAGAATTCATTAAAAAAATTAAAATAAACTGAATCGACATCTAACGTTTCTAATACTAACTCAAAATGTTCATCTTTGTCCGTGAATATCATACATGAGCTTTTGGGGGCTCATTTTAAATGTATTATAGTAGGTATTCATTTTAGGACACAATAGTTAGTGATTTTTTTTTAACCTTGCACTTGACAAATCCGATTTATATTAAAAAAAAAACTAAATCTAGTACTTAAACTATTAAAACCCAAACAAAAATGAAGCCTTTTCCCCCCAAAAATAAAATAAAATAACAATAATAATAATAATAATAATACTGTAAATTAGTGTTTTTCAAACTTTTTTGAGCCAAGGCACACTTCTTTCATTGAAAAAATCTCGCGGCACACCACTAGCTGAAAATGTAAAAAAAATAAAAATAAAAAACCGCTTATTTTAACAATTAACGTGTTATATCGTTACTATAACCGTTTTTAACATTGAAGAATGACGCTATAACAGCTTGAATTGGAATCAAACGAGCACAAAGAAAAAAGTATTTTATAATCTTTCATATTGATTGTTTCACTGTCGTCCTGCAATCATGCGGCACAAATTCGCTTGTCTCTAGTGGTCGAAACACAAGGCAATTGGCTAGCTGTTACTGCTTCCTAGCGGTATGAGAGGGTACTACATGATTATTTTCTGGGCCATAGACCGCACAGGCATACAAATTGGATATTTTACCGCGGCACACCTGACAATGTCTCGCGGCACAGCAGTGTGCCGCGGCACAGGGGTTGAAAAACACTGCTGTAAATAACAAACCCGCTCTAATCATCTCATTAAAACCAACTGAATTATAAGAATAGAGTTGTTGTCCATGGACATGAAGCTGGATATCAAGGATATGGATGAAATGCCACGGCCATTTGCAGGCATGACCGAATGATGCTTCTCCATTTGTCTGCAGTGTGTCACCGCATCAGCGTCGCCCATCATTCCGTGCAAACGCGTCCTTCCACGATTTCAACATGTCTCATACGGAACCTCATGCAATGTGACAAGATAACAGCAGCTTTGTCGTGCAGCATTTCGCTTTCACGACCTGTATGTGTCGGGGTGGGTGTTGTTGAAATATGTTTTCGATTGTTTTTGTGACGGTCATTTCCAAATATGCCATGAGGCGAACCTTTGTACAGTCAAACCTCGGTTTTCGTCCATAATCCGTTCCAGAAGGCTGTTCGAAAACCAAAATTGTTCAAAAACCGAAACCACGCTCTTTTTAAAATAAAAATGTTTGCTGAACACGTCTGCTCACAATGGAAAGCAACACGAGGACGCATCACTTCCTCGTCTACCCGAGGAAGCGTCACTTCCTCGTGTAAGGAAGGCGAGAGGAGTCAAATGGTGCATTCAAGTGCGCTCAGTCTGTTCGAGAACCGAAATTTGTTCGTCATCCGAGGCATAAAAAACTCTGAATTTTTGGTCGAAAACCGAATTGGTCGAGAACCGAGACGTTCGAAAACCGAGGTTTGACTGTATGCCATGACTGTATGCATGCCCTTGTATTTGTTTTTCATGCAAAAGATGACTGCAATTATGATCTTGCTACTGTTTTATGGATTAGACTTCACAACAATTTGATTTGGGCTAAGTCGCCATTGGTAGGAGTCGAACTCTGCCATAAAGCGAGGACCTCCCGCACTGTATATGTATTTCTATTTTTGTTCCATATCTGATGCTGATGGGACAGAACGAATTGAGAAACACCGAAATGCTGTCGGCTGCGTGCGCGGTGGGCGTGGGATGCTGCTTTGCCGCTCCTATCGGAGGTAAGGTGACATCTATGGAAAGCCGTCTGAGCAAATTTGATCCATTTCCTTAATAGCCACCTTACGGTTTGTGTTACTCGTACAGTCTTTGTCCTCACGAATACGACACTTCATCGTACTAGAAGAATTCACATGTAATGTTTATTCCATTACTTGTGCCACATTTGGCCTATGGGCGCGCCTTTAACCCCTTCATGCACCAATAAAGTTAACCTGATAACATGATAGGCTGTCCGCTGTAGTAACCGCGCTGTTAATACAGTCGGACCTCGGTTTTCGAACGTCTCGGTTCACGACCAATTCGGTTTTCGACCAAAAATTTCGATTTTTTTTTTTTATGCCTCGGATGATGAACAAATTTCGGTTCTCGAACAAACTGAGCGCACTTGAATGCACCATTTGACTCCTCTCGCCTTCCTTACACAAGGAAGTGACGCTTCCATTGTGAGCAGACGTGTTCAATAAACATTTTTATTTTAAAAAGAGCGTGGTTTCAGTTTTCGAACAATTTCGGTTTTCGAACAGCCTTCTGGAACGGATTATTGGCGAAAACCGAGGTTTGACTGTAATTATTAAAAGAAGATGCGCATTGACCACGACCCGTTTTAATTCACGTTGTGTGTCTGTTTTGCGTGCGTGTGTGCGTCTACTCCCGCCAAAGGAGTGTTGTTCAGCATCGAAGTCACGTCGACGTTTTTTGCCGTGAGGAACTACTGGAGGGGTTTCTTCGCTGCTACCTTCAGCGCCTTCATCTTCCGAGTGCTGGCCGTGTGGAACCAGGATGAAGGTACACCAGCAGAAAGAATTACCAGGAATGGTTGAAATAGTCCAACTCAAAGGGTAGAGCAAGGCACGTTTGACTCGGATGATAAAAATACTCACAAGCATATATTCTTTATCCTCCGGGAAGAAAGACTAATATCAGTGAGGCTTACTGAGGAGCTTTGAAAGGTTCTATGTAAAGCAGGGGTGACCGATTCCGGTTCTCGAGGGCGCCTAACCGGCCTGTTTTAGATGTCTCCCTCCTGCAACAAACCTGATTCAAATGATCAGCTCATCAGCCAGCTCCGAGAACCCTGATCATGATCCCGAGCCCAATTGTTTCAACACCTTCTACAGAATTCTATTACAAAGTGACGGATATCCATCTGCCACATTTGTTGACTAACCTCATTTGTTTTGTCTCAGAGACCATCACCGCCCTCTTTAAGACTCGCTTCCGACTAGACTTCCCCTTCGACCTCCAAGAGCTGCCGGCCTTCGCTATCCTCGGGTGAGTGCTTGCCTTCAGGGCCGTGCCCACGTCAACCGATCCCCGAGCCGTTGGCTGTTTTGAGCTGGCGAAGGACGTCTCCTTCGTTTTGAGCGTCCTCATTTGCATTCCTGGCAAGTTGACTCCATTTGTGTTTGATGATCCCGGGGCATGAAATTAACTTTTTTTTTCCCCTGCTGGTTTGCCTCCATTTTAAACAGTTATCTTTTTCAATACAGTGTTCCTCCTACTCTATCGTGGTTCATTGTTTACGCACGTGATCGCAAATTTTTGATTTGTTTTCGCAGTATGTAGGCATGTTTGAATTTAAAGTTATGCGGCTTCAGTGTGGTCGTACGTTAAAACGCAACATGCCAAGTGGCATTGAGGAAATACTGGAATATTACCGTATCATCGATGCTAATTCCCTTTCATCCGTCAAAGGTGTTTTGCGGTTTATGTTAGCATTAAGCTAGTAGACCTTTGTTGGATGAAAGTATACGGTTTGGATCAACATGTTTTTACTTAGATATGCCGCGTTAGGGCTGTTGCTATCAAGGTTATTTAAATTTATTTATTTAGTTATTTAGTTGTTTGTTTGTTTATGTATTTATTATTTGTTTTTGCTAGCGTGTATAATCACACTCAGAAAACAGCTCAGCCGTGATTGGCCGTTGCATGAGCTCTGAGAAACTGAGACATCATTTTCAGTCGACAGCAAGTGGCAAAATGGCCGCCCCGTGAGCTGGATAAAAACGGGTGGATTTTGCTGCCTAATTCAAATTCCTTAAATGCAATATTCAACAGGATACCGTGTTTGGACGAGTGAGGCCACGAGAAAATTTCAGACTTGACTTCCCCTTCAAGCGGGTCTACTGTCTCTGACTCACAATTTTTCCACTAGTAGCAGCACAGTTTCGTCGCAATCCCTGTAGACCAATAATGAATAATAAACTGAGCAAAGTCAGAGGATGAAGACAAAAACGAGTGAAAGAATTATATGGAGTTCCTGGAGCCATTGGTGCTGCGTTACAGGCTCGCCTGCGGTTTCGGCGGCGCCCTCTTTGTCTACCTGAACCGGCTCATCGTGGAGTGCATGAGGAAGCAGAAGACCATTAACAAGCTCTTGCTGAGGAAGTAAGTATCTCATCCTTTACACACAATTGGGTGTCGCCCTCACACTAGCCCCTCTAATTGTTACGGCGCCGCAAAAGCAGCACACGTAAAGGATGTCGTTGAGACCCTGGGGATGACTGAGCTTTATCAGGGTGGGAATCTGATTCTTCTCGAACAAGATAATCAATCAAGATAACTAGATATTGGTGTTAACACACACACACACACACACACACACACACACACACACACTCACACACACTAAATTTTAACATCTTAACAGATTTTTGACGTGCAAGAAGAAATTTCCGATAATCACATATTTTTTGTCGAAAAATCCAAAGAAGGAAAAAGTCGTAGCTTACATATCGCAATCACAGGTTTAACAGGTTTAACATTTACGATTATCTGCTATGACAGTTTTGCTAGCGGTTAAATATTTTTTTTTTAAATCACTCTTAACACACCCCACACCACTGGATAATCGTTTAGGGACAGATGATAATCAATAATCAGATTATCTGATGTCTCCAAAACTCTTTTCTTTGAAGAGTATTCGGGTTGCCTTTCGCAAATATTAAATCTGTTCAATTTTGCTGATATGTGTGGTCATCAAAAGGTGCACACATACCGATAATTGGGTCGAATGTAAGCATGTTATCACCCTTCTGATCAAAGTCACCAAAGCCCGACTATTTTATGTCTCGAAAAGATAATCTCAAGCAATTCCCATGTGGTGTCTGAAATGTAAGATTATTTTTTTTCCCTCGCTGATAATTGTAACTGTTAAACATGTTCAGCTTTTACGATTATGTGGGTGGTGATTTTTTTTAATTTACTTTCTGAGGTTGAAAGTCCACATTGGAGTTGCATGAAGAGAAGCCACATTTAAATCAATTGAGATTGAAATACGCCACTGAAGGCTCAAAATTACACACGGTGGCCCCGGACTTGTGTTTAAAATTGGCCTGGCGGCGTGTTAATTGGGTCATTGAGTCTCGCATATCACACAGAAGCTATTTTAGGGTCCTGCTCCCTCACCACCTGCGCTTGGAAAATAAAAATCTGGCCCCGTCTTGCTGGCGAGCGCACCCATTAATGACCCCGTAGTCCGTCTCTTCCTGTCAGGCGTTTGGCGTATCCGGCGCTCGTCACTCTGCTGGTGTCCACGTTGACCTTCCCGCCCGGGTTCGGGCAGTTCATGGCGGGTAAGGTGAGGATGACATGTTCTTTTTTTTTTCTCTCTTTTTTGGAAGAATAACCAATTTAAAAACATCAACTGTGCTCAAGGTCCATATTTATTTATTTTTAAATGGACAGCTGGGGCAAGTCATTGGTAAATGAGGTTTACAAAAATGTTCAAATATGTATGTCAAATATGTTAATATGTTATTATACTTGATAATAAATCTGTCTGCAGCCAGGTTGGCATTGAAAATGTGAATCTGTTCTGAAGTGGCTTATTTGGAAAAATAAAGGTTAAATTATTCATTCAAAAATGTTACCGGATATAAAATTGTCCATCCATCCATCCATCTTCTACCGCTTATCCGAGGTCGGGTCGCGGGGGCAGCAGCTTTAGCAGGGAAGCCCAGACTTCCCTCTCCCCAGCCACTTCTTCCAGCTCTTCCCGGGGGATCCCGAGGCGTTCCCAGGCCAGCTGGGTGACATAGTCTCTCCAGCGTGTCCTGGGTCGTCCTCGGGGTCTCCTCCCAGTGGGACATGCCCGGAACACCTCACCAGGGAGGCGTTCAGGAGGCATCCTAATCAGATGCCCGAGCCACCTCATCTGGCTCCTCTCGATGTGGAGGAGAAGCGGCTCGACTCTGAGCCCCTCCCGGATGACCGAGCTTCTCACCTTATCTCTAAGGGAGAGCCCGGACACCCTGCGGAGAAAACTCATTTCGGCCGCTTGTATCCGGGATCTCGTTCTTTCGGTCACGACCCACAGCTCGTGACCATAGATGAGGGTTGGAACGTAGATCGACCGGTAAATTGAGAGCTTCGCCCTTTGGCTCAGCTCCTTCTTTACCACGACGGACCGATACAACGTCCGCATTACAGCAGACGCTGCACCGATCCGCCTGTCGATCTCTCGCTCCCTCCTGCCCTCATTCGTGAACAAGACCCCAAGATACTTAAACTCCTCCACTTGGGGCAAGATCCCCTCCCCGACCCGGAGTGGGCACTCCACCCTTTTCCGACTGAGGACCATGGTTTCAGATTTGGAGGTGCTGATCTTCATCCCAACCGCTTCACACTCGGCTGCGAAACGCTCCAGTGAGAGTTGGAGAGCCCTGCTTGAAGGAGCCAACAGTACCACATCATCTGCAAAAAGCAGAGATGCAATACTGAGGCTACCAAAAAGGACTCCCTCAACGCTTCGGCTGCGCCTAGAAATTCTGTCCATAAAGGTGATGAACAGAATCGGCGACAAAGGGCAGCCTTGGCGGAGTCCGACCCTCACTGGGAACGATTCCGACTTATTGCCGGCAATGCGAACCAAACTCTGACATCGGCAGTATAGGGACCGAACAGCCCGTATCAAGGGGCTAGGTACCCCATACTCCCGAAGCACCCCCCACAGAACCCCCCGAGGGACACGGTCAAACGCCTTCTCCAAGTCCACAAAACACATGTGGACCGGTTGGGCGAATTCCCACATACCCTCGAGGACCCTGCTAAGGGTGTAGAGCTGGTCCACTGTTCCACGGCCGGGACGAAAACCACACTGCTCCTCCTCAATCTGAGGCTCGACTTCCTGACGGACCCTCCTCTCCAACACCCCTGAATAGACTTTACCAGGGAGGCTGAGGAGTGTGATCCCTCTGTAGTTGGAACACACCCTCCGGTCCCCCTTTTTAAACAGAGGGACCACCACCCCGGTCTGCCAATCCAGAGGCACTCTCCCCGATGACCACGCGATGTTGCAGAGGCGTGTCAACCAGGACAGCCCTACAACATCCAGAGCCTTGAGGAACTCCGGGCGGATCTCATCCACCCCTGAGGCCTTGCCACCGAGGAGCTTTTTAACCACATCGGTGACTTCGACCACAGAGATTGGAGAGCCCACCTCAGAGTCCCCAGACTCTGCTTCCTCCAAGGAAGGCGTGCTGGTGGAGTTGAGGAGGTCTTCGAAGTATTCCGCCCACCGGCTCACAACGTCCCAAGTCGAGGTCAACAGCGCCCCATCCCCACTGTACACAGTGTTAGTGGTGCACTGTTTCACCCTCCTGAGACGCCGGATGGTGGACCAGAATTTCCTCGAAGCCGTCCGGAAGTCGGCTTCCATGGCCTCACCGAACTCTTCCCATGCCCGAGTTTTTGCTTCGACGACCACCGAAGCTGCATTCCGCTTGGCCAGTCGATACCTGTCAGCTGCCTCTGGTGTCCCACAGGCCATGAAGGCCCGATAGGACTCCTTCTTCAGCTTGACGGCATCCCTTACTGCTGGTGTCCACCAGCGAGTACGGGGGTTGCCGCCACGACAGGCACCAACCACCTTACGGCCACAACTCAGATTGGCCGCCTCAACAATAGAGGCACGGAACATGGTCCACTCTGACTCAATGTCCCCCACCTCCCCCGGAACATGGGAAAAGCTCTGTCGGAGATGGGAGTTAAAGCTCCTTCTGACAGGGGATTCCGCAAGACGCTCCCAACAAACCCTCACAATACGTTTGGGTCTGCCAGGACGGACCGGCATCTTCCCCCACCATCGGAGCCTACTCACCACCAGGTGGTGATCAGTTGACAGCTCCGCCCCTCTCTTCACCCGAGTGTCCAAAACATGCGGCCGCAAATCCGATGATACAACCACAAAGTCAATCATCGAACTGCGGCCAAGGGTGTCCTGGTGCCAAGTGCACGTATGGACACCCTTATGCTTGAACAAGGTGTTTGTTATGGACAATCCGTGACGAGCACAGAAGTCCAATAACAAAACACCACTCGAGTTCTGATCGGGGGGGCCGTTCTTCCCAATCACGCCCCTCCAGGTCTCACTGTCATTGCCCACGTGAGCATTGAAGTCCCCCAGCAGAACAAGGGAGTCCCCAGCAGGAGTACTCTCCAGCACACCCTCCAAGGACTCCAAAAAGGGTGGGTACGCTGAACTGCTGTTGGGTGCGTACGCACAAACAACAGTCAGGACCCGTCCCCCCACTTGAAGGCGGAGGGAGGCAACCCTCTCGTCTACCGGTGTGAACCCCAATGTACAGGCACTGAGCCGGGGGCAATGAGTATGCCCACACCTGCTCTGCGCCTCTCACCGTGGGCAACTCCAGAGTGGAAGAGAGTCCAACCCCTCTCGAGAGAACTGGTACCAGAACCCAGGCCGTGTGTGGAGGTAAGTCCGACTATATCCAGTCGGAACTTCTCCACCTCGCACACCAGCTCGGGCTCCTTCCCTGCAAGAGAGGTGACATTCCATGTCCCTAGAGCTAGCTTCTGTAGCCGAGGATCGGACCGCCAGGGTCCCCTCCTTTGGCTGCTGCCCAGCTCGCACTGCACCCGACCCCTTTGGCCCCTCCCATGGGTGGTGAGCCCATGAGAAGGGGGACCCACGTTATCTCTTCGGGCTGAGCCCGGCCGGGCCCCATGGGTATAGGCCCGGCCACCAGGCGCTCGCCAACGGGCCCCGCCTCCAGATAAAATTGTTTGTTTGGATAAAATTCCCTTTCCATTCCCTTTCTTAATCAATCATTGAAGCTCATTTACATATGAAAGAAAAACATGGTTTTATTGCAATGATTAAAATTAGTTTTAATAATAAGTAATATTATTAAATTTTATTTGGATTTAAATCAACAAAAATATTTTAAGCGGACTAAATCGAGACGTTAAATGTGGATGCAAAATTTTTATTTGGTTAATTTTAATGATAATTTTATTTTTATACATCAGTTTAAGAACCGTTTTTCCCTTATTTCTGTTTTCATTGAATGTTGATTGAATCAAATCTAAATGTGCAAAAATATGTCCAAAGAATGTGGAAAAACAGTTCATTTTAATAATACAGAAATAATTAATTGACATTTTTACTGATAATTAATTTATACTAAATAAACCAATTTTTAAAATGCGTATAGAAAACATTTTTGCCCTTCAAATATTAAACACTCTAGAATGGACAAACATTTTCCGAATTTTTTTTTCTTTTTTTTTAACTTCCACATGTTATTATTGGCGACTGTGTCGAACAATGAACAAATTCCCTTTTTGCCTTTCTTTTTGGTCTGTGTGTGTATGTGTGTGTGTGTGTGTGTGTGTGTGTGCGTGTGTGACCTCGCTCAGCTGACGCAGCACGAGTCGTTGGTGGCGTTGTTTGACAACCGCACGTGGTGCCTCCAGGGCGTGGCCGAGGAGTTTGACTACATCAGCCACCATCATGCCTGGAAGCACCCCCAGGTCAACGTCTTCATCACGCTCGTCCTCTTCATCATCATGAAGGTGCATCCTCCAGACAAACTCGATTATGCCGTTTTTCACTGTTCTTAAGCGTTTTTCAGGGGAAGTCAAGGCAAAAAATGTTCTTTGCAATCATGTGTTCCATGTGCCCCAACTTGTCTAAACACGGTAATATTGCATTTGTGGAATAGGAATTAAGCATCCATTCATTAGGCATTTTTGGCATTATACTACCCTCTGCTGTCAAATGAAATTGATGTCGTACTGCCCCTGGGCTCGTATTGGGAATGTCTCAAGACTAGACCCACAAAACAGATTACCGTATTTACCGCACTATAAGGCGCTTCGGAGTATAATGCATACCTTCAATGACTGGCCTATTTTAAAACTGTTTTCATATACAGGGTGCACCGCATTATAAGCCGCACAGAATAGAAGCTACAATAGTGGCTGTGGTTGCATTATGCATCCACTAGATGGAGCTACACTAAAGGGAAGACAAGACAATAAAATACAATGCAGCTTTATTTATATGGAGCTTTCACAACCGCTGCAGCCGCGACAAAGCGCATTTAAAATACTGCGTCCAAGAAATCTGAATATTCATCCACATATATATATAACACCAATATATATATATATATATATATATATATATATATATATATATATATATATATAGTATAAGGGGCACCGCATTATAAGGTGCACTGTCAGCTTTTGAGAAAATGTAATGCTTTTAGTTGTGCCCTTATAGTGCGGAAAATACGGTAACTAGTTCAGCACTTCCAAAATGCAACAGATGACATTTTTTTCACAAGAAAAAAAGCAGTACATTGGACAACCATAAAACATAAATTAATAGCAAAAACTGTATATATTTACAATGAATTACCAGTGTAACAATTTGACAAATTTGTTTGAAACTTGAAATTTTTGTTCGCAACACCAGACAAAAAAAAGAAAAACGACTGGTTGTGTCTCAAAACTGTCCGTCTACGAGCGATTAAAAAGTCCATTATGTCCATTCTGTCCACTTAAATGTCCACCGTCAGTTCTGGATGTCCGCTGTGGCCACCACCATGCCCGTTCCATGCGGGGCCTTCATGCCAGTTTTCCTCATTGGTGAGTCCAATTTTGCCAAAGTTCTTTTTCATGATAATATAATCCCCACACAAAAAAAGCCTCATGGTGTGAACATGTGTGATGTTCAGGTGCAGCATTTGGCAGACTGGTCGGAGAAATCATGGCGGCCATGTTTCCTGATGGTATCCATGCCAACGGCAGCGTCTATCCCATCGTTCCCGGCGGTTATGCCGTAGTGGGTGAGCATCTTCAATCGTCTCCAAGCCATTTCTTTCTTCAGGAAGAGATAATACTAAAATGTTTTGAGGAGATGAATTTGGGGTTTAGGTTTAGGGTTTAGGTTTTATAAGCATTTGTAAGGGAGACGATTCCTGGTGGATTTTTGTTATTCTCCTCGAGGCTCGATCCCAGGTTGATGGTGGGGCCGGGTGGGAGAATCCCACTAATTATTGTTGGCTCAGGCATTCAGCTTTTTGACTTCCGGGTCACTTCCGGGTTGAGTGAACGCTGGCGCATTCTGGCTGCCGCTGCTCACCCGCAATTACCGGTATTCTTTTTTTTTAGCGTTTTTTAACGGTTTACTCTCGTCATGGGAGAAATCCTACACTCCTTCGTTGTGGCTTTGGACTGTCAGTCGTCGCACGGTTGGCCTCGGTCGCGCTGTCGCGGCGTCCTGCCTGGGATATGCTGCTGTGGACCGTCTTGTCGCTCCGCCGTTTGCCCGTGGGGGGGACTGCTACGGTGCTCGGTGGCGGGGCTTCTTGCGCTCCGCTTCCGGTGGTCGGGCTCCCCGCCTGCGCTGCACCGCTTCCCGGGCGTCGCTCCTCGTCCTTCCTGGAGGTGCATCCGCCACGGATCTCGTCGAGGCTTCCACCTCGATGGCTCCAGGGGCATCACCTCCTTTTGGTCGTCCTCCCGCCGGCCACGCAGAGACAACGGCAGAAACGGCTGCCGATCCGCGGACCACGGCGTGTTGGCCGGCCTGGCTGGGTCGGCTAGTGCTCCTCGCGACGCCGATGTTGCCGGCGTCAACTATTTAAAACCGCATATTCAGTTTAAATTTCTCATTTTATTATTTATAGTTTTATCTGTGGTTTTATTGTTCTTGTTTTGATTGTAAAGTGTCCTTGAGTGTTTTGAAAGGCGCTTGTAAATGAAATGTATTATTATTATTATTACATCATTATGTGATTTATTTATTTTTTTATTGCTTAATAGTGTTGCTGTATTGTGGTTTATTGGGCTTCATGGCCTATTTTCAGGAATCAATCTACAATCCGCTGCCATTTTTATCACTTCATCGCTGCTTATGGGATGTGAGTGATTAAAATTGATAGCTCTGAGGTTCAACATGACATCTTAGGCAGACCACACGGTAGATAATGGTCAGTCGATAAAATTGCAATCGTCTCGTCACGCGGCTGTCTGTCTGTCCCGTATTGCCCAAAAAAATAAATCACAAACGTGTCGTCCCCCACGTTTGTGTTCATCCCGCCGCACACTGAGAAATACGTTTGAATGCAACTCAAGTGGACCATCACGAAAAAATTTGAGTTGGCCACTATTGGCTGCACGCTAAGCGAGTTACGACAAGCACAAACAGTTGAACTGCGACCCTGTATCAGGTTCTGAGGTTCCACATACAGTACCATATGCAGTATTTTGATTTATTTGTTTTCATTGAACCACAAAAACATGGCACGATTGTCAAGGAAGAAGCAGATTACCATCAAGAGGGACTACGCCTGAGAAGAAAGGAGAGAGTGAGGATATTTTGAGAAGCTGTTGGCAATGAGCGAGCACCTCATTCACTGAACCCGTGGCTTATGCCGACAGAGACTCTCCACACTTTGCTTTACTTTCTAGCCAAAGGTATAAATCAGGGGTGTCAAACTCATTTTTGTTGTGGGCGACATTGTAGTTACGGTTTCCCCTGAAGGGCCGTTATGAATTTTGGGAAACCATATAAATGTTTAATCCCTTCCACATATTACATACACAGCGCACAAACTATGTTGAATAACTAGTTTTAAAATCTGAAGTCAAGAATAATGACTGTTATTGTGGGTTACATACGACAATTTAAAATTTTGATTTCAGACTTTAGCAAGCATCATGGAATTTGACATGCGTGATTTGCTTTCGCGGGCCACATAAAATGATGTGGCGGGCCCCTGGGCCTTGACTTTGACACCTGTGGTATACAGTGAAACTCCTCTACAACGAAATTGTGTTTGACATTTTTCACAACAGACATTTTTCACAACAGGGGGTTTTTCACTGTAGCAAATTTGATCTCGGATGTAAACACACACACACACACATTATTGCATGAAGATTTTTTTCACACTAGGGGGTATTTTCGCCCATGTAGGTTTCGTTGTAGAGGAGTTTCACTGTATATGAAATTGTAAACATAGTTGAGCAACATTGTAAAACACAACATATGCTTTACTGGGAAAACATCTTTCTTTTTCCGAAAGCTCATCTGCAATTTTAATTGGTAGAAATATCTGCAACGTTGCGACACTGTTCCCGAATTTTCACATTTTGAATTGCGGCAAAACCTATCGCCGACAGATGACCACTCATGGAACGGTCGGTGTGCAGCCGCCTTTCAAATAGCAATTGTTTGGAGATTTATTGAACCTTTATGCTAATTTCCATTAGCCTGTCTATAGTAGTTCATCGTGTATGTTAGCATCAAGCTAACACTTTCGTTAGACTAAATTACATGGCTTGGGGTGTACATTTTGGCATTCCATTATACATTTAATTCTCTTTTGCTGACATTTTACAGTTCAACGTTGTTTTTTCCCCGCCCCTTGCGCAGGTGCTGCGGCGCTTTCCGGCGCCGTCACACACACCGTGTCCACCGCGGTCATCGTCTTCGAGCTGACCGGTCAGATCTCGCACATCTTGCCCGTGATGATCGCGGTGATCCTGGCCAACGCCGTGGCACAGGCGCTCCAGCCGTCGCTGTACGACTCCATCATCCGCATCAAGAAGCTGCCCTACCTTCCCGAGTTGGGAATGGGGCATCACGAGTGAGTTTTAAGGCCAAGGTGGCAAGACTCTTAATCCACTATATAGTGGCTGGTCCAGTAAGGTGGCCATTTTATATTGCTGATCAGTTCGGATGTTTTGTACAGTGAATGATGGTTGACCCCTATATTGTGCCCTCAATGTATCCCATCATGCCTCTTGAAAAAGCAATAATATAGTGACTAGGAAGAAGACAATGATCACTCAATCCCTACTCCCTGATCATTATGTAGGATTTGTAATTTTTTGCAGCCTTTTAGCTGAACTATGTAGTTCCACAATACAGTATAAAAATCCAGCTGCATGGTGGTTGACTGGTTAGCGTGTCGGCCTCACAGTGCAGGGGTCCAGGGTTCGATTCCGGCTCTGGCCTTCCGGTGTGGAGTTTGCATGTTCTCCCCGTGCCTGCGTGGGTTTTCTACGGGTACTGCGGTTTCCTCCCACATTCCAAAAACATGCATGGCAGGCTGATTGAACAATTTAAATTGTCCCAAGGTGTGATTGTGAGTCTGAATGGTCAATTGTGTATGTGTGCCCTGGCAACCAGTTCAGGGTGTCCCCCGCCTACTGCCCGAAGAAAGCTGGGATAGGCTCCAGCACGACCGCGACCCTCGTGGGGATAAGCGGATTAAAAAAGGAATGGATGGATGGAAGGCATTTATTCTTCTTGTCCACATCTGGTCCGTTTTATAAGCAGATGAGAAAATGGATAGATATAAAAATCCCTCGAGTTCTTCGTGGCCTTTTCCATTTCCCGGTATTATAACCTCGTCGCTCCACCCTCCATGTTGCAGGAAGTATAATATCCGTGTGGAGGACATCATGGTGCGTGACGTGCGCTTCATCACGCTCACCTCGTCCTATCGAGAGCTGCAGGAGATGCTGCTGACCGGTCAGCTCAAGACGCTCGCCTTGGTGGAATCTCGAGGTACGGCTTTTCAAGGACATATATCATGCTTTTTTTTAAAAATTCGTTTAGTTTAATAACATGTCTGAGTTATGATTTCGTCAAATTCCCCAAGGATCAAAATACAGTCAAACCTCGGTTTTCGTCTATAATCCGTTCCAGAAGGCTGTTCGAAAACCGAAATTGTTCGAAAACCGAAACCACGCTCTTTTTAAAATAAAAATGTTGACTGAACACGTCTGCTCACAATGGAAAGCAACACGAGGAAGCGTCAAGTCCTCGTCTACCCGAGGAAGCGTCACTTCCTCGTGTAAGGAAGGCGAGAGGAGTCAAATGGTGCATTCAAGTGCGCTCAGTTTGTTCGAGAACCGAAATTTGTTCGTCATTCGAGGCATAAAAAACTCGAAATTTTGGGTCGAAACCCGGATTTGGTCGAGAACCGAGACGTTCGAAAACCGAGGTTTGACTGTCCAAATAACATTGTGTTACAAGACAAGAAAATGTGCTTAATGAAAATAATGTGTGACATTTTGAGCAGAGAGCTAAATATGCAAATCCAGGTCCTTGAATGTATGCTGATTTGTTTTAAAACATCAACGGTTAAAACATGGATCAAGGAACGGGGACTTGTTTTCTTTTTTTGGCAGCTCGAATGTGGCCTGCGGCTTCGGTCGAGAATGGCCTCTTTAGAGTGCCTTGTTGTTGCAGTGTAGGAAAGCATTCAGCAGACAAGAAATATATTTTTTATAATACTAAAGCTAATACTAAAACTAGAAAGAAAAGCGACATTAAAACATAGCATTTTCAAAACAACTAACACTAATAAAAACAAAGTCGCTGTGAAAATTCCAACAAAACTCAAAACAAAATAAAAACCAACTGTATTAATAATTCCAAAAGTATTAAAATCCTCGCGACATCCCCTTGACCAATTTCCATCCACTTCCTCCTAAAGACTCCATGATCCTCCTGGGCTCCATCGAGAAGCTTCAGCTGCAGTCTCTGCTCTCGCTGCAGCTGAGTCGCCAGCGCCGCCTGACCCACTTGCACCGGCTGCTCCTGGACAGCGACGCCAACGACAACCTGACCAGCGACAGCGCCCCCGCGTCCCCGCGCCACAGCAACGCTCATCAAGGGGTTCGCTTCCTGGTGAGCACCCAAGAGGTGTGGAGGCATCCGGGGCGGGGGTTCGAGAGTGAGGGCGGGTCCGGGGGGAGGAGCTCGTCCATCTCTTGGCTCGGGTTGGGAAGTCGACTTAGGGCGCAGCATGCGAGTTGCATGTAGCAGGAGGTAAAGGCACAGATGGAGTTTGTGCCACGCAGTGGTGGTAAGTGCTTTGGATTTAAACTACAGACGAAAAATGTCTTATCGTGATTATCACAGGCAAAAAGATCACGATTAGCGGTGTGGCTGTCACTCGCGTACAAGTACAAAAGGAGCACAATATCAGTTCCGAGATCGAAATGAAATCGAGTGACACTCTTGCCAAAGGAGAACATCTGTGATTCAAAAAAATTAAGCGCCCATTTCTTCTTTTTGTGGTTTTGGTCTGTCCTGGAAGTTGATTTAGTGACAAACCAACATGGCCAAGCTGCGCAAATCAGAAGGAACGGCACAATGTTGAAAATGGCAAAAACAGTTTTGTTTCTTTTGTTTCTATTCAATTAACTATTCCGTTTATTTTGATAAAGTACAATATTATAGAGTGCTATTTTTGTGATTCAAATATTACAGTACATGACAAATGCTTGGACGGATTTTCCATTCATTTCCCTGTGTTGGTTTACGAGTAGGGCGGCCCGGTAGCCCAGTGGTTAGCACGTCGGCTTCACAGTGCAGAGGTACCGGGTTCGATCCCAGCTCCGGCCTCCCTGTGTGGAGTTTGCATGTTCTCCCCGGGCTTGCGTGGGTTTTCTCCGGGTGCTCCGGTTTCCTCCCACATTCCAAAAACATGCATGACAGGCTGATTGATCACTCTAAATTGTCCCTAGGTGTGAGTGTGAGCGTGGATGGTTGTTCGTCTCTGTGTGCCCTGCGATTGGCTGGCAACCAATTCAGGGTGTCCCCCGCCTACTGCCCGAAGACTGCTGGGATAGGCTCCAGCACCCCCCGCGACCCTAGTGAGGATGAAGCGGTTCGGAAAATGAATGAATGAATGAATGAATGGTTTACGAGTAGGGCCGATTTAATAACCCAAGTTAAGTTCAGTTTATTTACACAGCACACAAGATTCACCGGCCCACAGTTGACACACATGAAACGGCATCCCCTGATCTCAAACCCCCCCCCCCCCCAGGAGGGAAATGAAAGCTGAAACTGAAATTTAAAAAAAAAATGCTCTTCTAAAATTGGAAAAAAAAATCAGCCGATTTTTTGGATGGTTAAAAAAAAATTGCTTCCCTACTAACACAAAACAACAAAACTGAAACCACGCTCCTTTTAAAATAAAAATCTTAACTGAACACCTCTGCTCACAGTGGAAAGCAACACGAGGAAGCGTCACTTCCTCGTGTAAGGAAGGCAAAAGGAGTCAAATGGTGCATTCAAGTGCACTCAGTTTGTTCGAGAACCGAAATTTGTTCGTCATCCGAGGCGTAAAAAACTCGAAATTTTTGGTTGAAAACCGAATTGGACGAGAACCGAGACGTTCTAAAACCAAGGTTTGACTGTATATATATATATATGTGTGTATATATATATATATACTGTATATATATATATATATATATATATATATAATATAAATATGTATTTTTTTTTTATTAATCAGCAGTTTAATCTATCAGAATCGGCATCGGTCTGAACAAACCCACATAGGTCGGGCCCCAGTTACGAGCGTCCTCTTGAACCGTTTCTTGCCTGTTGCAAACTGTTGAAATGTCATCCCGGTTTTGCCATTAACACGCAACGTTTGTCTTGTGTGTGTCTTGTGGTCTGTGCCCTTACCTGTGCTGTCTCCTTTCCGGCTTGTCTGTGGCATGTCGTTTTCTTGTTTGCTGTGCACGCGCGTGTCATGCACGTGTGCGTCTCCCTTTTGTTAATGCGTCTTGCATACAGATCTCCACAGAGGAGTCGTCCTCCTTCGGCCCGTCCGGCTCCACCCTTCACCGTCCTCTCAAGTCGGCGCTCAAAAGCGCCGGCGACGCCCACGCTCCCGCCAGTACGTCATCGCCGAGCTGCCGCGCGATTCGAGTCAAGTCGGAAATGTGAACGTCTGATTGTGTCTTTTTTTTTTTTTTCCTGCAAGGCTCTCAGGCGCCGTCCAGTGCTGGGCAAGACCAGGAGACGCCAGAGGTGACAGCAAACAGTCACATTGCTACACTTGTTACTCATTGATTGGTAACGCGGACAAAAATGCAGACCGCGCTTTTGAGACCCTAACCCGATTTGGAAACCTTATCTCTAATTTGAAACCCTACTTCAACACCTTACTTTGAAACCTGAACCTTATTTTCAAACCCTTAATGTGAACCCCTACCTATACCCCACTTTGAAACTCTAACTTTACTTTGAAACCCTACTCTATATTTGAAACCCTAATTTGGAACCCTGATTCCTAGTTTGAAGCCTTTATTGGAAACCCTAACCTGAGTTTAACCCTCATGCAGTATTTTTAAGCGGCTGCATGAAGGGTATTACGTCCCAAAAATGTCCCTCTTCCAATGTGCAGCAACTTTTTTCACTTTTAATTTTTTTTCACTTTCAACCCCTCAAAATGTTCAGTGGGAATTGGCCAAGACATAGATATACATCCTATGCAAAAATTCAGTTATTTTTTTCATGTTATTTTTCACTGTTTTGTCTGTGGTGTCCATTTGTCCAACAGTCCAAAATCGTCCAAAGTGTCCGAAATGTCCAATTTTGGGATAATTACTGCATGGCGGTTAAAACATTCATTTGAAATGCTAACCTCAGTTTCAAACCCTGTTTTGAATCCCTAACCCTATATTGAAGTCCTCAGTTGAAACCCTAACCCTAATGTAAACCTCTCATTTCAAACCCTAACTTATCCTACTTTTAAATCATAACTGTTGGCTTGAAACCATCAATTTGAACGCTTTTACCGGTATTTGAAAACTGGACCCAAATGAAAACCTAATCTGACACAGTCACCCTAATTTGAAACCCTACTCTCAACCCTATTTTGAGGTTCCCCATTCTGCTGCGCTTCTTCCCAACCTATTGTGAGCTGTTGGCGGATTCGTTTGACAAAACGCATGTCCAGCTCAAAGCAAGCGCATGTCAGAAGGTCAGGATCAAGATTTTGGGCTGTCGGGATTGAGCCAGAGCAAAATGATCCACATGACTCGAAGCTTTGATGGTTTCATTCAAGCAGCACCCTGCTCACCTAGGGGGACTTTATTTTCTTCTTTTTGGGGCGATGAGGGGGTCACTCACCATTGACTTTGTCCACTCTCTTTTGACCCGACGCTTTCGGTGGGAAGAGTCCGCGTGAGGTGGCCCCGTGCGAAAGAAGGAAGCCCAAGCGCGTGCGCATCTCCATGGCGGTAAGACTGGCTCGTCTGTTGCCTGGTAACCGTTGTCTTGCCAGGACCAAAGAACTTGTGGCGCCTGAGCAAAGTGCGTCTGTCTGTCTGTGCGTGTTGTGTGTCTCTGACTTGAAGGTGTCTGCTCATTCCAACCATTTTCTATCGCCCTGCTTGCCAACCAATCGCAGGGCCGGTCCACATTTACATTCACTCCATTAGGCGATCTTTTAGAATCTTCACTTAACCTTGAAGTGATCGAATAGGGATATTTCATGACCTTTTGCATCCTCCGTCCACATTTCTATTTCTTCTGAGACTGTATTTTCGAAATTCTGATTGTGACAGGAAACAAAACAGGGATTATGTTGCAGACCATCCCCACAATCGGTAAATCTGTGACATAGAAATAGCTCTATTTAAATAGTTCCTAGGCATATATTTATAGCACAGGTGTCAAAGTCAAGGCCCAGGGGCCAGATCTGGCCCACCACATCATTTTATGGGGCCCGCAAAAGCAAATCAAGCATGTCAACTTCCACGATGCTTGCTAAAGTCTGAGCCAAAATTTCAAATTGTGACATCTAATCCACAATAACAGTCATGATTCTTGACTTCTGATTTTAAAACTAGTTCTCCATCAATTTGTTTTGCGCTGTGTATATAATATGTGGAGGTGATTAATTTAAAACATTTAGATAGTTTCCCAAAATTCGTAATGGCCCTCCAAAGGAAACCGTAACTACAATGTGACCTGCGACAAAAATGAGTTTGACACCCCTGATTTATAGCATTTACCGCCCTTAGTTTGTCTTGTCCAGGGAAACCAAGACAAGAAAGTATTTATAAAAAAATGATGAGATTATGCCCTACAAATATTTTAAAAAATAATACTCAGGTTGAAACATACTGTATAACATATTAAGAGAGAAGAAGAACAATGGATAAAAAAAAGTATTGCGCAGTGTAACAATATACAGGAAACAAATTCTGTTTTTTTTCTTAACAACAAACTTAATTGATCATCTCACAATACCAATAATCCATCCACAAATTAACATTATAAAATAAACTTTACAGCCGTCACTTTTTGTAGGGATAAAAGCAGGACTGAAGAAGATTTGACGTTTGGTGATGACATGAGCAGAAATACTTCCTGTTTTCATTCTTCTTCTTTGTACACTGTATCAAACAAAATAATCTGCCACCATCTACTGGTCAACAGTGGAATTACACCCCAAATAAACGGCCGGCTGAACAAAATAAAATGACAAACTAATTTTTTTTAAAAATGTTGTCCCATTACAGGATTCCACTGAAGTAGAAGATTGTATGAGCCCAAGTGAGGTGAGAACCACAGAAGAAGAAAGGAGCTAAATCTTACGCTTTTGTTATTGGCGATAGTCGTCATCGTAGTAGAATAATTAGATGGGTGTCCTATTTGGTTTTAGATCGGCGAGTGGGAAGAACAGCAGTTGGACGAGCCGCTGGATTTTAAGAACTCCAAGATTGACCCCGCTCCATTCCAGCTAGTGGAGCAAACCTCGCTTCATAAGGTGCAAGCAACCAACCTTGTGCAGGAATCAATTTGCTACGTTGTCAACCATCATTCTTGTGTCTTGCACACCCCGCAGACCCACACCATCTTCTCCCTTCTGGGTCTGGATCATGCCTACGTGACCAGCATGGGCCGTCTGGTCGGCGTCGTCTCCCTCAAAGAGGTTTGCTTGTGTTTGTCATTGGCTGGGGGGACACATAACGATTTGTAATATCTGAACCGACTTTTGTCCTGTGAGAGACCCCACACCTATGTAAAAACAATATTGAACTGGGTTAACATTTACAATCGGGGGCCGATGACGGCCTTCTAAACTGATTGGGGAGGGGGGAAAAAAATCACTCTTGCCACACCCCACACCATCGGATAATGTCCCCAGATTATTAAGACATCTGATAAATTGTGAAAGCCCCCCCCCCACACACACACGAAAAAAATATACAGTAGATGTATGATTTGCGGTCATAAATATTTCACAGGTTTAACATGTACGATTGGTGGATAACCATAAAACATAATCGGGACTTTGCTGACTTTGAAAGGGGGAGAAATCCTGAAATTACATTCAAGATTGTCAGTCAAAATAATTTTGTGAACAGACTAGGAAGGAAAAAATACTTTTAAAACTCCCCAAACTCAGGATAATCTTTTTGAAACATGCACTGATTGAGTTTGTGACTTTGATCGAAAGAAAGGTAATTATGCTCAAAATCGGACATCTTATCGTGATGTGTGTGCTTCAGCCTGGTTGTCATGTGACTAAAACCCCTTTACAGTTACGTAAGGCCATCGAGGGCTCAGTGACGGTGACGGGGGTGAAAGTGCGCCCCCCGCTGGCCAGTTTCCGTGACAGCGGCAACACCAGCAGCATCTCCGAGGTCACGGAGCTCCACAAGCTGTGCATCCGCCACCGGGGGCTGTCGTTGCCACGGGAACCCAGACCCCCGGACCAGGTGGAGGACCAGACGGACGTGGCGTACCAGGATTTGCCCATCGGCGTGTCGGACCAGACTGGCCCAGACGAGGTAGAGCTCGAGGAGAGCCCCACGTTCACTGAGGACCAATCGGACTTTACCTTTGACTGCAGCCTCGCCAACACCGAGGAGTCCGAGCTGGTTTGTGACTTTGAGCCACTGCCGGGCCAAATTCCTGAGCCGGTTCAAGCGGCGCAAAGAAGCGGGAGTCCCCCTCTCAGTGGGGACCAATTCGAACTAGAGGCGGTGGGACCAATCGCTGATGACCAATCAGAGTGATGAATGTTGACATTTCTTCCATTTGTATATTGACAATACCTGCTCCATTTCAACACAGCCACAGTCGGGATGTCACTCCCTAGTCACTTGTGTGTGTGTGTGTGTGAGCGCGTGTATATATATACAGTATATATATATATATATATACACACACACATACACAGTATATATAATTTTGCAGACCTTCAATTTCCACTCTGCGGACTCGCCGGCGTCTCGAACCCCATTTTGAGAACCACCAAATCTCCTCAAAGTGCCATCTCTATGTGCACTCCACACCAGTAGGAGGCAGTGTGTTATATTTTGTTGAGTACCATATACCTTTGATTGTACGGTGATACCTCATATCGATGCTGTATTTTTTTTTTTCATGAGTGAGAAGTAGGAATGGGGAATCCCCACGGCACAATATTTAGCCCACATTTATTTTTTAAGAAAATAAATATAGTCGTTTGATTCAAAAAGTGAAAGTTTTGTTAGATTTGTTATCTTGTAAGCTATAATTTTCAATTTCCTTTTTTTTTTTTAAATCACGAAATGTTGCACTCTTGAGTTGTGAATCTCTGAGGTTCTTATGAGGATGCAACTGTTAAAAAGAAGAAGAAGAAAAAAGGTTCCCCATGCCTGCATCAAATTCCGACATTACTTTTGTTCTCATTTTCCTTGGTTATAGATCATGGACATCATCATGTTTATGGACACCGCAGGTGGAGCATGTTGCGTCTTGACAGATCTCCTGTCGCGCGTTTATTGCCCGTGTACAGACAAATAAGTGGCGTGCGCCCTAATGGAGAGCAAAGCACAGAGCTGTTAACTACCTAATTCCCCATAATGGGCTCACATATTGTAGGAGAGGTTCTATTCTAGAGTCTGCTGTAAATAATATCACACAGTACGTATATATTTGTAAAGTGGTGTTGGCTTATTCATCACCGGATATGCAATAAACAAAAAGGTAATAATGCAGTAAAAAAAAAAAAAAGGGATTTAGCAAATTCACCCAGGCGGCGTTGTTTCACACCTTCGGTGACTTTTATGTGACAATGTTATGTTGTTGTTTTTTTTGTTTGTTTGTTTTTTAAGTGTTTGCCCGCTCTGAAGGGATATTAGGGCCACAATGAAAAGAAAAAGTAATAACCCTCCTGTCATATGTCTTCGAGCTTAAAGTTGTAATACTATGAGAATAAAGTTCTAGTTTTGAAGTTAAAAAAATAAAAATAAAAAATCAGTGTGGCCCTAAATATTCCTTTGCTTCCTTTTTTTTTTTTGCCCGTCCCAAAAATCCTCACTCTCTCTCTCCTATTACTGACAAGAACGGCAGCTCCAGAAGGTCCACCAGGCTGGGCAGAAAACAGCCATTTGCAAGTACCGTATTTTCCGCACTAAATGGCACACCGAAAAGCCTTCCATTCTCTTCAAAGCTCACAGCGCGCCTTAAAATCCGATGCCCCTTGTGTATGTTTATTACGGTAATATGTCCACCCCCAAAATGGCTCCTTGCTCGAGACATACTGACAACGCAGAGTTCAAACTCAAGGCGATCGGTTACGCAGTTGAACACAGAAATCGAGCAGCCGCAAGAGAGTTCACCGTTAACGAGTCAACTTTATAACTTGCTGTTGGTTAAGTGAACTGTGCCGCTGCTTTATTAAATAGGTTTTACAGTGATCCCTCGCTATTTTGCGTTTCGTTTATCACGGCTTCAGTGCATCGCGGATTTTTTCAAACATATTCATAAAATTTTAAGTCCGCAAAAGGTCCACGAGAAGCAGCGAAAGTCAGCAAAACAACAGCGAGTCACATAGAGCAACATATACAGTACTACATGTATTTACATGTACATGTTTACTGTATTTTGTTATTCATACACTAACCTAACCTAACTTATACATGTTTAAATCTATTAGTATACAGCATTAAGTAATGTTAATTACTACAAAATTTACTTCTACACGCATGTATACCATTAAATTTGGCTTTATATTTTTTTTTTATACAGTGAAACTCCTCTACAATGAAATCTACATGGGTGAAAATACCCCCTAGTGTGAAAAAACTATTTATGCATTAACACCATTCCCACTTTCCTGTTTCAAATTTGCTACAGTGAAAAAACCCCTGTTGTGAAAAATTTCTTGCTGCAAACATGATTTCGTTGTAGAGGAGTTTCACTGTACTCATACACATGTACATGTACCTATACGGCTACTTCACGGATTTTCGTTTATCGCGGGTGGTTTTGGTCCCCGTTAACCGCGATAAACGAGAGATTGCTGTACTGACATCTGATCGTTCTGTTGGCGTTTCCTTGAGCGTAGCTCCATCTGGTGGACGCATTGTAGATTGCGTCTCATAATCCAGTGCACCTTATAGTGTGGGAAATACGGTACAATTGGAAGAACGGGACTCGGAATACGCGTGAAGCACACTGTAAATATCACACTGGCTTTCGTTTGGCAGCCTCTGGTGGCTTTTATAAGGGCAACGACCGTATAAACTGCCACTATATCGCCACACAAACATACGGCGACGTGCACATGACTATATTCTCCTCTTCTATTACGTGATATGACCAAGAATATGACATGTATAATCCAGCCTGGCCTTGAATGCAGTGTTATGTAACTAAGAAGCACATACCATGTTGTCAAAGCAAATTGTGAGTCTGTGTCAAATTATGGAAGCAAGCCTGTATCGCTTGCACTTTTTGGAGCCATATTTTCATGCCGCAGGCTCACTGTGACATGAAGTGAAGCCGCGAATCTGTTTGCATCGTAGAATGTGACGTAGTGCCCGGGCCTAGAAGAGAACACGCACACGGGTCAATGTAAGATGGTTTGCAGCGTATCTAGTTCAGCAATAAGTCTGTCGTACACAATTTCCCTTTATATGCTTTTGTACATACAACATACTGGACATGCAAATGTTGATGGATGCCAGGACACATTCAGAGTCAAACAGCCATTGTTATTTTTCGGAGAACATGAATTATGTTTTTTGTACATGAGCCACACTGACTTTGGTTTCAACAAAAAGCACCTTGGGAAAAAAAAATTGTTGTCTTGGCTCTTTTTTTATTTTTTTGTCATTGTTTCATTACCAGGTTGGGGTCGTTGTTTACTTTCGTTCCTTTGGAGATTTATTTTCCTTTTGGAGGGATCATTGGGCCTAAAAATGCAGCAAATTTAGCAGGTGCATGTACACGAGTTGGAATTGGAGAGGTCATGATGCCTTGACCCTTTCCGATAACCAATAATGATAACCTGTCACCTGATAACATGATAAACTGTCCACTGAAGGGGTTAAAACTCACTTAGTAGCGCCCATCAAAGTTAGAATAAAGTTCCAGCACGAAAACTAATTTCACAAATCGACAGGAAATTTTGCATGCTTGTCAATCAGAACAGGACGCATGCCTCATATTGAATCAGGAAGTTGGCCGTTTAGGTTTGAACACTTTGACATTTTGCATTTTGTTGCACGCAACAACGCATTAAATTCACACATTTTGGGGTCATTTTGACAATTCTCACAAATGTAGAAAAACTTGCCCATACCCAGTCACAAAATTTGGTGGACATGTCTATCATCACTGGACACACCAAAAAGTATCAAGGGCCGATGCCTTGATTCCAACAAGTCAATATTTTAGTTGAAAGCAGCTATTTTTGGATCAATTTGACCATTTATGCTTGTCTGAAAAATTAGTCCGTCACATGAGTTTTACCGATTGGTACTAAATTATGTCATGTCTATCATAACAGGATGCACACCAAAAAAAAACAACAAACCTCAATGGAAAAAAAATTCACCAAATGACTTGACCCCCCCCCCCCCCAAAAAAAAGTGACAAGGACCCCTGCCCAGAATTGAACAGTAACTTGTCCCTTTATGTTCATTTGAAAAATTAGCCACTTAACACTAATTTGTCGAATCAACAAGAAAACGAGGACCCCTTCCCTTAAATTGAGAACCACGTTTGCCAGGTTGGTTGGAAGCTGCCTGGGGAAAAAAACCCCCAAAAAACGACAAGACTCGCGCTCTCCCTCCAGAAAAAGCCACCTTATATTTTGACGTGTGCAAGGACATTCAAGTATCAACATCCACGTGACACAGCATGAACCTCCATAAAATACAACACTACAAAATATTCCATAGAAAAAACAATGCCAGAGCAACACATTGACAACCAAAAACTGTACAAAACTGACAGCGTTGACGTTCCGCTCGCAATTCATCAGTCGGCGCCTCTCGGCCTGAGAAAAGACTTGGAGAGAAGAACAAGGAGAAGGACACAAGCCAAAGCGGAACAGATGACGTCATATCCACCATCAACGACATGGACGACACATCACATCAAATACTCTTTCTCTTCCATCTTGTCTCCTCCTTGGTCCTGGTTGTCTTGGTCACCCTCGTCCAGGGACGCCACCCCGGAGGAGGCCCGGTCCGACGGGAAGAGGCCGGAGCTCCACGCCCGACCTTCGTGGAATACCTCATCCTCTTCCTCCTCTTCCTCCTCTCCGGGAGATTCAGAGTGCGAGGTAGAGTAGCAAGAATCGAAACGACCGGGCCTCCACTCGGGTTTGTGGTGGACGCACACTTCACCGCCGCCGCCGCCGCCGCACCCCTCGGAAATCCCTTCAGACCGGACCGGCGCTGCGCAGGTAGGATCGCATGTGGTGGAGTCTAAGGGAGGAGGAAAGAGTCAAAAAACCTACGTGGGTGGGCGGTTGGAAGAGATGGCAAGGTGGGATTTGATCAGTGATGGAGGCGGAATGATGGTAGATGAGGTGGAAAGGCATTTGGGTTTTGGGGGTACCTGCTGTGCTGTGAAGTGGGAAGTCGGCGGGAGAGCCCGCTTTGGGGTCCTCGTCGTTGGAGTCTTCTTCCTCTTCTTCGTCCGCGTCGTCCTCGTCCACCGACGCCCACGCTCGCAGCTTGGCCTCGGCGATGGCAAACTGCTCGGCCACGCCTTGGGGCAAAGCCAACGGAGACAAGTCGGTCGTCTACTGGAGCTTAGAACCTACTGCGGGTCAAAACGACCCATTTCCAAGTATGAACTTCAAATTTACGAGGTGTTCAGTTTAAAACTCTGTTTTAAAAAAAATCTATAATAAGGTACTTAACGCTGCTCGTGAAATTGACCTATTTAAAAACCAGGTCAATGTGATACATTTCAAGTTTAAAACTGTAGAAAATAGAAAACAAATAGTCTCTGTCTGTAATGAGGGTAAAATTGACCCATTTGAAGCAAGTCACATTGACCCATATTGAAGTTTAAAAATCTAGATTGTCCCTTGGTGTGAGTGTGAGCGCGGATGGTTGTCCGTCTCTGTGTGCCCTGCGATTGGCTGGCAACCGGTTCAGGGTGTCCCCCGCCTACCGCCCGAAGACTGCTGGGATAGGCTTCAGCACCCCCCATGACCCTTGTGAGGATTAAGCGGATCAGAAAATGGATGGATGGATGGATGGAAAAATACATTTGAATAAACTGTCACAAAATCCAAACAAATCACTGTGGGGGTTTTTTTTTTGGCTGAGGAGCCATATAATATGCTGTCAGGCTGTGGGTCAAATTGACCCATTTTAAAGTTTCAAACAAGTCATATTGACCCATTTAAAGTTTAGTAATATAAGCAAACATATTTTTAAAATGTACAACAAAATCCCACAGACTCATTTTGATTCCCTAGCAGAGTTTACTGTCGTCCTGCTGTTATACTACGGGTCAAATTGACCCAATTTAAAGTTGTAGGAATAATATACAGTATTTTAAATGTACAAATACTGTTCTTTCATTGTTTTTATTATATGTACTTTCTTTAAACGTATACAATACTATCATTAATTGATCAAATGGAATAGAGTGGTCGGTATTTTCTACTTTTGTGGGGGAGCGCGATTATTTAAGAGTATTTTGCTCTTGTAAAAGAAGTGCCTTGGTTCAGTCACTATTAAGGAAACACGGCTAACGTCACGGCCGAGGATGAGTCACGGCCAACCAACAACAACAATGACGGCGACGACGACGACAAGTGATTCTCGCCGAGGCAGCCGCTGCCACCAAGACCGGCCGGCCCCCGCTGCTCCCAGGAGACTTTGAGGGGGATTAGGTGCTTGACAGAAGGTCGGAGGTGCCAGATGGTGCCGCCGCTAAACCCGACCAAGTCAAAGGATGCACGTGCCGCGGTGCAATCAAACACTGCCGTCGGCTACTTTCACGCTCAAGGCATTGCAGCGGATTCGAAATGTATTTGCTGCACCTTGAACTGCGTTAGCGTGTGATTATGACAACAACTACTGTGCAGAATATTGGTCGGAAATATGTCTTTGTCTATATTTTGGTCAATAACAGAAATGTTAGAGACTAAGATAATATTTGTTTAAAAATAAATGAAGAAATGGATTTGATTTTGGAGAAATTAGACATGGATATTATAGTACGCATGACGCTCAATATTTTATTAGCATCAATGTCAATGTGGGTGATGCGACTGTTTTGTTTTTTATTTGTTGATGTGTTTTAGAAAATGGTGTCATTTCAGTACAATGAAAAAACATTTATAAAACGCAAAAACGCAAATACTGCTACTAAATGTGTTTAATGGATTGGATAGTCACACTAAAAATGGGGGTGGGGGGAGTAATTAAAATCCATCCATCCATCCATTTTCCGAACCGCTTCATCCTCACTAGGGTCGCGGGGGGTGCTGGAGCCTATCCCAGCAGTCTTCGGGCAGTAGGCGGGGGACACCCTGAATTGGTCGCCAGCCAATCGCAGGGCACACAGAGACGAACAACCATCCACGCTCACACTCATACCTAGGGACAATTTAGAGTGCCCAACGAGCCTGCCATGCATGTTTTTGGAATGTGGGAGGAAACCGGAGAAAACCCACGCAAGCCCGGGGAGAACATGCAAACTCCACACAGGGAGGCCGGAGCTGGGATCGAACCCGGTACCTCTGCACTGTGAAGCCGACGTGCTAACCACTGGACTACCGGGCCGCCCAGTAATTAAAATGAATTGATTATATTAATAATAATAATAATAAATTTTATTTATAAGCGCCTTTATTCTTCACAAAAGTACTATTACATTCATTTACTCTTATTTTGAAGGACTGAATTCACTGATTGTTTTAAAATATATTAGGTGGCATACAACTTGATGTATGAGATAACCATTATTACGAGTTCAAATATATTAAAATGATAGCTTATTCATTACAAATACAATTCCAAATAGTGTATTCTAATTGGAATAGGAATAATGAATACATAAAATAGTGCATGAACTGGATTTTTAATCACAAATATTAACAATATTAAATGTATTGCTATTAAAATTGCTATTCATTTATTTATTTTTTAATTTAATAGAGCTCATGTGACTGCCAGGAGAAGAAAAAAAGTCTTTTTGCTAGTCGCAATAGCGCAAGGGCTCATCTCTAGACACTCGCACGAAACTACAAATATACAAAATAGTCAAATGAGTCAAAGTCTGTTTGCAGCGGGTGTGTGCGTGCGCGTGGTACCTGCAGCGAAGCGAGCCTCCTTCTCGACTTCGCTCAGGTGGCAGTAGGAGCTGAAGTGGGCCGCCTGGGGGGGGTCGACGGGTTTGGGCCAACCTTTCCACTCAATGAGGTGGGCAACCCGACCCTGGGCCAGCGAGGTGGGCTTGGTCACATGGTCTCTCACTGCCTGAGAGATCCCTGCATGTGTGTTTGGAACACAGTGTGTTATCAATTCAGTATTTCTCTGAGCTGCTTGTTTGCAAAATATGATTCTGTGATGAAAATTTGTTTTTTTTACCATTCAGGGACGATCTAGCTAGCGCCGCAAATTCATGGATGCCCACACTTTTCCGCGTGTCCGCCGGAGATTTTCCTGACTTTGGAATCATGTCACTCTCCTCGAAGTTCACCTGCAAGTCACAACAGCGTGTCATTATCACAAGTCAGACAAACAACAAAACAAAAACAAAACTTTCTGCTGTGGACCTCATCTTCGTCGAGTCACCTCCTTTCGCTACTCCTGGACCTCAACCTCATAGCGCAGATGCGGTGTCTCAGTAAAACTAACAACTACGCGCCAACAACAACCGGTTGGTGTGTTTGCAAAGCTTTTGGCCCTGCCCTACATTTGCTTGTTAAGCCAGCCAAGTGGTTGCCCAAAGGTCAGAGTGCAGGGAGGTGAGGGGCAAGCATATGTTGTGTAGTAAGCAGCTCAGGCCCACCGCGCAGCTGCTAATGCCGATTAAAAGCGATAGTGCTACCTAACCCAACGTGCACATCATGGATGCTGGGTGAACACCAGGGATGAGACCTGCTAATGTCAAATGACAAATTACACCGGGTGAGTCCCAAACACTCGTGGGGAATCGATCTAAAATAACAAGCACCCGCAGAATAAGTGAAATCCGCGATATAGAAGTACCCTATTTAAAGACTCACTTTGGCATGTTTTGGATAGCTTTAACGGCACTTATTTTTCTTGAAAGAGACTTAAAATAATAAAAACACATTTATAAACATATTGAAAGATAGCACGAGCAATGAATAAGCTCCCAAAATTGTTACAGTTACACTTTTCTTACTAGTGAGGAGAAGAGAGCATCGTAGCACAAGTAGGACAACTCGCTAATTGTTACAGGTGAGGGCGCAGTGCGCAAGCTGACAGCTGCATGCTACGAGTGCTAATTGTGCCAGTCTAAAATTCGACTATTAACATGGAGTACTTGACTAGCTGAACCAGTTGTTCGTAGATGTCAACAGTTTTGCCTCATGAGTAACATCTTACTAGTAGTGCAGCAATGTCATACCGTCGTGGAAACGTTCGATAGAGCGCCCTCGTCATTCGACGAGTGCACTTAAATTGGATATCGAGGAAGCAAATACTGTACACTATTTGAAAAGCACGAGAGGGTCACAACTCTCATTACAATGCAGCACAACCACGGTAATACATTTGAAAATTAATATTTCCCCTCCCCCCTAAAAAAAACCCCAACATTATTGTCGCAATGGGCATCATAATGGAGAGTGCAGGTACTGTATACCTAATAAAGTGTCCTAGAAACCACACACGCGCACACACACACGCGGTCGACCACGGCGGAGGACCAACAAGTGGGTTCGAGGTGAGCCGGCCTGAGCAGCCTCCTTGCGGGGGCGAGTCAGAGGCGGCTGCGGGGGGGGGGGGGCTAGACGGCTCCTATGTTATGAAATGGTGCGTTCAAGTACCGCAGCACTGCACACGAGTGACAGTCAGGGCCTGCAACGATGGTGTTATGCCGCAAAAACAAGGCAGGGGGGACGCAGTAATGTCGCTTCTGCCCCCACACACGTACACACACACACTCTCACACACACACACACACACACAAACACACACACGAGCATGCACTCCGCTTCGGTCTGCGCCTTGCCGTCCATTCGTGCACTACGTGTACCTGTAAATCACATCGTCGCTCATCCTAATGCAGAGCAAGGAGTCCAACCCAAAGGCGATCAACAGATTCGAGGGAAGGGCAAAAGCGCGTCGGTCCACGCGCGTCACGCCATCGCGGCGAAGAGCATCTTCAGTCACTCCGGCGTCGGATGTCCACCACGGAAGGAGGACGACGAGGAGGAGGAGGAGGTGGATGAAGAGAATGACGAGGAGGCACCAAGGATCGCTCCGGTGGCCAAATGTCTCCCGATATGACGAGCGTCATCAAGGCGGTGGCACACCCGCCCCTCCGGTACCCCATCTTTTGGAGCCCCCCTCCCCCCAACATGCGAGCATTATTTCTATTTATCTTTATATGTATATATTTGTTTTTAATTTGCAGGCTCTGCTGGGTGCATTCAACAGGAGGCAGACAACTAGGCGACATACAAGAAGAGAAAACATAAAAACACGGGCGGTGGTGTCTTTCCCCATTAAAATGAATGGAAACGTAATAATCTGTTCCAGTGTCATCAAGACACTGAATTTTTTTAAACGTTTTTTTAATCCCTCAAAGCAAAAAACGCACAGAACAGTATTGTACGTAAAACTATTGCTCCCCCCCCGCCACCGAAAAAAGGTCTGTATCATGATGATGATGAATTTGACATTAGGACGTGATGAAACCGATGTTACTCACGTGATACGTTTGATGTATAACGTGAGAAATTTTACACTGACCAGGCCAGCAAGGTCTGGAGTTCTTTGGATGTCTTTTTCTAGCTTCTTTTGCAAAGTCGTGGATGAGTCGTCGTCACACTCTGGGGTTGACCACTCCCAAGTATTATTGCCACTGTTCCCGGTTTTCTCTATTTGTGGATAAAGGCTCTGACAGTGGTTCGCTGGAGCTTGGAGATGGCTTTTCCAGGGAGATAGATTTCAATAACTTTTTTCAAATTTCTTCTTGAACTGCTTTGGATCATGGCATGATGCGTTTTCTCAAGCTCTTGGAACCTACTTCACTTTGTCTGGCAGATCATATTTATGTGATGTCTCGATTCAACAAATGATGTCATGTTGCCTGTGAAATTGAACTCGGCGTTCCGAAAACTGTTGTTAGTCAAAGTTACTTCGTGATTTAACAAGGGGGAGGGAATAATGTTTTTTGTGTGTGCCTTAATTCAATTGGCATTTAGAAACGGCATTTTATATTTTCTTGTCAAAAGGTGCTAAATTGCCATGATGTGATAAAGTCAGCATTATAACGTGATAAATTTGATATTGGGATAAAATTCACATTAGAAACTGGTACACTTTTTTTTTGAAAGTCCTTTAAGAATAAAGGTGTATATTACTCGAGAAAAAAAAAAGTATGTTAACTCAACTTTTTCAAATAATACAACTTATGACAACACTCTTAAAATCTTAACTTTTCTTGGAAGTATAAAACGTTAAGGGCGGCCCGGTAGAGTGGTTAGCACATCGGCTTCACAGTGCAGCGGTAAAGGGTTAAATTCCAGCTCCAGCCTTCCTGTGTGGAGTTTGCATGTTCTCCCCGTGCTTGCGTGGGCTTTCTCCGGGTCCTCCGGTTTCCTCCCACATTCCAAAAACATGCATGGCAGGCTGAGTGAACACTCCAAATTGTCCCTAGGTGTGAGCGCGAATGGTTGTTCGTTTCTGTGTGCCCTGCGATTGGCTGGCAACCGGTTCAGGGTGTTCCCCGCCTACTGCCCAAAGACAGCTGGGATAGGCTCCAGCACCCCCTGCGACCGGCGTGAGGATAAAGCGGTTCGGAAAATGAACGAATTAATAAAATGTTAATTCAATTTTCTAATTTTAACTACACAACTTATCTTGAAAATATACAACTCTTGTCAAACTACAAACATCATCTTGTAAATTACACAACCCCAAAGAGACCATGGCATTTGAAATGTATCCAAGTCGAGGACAACATGAACAGCTGCTCCGGGTTGATAAGGTCGGGAGGGGGGGAAAAAAAAAGTTCACTGCAACTTAATAAGTCCTTTATTTGCAATGTTCCTCATCTTTCCAGTTTCCGATGCAAAAGAAGCCAGAATTTCTTAAATAAAGAAAGCAAAAAAATATATTTACAAAATTCCAATAAAACTAATAATCAAAGGATTATCTAAAGCACCTCTCTGCATCCGGACAACTGTTATTTCAAAAATAACCACAAAACAAAACACGTTTTTAATTAGTATATATTTACAGAATGCTCCAGAAAGGAGTTTCCCACTTGATGTAGAAAAAGGCTTCCGGATATTTTCTGCTTTAACTTTCTATTATGCATCAAGTCGATTTCTGTAGATTTCAAGTTTTAATGGCGATTGGGTTCGGTGAAGTGTCCCTCCGCAGCGGAGGTAAAAAGACCAAGACTCAGTCGGCGTGATGACGAGGAAGCATTGAGATCACACTGTCTTTGTGTGCATCTGTCCTCTTAAAATCCCAGCAAGAAAAAGCGCACCCACCCCTCAAGGAATTTCTGGAGACACAAAAAAAAAAAAAAAAAGCGGAGCCACCCGACCATGCGAGGTCGCTTTTTTTGAAACGCACTTCATTCATGCTGGGCGACCCACTACTGACAATCATCTCACAGATCAAAAAGAAAAAAACAAAAAACAGTCTGTCGGTCTGCAGTGTGGTGAATTTCTTATTGATGTGGCGGGAACATGTCACAACCTGCATGAGCTATCCTGCTGAATTACTTTAGAAGTTTATTTCACAAGAAGAGCAGGCCGGTGAGGCGGGGGGCGGGGGGAAAGGGGGGAACAATGAAGTAGGAAGTGAGAGGGAAGAGAGGAGAAAATGATTGTTTTCTGAGTCTATCCCTCAAAAAACCCACAAAAAAAAAAAAAAAAGATATTTATCCTCATTGAGGATTTTGATTTTGAGTCTGCCTCAACGGCAAGATCGTCCCTTGAATCGCTACCTACTCATCCTCCGGGCCACGCAGGGGCGGCAGCGCTCATTCCTTGTCCGACTCTTCTTCGGGCTCACGCAGCCAAGTGAAGAAGGCGGTGACGGACTTGAGGGCCACACCTTTGCCGCTCTGCTCCGCTGCGTCTTTGCTGGACTCCCACTTGTAGAAGGCCTCCTCCTTGATGACGTCGGCGTCGTACAGCGCGTCGAAGAACATGCGCAGTAGGTCTGTGTGGGGAAAACCGCCGCAAAGGCAAAAAGACATCTTAGGACTAGACAATTTTTAAGAATTATTGAAACCCTGCAAATTCTTTTAACCTTGCCAAAACGGTATTAATCATTTGGAAACAGAATCTTTTAAATTCAAATGACGCCCAAACGCAATATGCGTTTCCAACACTAACACTGCACTGATAAATGTAGGAAAACCCCACGTAACTTTGATGAATAGAAGGCGTGGCATCGAGAGAACAGTTTTTTATTTGTTTGATCTGAGGGGAAACGGGAGACTCACTGGCAGGCTGCTCCATTTGCACCATGAGTGCCTGCAGGGCATATAGCCCCTGCAGCTCCTTCTGCTCGTCGCTCAGGAAGCCCTGCAGCAGGGCGGCTCTGTTGTTGATCAGCGGCACGTCCACCTTGTACGGGTCCCCTGCAAGCCACGCGCCGTTGAAAGAAGGGAACTTTCGGACTGAAAGCATTGGCTAAGACGGTGGCCGCCTTTACCTGTGATGGCCAACTGGCACACGGCGGTCATGAGCGCGCGTAGAAACTGGTTGGAGGAGCTCTGCTGTTCTTCCAGGTTGGCCTGAAAAGGGGGAGTTATTTGTTTTTGCTTCCCCCCCCAGTAAATACTGTTCATTTTCTTGTATTTTTCTTTTAATTGCTGTCAAATGTAACCTCACTAGTACGCTACGGTTAAAGAAGTGAGTAGGTACCTCCACCCAGTCTTTGATCCGCTGGTCGCTGGCCTTGTCGCGGAGGAGGCGGTCCAGCTCTTGCCTCAGCTCATCCGCGCTCAGAGACTTCTTAGTGCTCTCCTTGGACTCCTGCTCCTCGTCGGTTGTGAACTCCACTTTCTGAAAGACAAACAAAACCTTGGATCAAAAATAGACACAGATGAACAGAGGGCCTTTCATGTCTTCACAGAGTACAAATTGAGAAGGTGCATTTCCAACCTTTACAAATATAAAGAAACGAAAATTTCTCATTTAAAAATGAGACCTATGCTTGTGATAAGCCAACTTAAATGTTATTTTTTCATTAAAAAAAGTGAGCCAAAAAGATTTGTTTTTAATTTTCATGTCTTCATTTTTAGGTGATTTTTTTGTGCTAAATAGGCCTATTTCATGAATTTGATACAGTTAACAAATCCCACCCTGACCTTTACGCCAAGCATTTCTTCTGCGTATCTCATTAAAAAAATTTTTTTTTAAATACAACTCTAAAAAAGTACTGTATGTGTATAGATATTTGTATTTTATATTATACTCTATATGATTAAATAATTTTCAAAGAAAAAGGGTCAATCATTTTAGTTCAGATTCTGAACATTTTATTTATAAGTATTTAAAAGTATTCTTGACAACTAATATGCAATTATGTTACTTTATACAAGCTAAATATTTTTTATACTCACGATACACTGGGGGGGAAGCTCCTGCAAAATCTCGTTGTAACAAGTGTGCAATGACAATAAAGTATTCATTCATTCATTCAAAACAACATTTACCGATAAATGACACATATTTATGAAAAAATGAGATTTGAACTCAGTTCAAAACTGTTTATAAAACTGATTTTTAAAATGTTATATTTATATTATAATAATACATTCATCCCATAAAAGACAAATAATCATGTAACACACCTGGTCAGTGACAAACTCGTTGACATCTTCATCCTTGGACAGGAAGTCGCTCCAGTTCAGTCCCGCCTCTTTCCACAGGGCGCCGACCTTACTGCGAGTCTAGCGTTGAAACGGAAAGAAAAAAAACAACAACAAAAAAAAAACTCACAATCAATATCGTTCCCTTACAAAATGTTCTCCTTCGCAACAGAAAAAAAATAGCAAAAGTGATGTAAGAACATACCATCCCCTTGCACAGCAAGTGGAGTATGTGCACCAGCAGCACACTGGCCTTCCCCAGAGGCAAGAGAGGCTTGGCAATCTCCCTGCAGGAGCAATTAAGACACAGTCAAGCTTTGCACGTCATTCTTGTTTTTTTAGTCTGACGCACAGAGAGTTGAAGGCAATATCTGAAAAGAGGACATGATGGTCAATTTACGATTGCTTGTATACAAATAGGACTCGCCTTTGGGGTGCCTTGCCACCCCCCTATTAAGTGTGAAATTAAACAACCATGTCAATATTTGATCTGCTTTATTGCCAAAAATTATTCCGCGAGCTAACTGCTCAGATGTTTGACGAGCCGCCTTCAAATGACAGACGGACTAAACCGGACTAAACCGGACTAAAGTGTGACTGTTCTACTAATTTGCAGTGTTTATGTGGGTGGAGTTGAGATTTGGCGTGTTTACGGTCGCGTCCCAAGTGCAGCCAGTGTGAGTGAAAATCCTTTATACGTCTTTGTTGACTCTTTTTACCATGCTCTGCTCCCGCAAGCAGATGCAATCCTAGTGTCAAGCCTTGTCCCTCATTGTCATGGTAACAAAATAAAAACTGCATTTTTTTTTGGCATTCAGTTCCTTGTTTGAGAGAGCAAGTTGCAAAAAAAAAAAAAGTACTGAGAAATTCAACAGTAGGCCCAATCAAACATCGAGAGTCTGTCAAATTGAGTTAGTCTGCAAAAGGTTATTGTGCATTTTAGGTTCATCCCGAAATTTCACTCAAGGCCCCTGACTTACTGTACGAGTCGTGTCTGTGACATTTGAGTTGTTCTGATGGCACCATGTGATGAAAAATAAGTGCAAGTATTTTCCAAATCTTTTTTTTTTCCAGCTCACCCAAAGAGCTGCCTCATAGGGATGCCGCCTTCAAGAAGCATGGGGGTGATGATTTCTGCCAGGTAGAGCCAGATGTGAGGTACGTCAATGGCCATGTCTTCGGCCACCTCCAGGATCTCTAGAAGCCTGCGATAACAAAAGCGCGTGCAACTCAAGTCTTTCTGTTGTTGTTTGCAGGTTTGAACGTGCGGCGGTGAACACCAAGTCGGGGCGCACCCTTTGAAATACTGCGCAGCAGGCATGGTCCCCGAACTGGTGAGTTTGTGCAGCAACATGCCCAAGTGCTCTCGAGCACTGGTGCTACGTTCCAGCGTTGACTCCATGCCCTGCCGCACGAACACGTAGAGCAATGCGGTGCTTTTGAGCTCGGTCACGCACTGGAGCGCCTCCTACAGCACCGGAGGGGGACAAAGTAGAATTGTTGGAGCTGTAGGTTGCACGCGTCTAACAAGGGCGCTGTGCGGTGTTTGTACCTTCAAGTCATTGATGTGGAGGTACTCTTCAATGATGGCGGTGGACTTCTTTTCAAGCTCTTCTTCGGTCAAGGCTGGTTTCGGAAGAGAAGGGGCGGGAGCAGTCTCGCGCTTTGCTACAAGTGAGGAGGGAAAGAAAAAAAATATCTATTTTGAATACCATATTTTCAAGATCATAAGGCACACTTAAAATTTTTAAATTTTCTCCAAAATGGACCCAATAATGCAGAATTTCAAAATCTGTGACAGTTGTGCGAATTCGATGAGCGCTTGGCTTGGCTGACTAATGTTGTGCCGACAGGCTGCTTAGATAGAAGAAAGGTGGACGTAGCTGAGGACAGCATGCGGACCAGCTCCGCAAAGAGTGAGTCTTCGCGGAAACAAGGCGAGAAGGCCCGAGTCGGAAGACCAACTCGAGCAATGGATTCATGATCAAAGAACAGCCGGGAGAAACGCGTCTCTACATTCACCATTCGACTGAGGGCAAAAACGCTTGCAGAAAAAAGGAAAATGGAACATTTTCAAGGACGGTCGTCTTTGTGCTTTCGTTTTATGAAACGGCGACAACAATCTACGCAGGCAAGGAAGACGGTGGCGCAGCAAAATTCGGGGGATTACGGGAAAAAACCTGGCCATCTTCCGCCCCGACTGCGATAAAAAGATTGCTGACAAACAGATCTAGCCCAACCACCTCACCAACATGGAGATGCCGCTCACAAAGGACCATGCACTTCCAAAAGAGATGGTTAGCCCTGAACCTGTGGACCAATTATACAAGCTTGTGTAACACCGCTAGTTTTTGACAGTCATGGAAGTGGAACTAGTACCAGGCCTTGTGGAAGACAAGTCCTTTTTTTTCACTGGAACCCCAGGCAATTTTTACATGAAATGTAAAATGTTATAATTTGAGCACACAGACTTTTGCAACAGTCAATACAGTCAAACCTCGGTTTTCGAATGTCTCGGTTCTCGACCAATTCGGTTTTCGACCAAAAATTTCGAGTTTTTGATGCCTCGGATTACAAACAAATTTTGGTTCTCGAAATGCACCATTTGGTTCTCTTGAATGCACCATTTCACTCCTCTCGCCTTCCTTACATGAGGAAGTGATGCTTCCTCGGGTAGACGAGGAAGAGACGCTTCCTCGTGTTGCTTTCCATTGTGAGCAGACGTGTTCAGTAAACATTTTTATTTTAAAAAGGGCGTGGTTTCGGATTATGGACAAAAACCGAGGTTTGACTGTATCTATCTACAGGTGTTCAGATTACTTGCTATTCCTACAGCAGCAATTGACCACATTTGTAACCACATCAACAGTCAGTCCTGCTTGTACCTGGGAGGTCTTTGCTTGGGCCTCGGTCCCGGCTTCCCCTGTCTCTGCTGCCTCGGTCCCGGCTGCCTCGATCTCTGCTGCCCCGATCGCGGCTGTCGGTCATGCTAGCCACACGGCGCACGGGCTCATTGGAGGGCTTATTGTCGCCGCCCCTTCCGCCGCGCTCCTCCGTTTCTCTGCTGAAACTCCGCTTGGTGTTTTGGCTACGGCTGTTTCTGTCGTCGCGGTCGAAGCGGTCAAAGCGATCTCGGTCCTGATCAGCCCGGTCTCTGTCGCCGCCTCGCTCGCGACTGGAGCTCGACCTGCCCATTTCAGCAAACGCGTGAGCAGTGATTAAACTGTTGTCTGGGTGGGCACAAATGATGAAGGGAAGGAACCGACGCTGCTGACCTCTGAGGAGCTCTGCGATCCGAGTCTGAGGACATGGAGCTAGACTGCTGCAGGGCACCGAATCGGTTGACGGTGCTTGTAGTTGAGCGACCAGAGTCTAAATCAGGAGGAAAAGGACATGTTGAGAATCTCCATTCTTAAAATAAAAAAATAAAAAAAGTCCAAGTGTAATATGTATTGAAGGACTTTCTACCTTGGTCGCCTGTTGCAGTTTTAACACCCATTCCTCCACTGCTACCTTTGCCCCAACCTTTGCCTGACGGCGCCAACCGCTGATTGTTGAGGTCCGGATTGTCAGGCTAAATGGGAAGCACGGGACAAGGGGTTGACAAAATGAAAACGCTGGTGGTAAAAAGCAACAAAGCTTTGCACAGGGCTTATCTGGTATATGAAAATCGGAGGTGGCCACCTCAACCAGCTCAAAAACCTCCAACTTTATGACAATTTATTTGACCGGTGGCACACCAAGTTGTGCCATTTTGAACTGCAGTCGTGGGAGAACACCACAGCAACACTGCAGCAGTCCTAAAACCATCAAAACGGAAATCATTTTGCATAGGGGTGCACAATTTTTAAAAATAACAATTGTGATTTTTTTTGCCCGTCAATATTGCTATGCATATGATTTTTATTTCTTCAAGGTCCCCTTTCCAAGTTTTTTTTTTTACAAGCAATAAATTAATCTATCACAATAATTTATACAAAAATGGCTCTCTGATAGGTTACAGGATTCCCACTCTTCCACTTGCTTTTTATTTATGGGCCTTTTAAGGACTTTTGAGGGCTAATTTAGCCATTTTTAAGGACCTTTTCTCCATTCAGCACGGGATTCACGGTAGATCTAATGAACAGAAATCCTCATATCACTGAGATGGTGTTCAAATCATTGCCGCCAAAGGAAGGGCACATCTTTATTTTTTGGGGCAATCAGCTAACCCTTTATCTCACATACTGTCTGTCAAATTGGCCCGAAATGAATGACCCAAAGTGATCACGTGATCATCATCGGAAGTGCGGGAAAAGAAGAGCGGGAACCAGGAAGGCATTGTAGCCCGACCGCAGGGTTTGAGGGGAAGGGCGCCAGGTGCATTTTATGACAACATTATTAATTGGAAGGGTGGGGAAAATAACATACACAAATGAAATGAACACCACAGGTTAATTTTTAATAATTTATTGATTTTAGAAGCTTTCCCTCAAAATTAAGGACAATTAAGAACATAATTTTACAACTTTTTTTATGGATTCTTATGAACTTTAAGGACCCGTGGGAACCCTGGGTTAGGCTTACACTAACATAAAGGCAAATGAACCATTGGTTAATATCAAAGTGTTTAACCACTTAAATCAAGCGTTCGCTTACTGAATACTTTGACTTGTAGACTTTTAAGCGTTCGCTTGTGGCATAACCATCAGATTACACGAATAGTGTAAACAAATATATGCCTTGATCACTTCAACTATGATGTAAGCATGTGAACTTTGCACTTGCACTGTACTTCTTGAACCAGGAAAATCCTTGTTCTTACCTTAGTGATCTTGAGGCGAGCGGTGTCGTAGGGTCTCTTTGTGATGGGCACAGTGTTCCAGCCCTCATCTTGGGGCACGCTGCCCCGGCCACCTCCCGGTGTGTGAGGGCCCCGGCCGCCCATACCTCCACCCATCCTGCCGCCACCTCCTCCTCCACCCGTGTCCTTTTTGGACATGAGCTGCTGCTGGACTTTGGCCTGCTCCCTGTGCTCTTCCATCTCAGCGTCCTTGTGGATCTGGTCGATGGTTTTCGGACCCTGGTCTCCTCTACGGGGCACCCAGTTACACTACAGGGCAGGGGACGGAGCGAGGTTAGACTACAAGAGACTTGAAAGGCGACTTTGGGTAATGCCTCTCTCGCCAAAGGATTTTTCGGAATCCCGAGAGGAGGCTTGGAGGAGTGCCCTGCAGCCTCGTCATGGGAAAGTACCCACAGAGGAATTCCTACACCTCGGTTCTGGTGATGTTTACAAGTGATGCTTTCTCCAATAGAGATGAATGCCTCTCCAGCAAATTTAACATTTACCCGTCTGAGATCCAAGACATCTAGCAGCATGAAGCGGATTCGGGATGATGTTTTTTTCTCCTTGATGATCTTTTCCATTTGAGTGAAATACTGATCCATACGGGGCTGAGTTGGATGGGAAAGAAGGAAAAAAAAGTCAGTCACGGATCCCAGCAGTTCATGAAAAAGGGTGCAATGACAAAGACTGCACAATCTCATGGCTCATCGACAGCCTTCTGTTGACAGTTAATACATATTCCGTTCAAATATGAAATGGTTGAACTGGGTAGAGACCAAACTTCTGGGCTCAAGGACCGCATTTTATCTTTAAAACAAACAGATGGTCGAAATGGTAAAAAATAAAAATAACCTCTGTGTGGGTGTGTAAAATATTTTTGAAAAACAATTCTTTTTTTGTGAAGTGTATTTAAAATGAACACGTTTCATAAAAAAAGTAAGTCATGTACTATACGTTACTAAAAAATAAATAAAACATTGTCTTCACATATTTAATTTATAAAACAGGATTTATAATGAATTTACACTCATTGTAATTTTTTTAAAACTAATTTTGAATGAATTATTTGTTTAATTTTGTCTTCACAACAACATTTCATTGTAATTTTAAATGGTATTTTCCATAATTATTTATAAAATTGCATGAAAAATAGTTCTATTGTGTGGTTGGTCATTTCGAACATTATATTGGCAGCATTGTTAGTTGTAAAACCGTAACAGAGGATTCCATTAATGCACTCATATAGTTTGAATGTTTTCATACAGGATTCCATCCATGTACACGTGACATACAAATGATACAATAGCCAGAGTTATTCATTGATTATCACACCTACTTGTTTTTGAAAATCCGATTGAGAAAACAGGGGTCTACTTTGTAACAAAGAATGCTTGTCGACACTGCCGTGAAATTTATTCGCTTTGCGAGAATGAAACTATCAGTTCCAATTTTCTGGTCCACTTATCTATGAGCCCTATTCTTTTCTTTTGGAGACTCAAACTACTGTTTGAATGTGATGAGGCATTTCGCAGAATAACTCGAAAACACTTGCATTTTCGTTGTTAAGGCACATTGCTGTGGGTCTAACTGTGAAACTGGGTGCGTTGCGTTGAAAAAAACAAAACTACGTATGCTTGAAAAAGTTTTTGCCATAGGTATTTCTCAAAAGACGGTCAGCCATGTTTACTTCATACTTGACCCTTATAGTACATCAACAAAATTTAAAAATAAATCTTATTTACATATGATTTTTTCCCCACCGAATAATTAAGTGTACTTTACTGTTTGAAAATTACTTCATAAATCAACTGAGCAACTTTTCGCTTGATTTACGTAAATATCAGTATCAAGCGGTGTGTATGCGTGTGTGTGTGCTGCTTGAAAACCTTGGCTTTCTCGAAGTCCAGGTCTTTGCCAATGGTGGAGAGCAGCCTGCAGAGACACTCCAGAGACTCTTCGTCATGATTCTTCAGTAGTTTGACCACACAGTCGTGCATGATGGCCTCCGTGAGCATCTTGAGCTTGAAGAGTTCCCCGATGAACTTGATGTTACCCAGCGAGCGGCGTCTGGCCTTGTCTCGGGCCTCCTCCAGCTCGACACGCATGCGCTCGCGCTCTTCGTCCTGCGGGTATGACATTGAAGCGTGTCAAAATGGAGTACAAAAGTGGGCGACACAGCGGCAGACGTGATTTCTTACATCTTTGGCGGCCTCCATCTCCTTTTGCTTTTTGTCCAAGAACTCATCGTCATCCTGGTCCTTCTCAAACTCTTTCTGGCAGCGGTTGAGCAACAGTTTGCGGAAGGTCACAATGTATCCTGGTTTGTCCGAGGTGGGCACTTTCAACTGAACACAAGAGAAGTGGAATTTCGGGGAGTGAGAATACAATATTGAGGAACTTCCTGTGATGAAAATAAATACATAAATAAATAGAAAATACAGCAATACCACCCACATTCACACATCTACCCATTCTTTGGTGGTCACCAATAGTAACGTTTGACTCGATTTCAAATGTCAGGCAGTCACAGGAACGCGTACATTTTTGGAGACCTGAAAATGTGACTTTACTTGGCTTTGTGTCCCTAAACGTATTTTCACACACACACAAAAAAAGTCTTACAGGTTTTGGGGAGCTTTCATTTCATTTTTTGTTTTTAAGTTTGACGTATAAGCTTGTGCAAATGGGATTTTAAGCTGAGTTATGATACACAGCTCTGACATTTCAGGGGAAAATAAAATGAATCCCCTGTTGCTGAGCCTAACCCTTGATTCATAAATATTACTGTTATACTACATATATTGTTACTAAAAATGTTATTAAAAATCATCTAGAAATGTTCACTTGGATCTCAAAAAAAAAAAAAAAAAGAATACAAATTTGTTGTAAGTTATTACTTTTAAGGGCTTTGGCACTATCTTACACCGTCAAAACCAAGAAAAGTTGGGCTTTTCGGTGACGAGATGAGACAACATTCAAAGCTTAAAAGTGACGTCATCAGTGGAGCAAATGAATGCGAGAAGCACAGAACACGACCGTCACTTACCCCCGAAAGGCAGCGGCACATGTTGGCATAGGCCACGGAGAAGCTGGGCTCCAAGATGGCTTTCTCAAAAATGAGGTCGATGGCGCCCTTCAACCTCTCCTCTGAGTCTATGGTCAGCTCCTTCACCTGATTCATCAGCTCCTGGAATTTCTGCGGAGTCAGTTTGTTTAGGATACTGCGCAGTCGCTTCAAGATCTCTTTCGTTTGGGCTTGCTCGGGGGTTAGGTCTTCGGCAGTTGGCGCCGTGACCTCCTCCTCGGCGCGGCTACGGGGGCCCTTTTTAGCCGAGGGCTTCCAGGCTTTCTCGGCCTTGTTTAGCTGCACGTCGTCGTTGAGAGACATGCTCGTGATGATTTTGCGCGGCTCCTTCCGCTGACCCTGCTGGGAACGCCGTGGCCCGGGGGGCTAAAAGGAAAAGCAGCAGTTTTATTTTTCCATGAATTGGCCTCTTTTGAAAGTAATAACAAAATGTGTGTGTGTGTGTGTGTGTGTGTGTGTGTGTGTGTGGAGAGGGGGAGGTCCAACAACAACAACAAAAACGTACTGGTCCACGTGGTCCTCCAACTGATCTACTGCCCAGGTTACCCAAATACGAAGGGGTGAAATCTGACCCAAAATCCTGCATTCGAACTGGGTCTGCAGGCCGCAACGGAGTCTTGTTGACCTGAAATAGAACAAAAAATAATGTTTCCCTTCCTGAATGAAATTCAGTTCGTAATAGGAATTATTAGTCACTTGGAAATTCTATTATATTAAAAAAAAAAGGGATTGAAAATCTCAAGTTACACATTTTAAAAGCGCTTGCTGTGGCGTGGATACTGCAATGTAAGGCAAGTTAGGTTCCGTGTACTTTAATCCGCTCACAGTTAAAATAAAGCAAATCTGACGAACTAAATAAGTGTGGGTCAGCTTGTTGATTTGTGGCGCAACTTGTTTAGGCATTAACAAAAAAAAGTCATCCTGTACAGACTAGAATGAACTGGAATGCACCCACCTTGTCCAGAACCACGTCACTGATGACAGGCAGGCCTTCAGGTTTGTTCATGCTGGCACTCATGAACTGGAAGCCCAGCAGGAACTTTCGGTCGTAGCATTTTTTCTCCTCTGGGTTTATTGGCTTCCATTGTTCTGGGTGATGAATGAAGACAGATTTATTGGAACGAGGGAGAAATTCAAGTCCAATATATGCGTTCGGTGACTTGTGACCACAGACATAGCAGTGCAAAAAAAACAAAAAAACTGGAGCAGTATATCAAGAGAGTTGGTCACAGCCTGGTAGAGCAGAAACTACAGTACGAGTCTCGAATCCTGAGTAGGACCTTGAATGGGGCGGATGATTTTTGGAGGAGTGTGCTGAATTGTGAGCAGGTCTCCATTTCACACAGCATGCTGCCAATGCAGATTTATGCCATTTGTAAGAGAATAGAGAGATGATTTGACATATTTTAAATATCTGTACGGCAAGTGCTTGTTGACAGCACCGCAAGAGGAGCATGGGTGCAGATATCATTGTTCATTACATTACAATGTACACAATAACTTAAAACAGTTGTTTCCAAAGAGATTTTTTTTTAAATCCATTTCTTGTTTTCTATATTACAGGGTTTTTCCTGCATTCAAAATTGCATGGCGGCCGCCCCCAGCCAGACCGATTGATATCGCTCGACACATCGTAAAGCTCCAGCTGGTGCTGATTTAGGGGTTAATCTGCCTCTGCGGCATCTTTGTATTTTAACTGCATTTGCAGCGTTGCGCCGCTATAGCAACAGCAGTGGACAGGAAAGACCCGATGCAATGGCTCGTGTCCTCGTTCACCGAGCTCTGGGACGCGTCAGTGTGCTGCGCACACACGCGTCAAGTGCCACCTCAAAACACACCGCAAACTCTGGATGCGCGATAAATATCGGAATGACGTCTTATCAATAAATCTAATAACATTTTTGTTTTCTTTTTAAAGGACAGTCACGGCTACGACGGCGTTCTAAAAGCCAACAAAAATGGCTGTGCTGTCAAGAAAGGAAAAGTGCAAACATTTGCCATATAAGAGCCAAGCGATCCGATTTCACCATTGACGTTGTGGGCGGCCAACCTTTTAGCATCGTTGACTTTTGTGTGCTACTAAAACATTTGCCGCATACAGTTTAGACTTCCTAGCCACCGCTATCTTCTAAAACAGGAGGTGTCATGCTTCGGCATACCCTGAACAGAAGCATCGCTTCTGACTTATAGCTGGGTGACTGTTAGCTGTGGTAGCTCACTTCAAGTAATATACTGCAGTGCTCACTTGCGTGTTTACGCTATTGACCTTTTTTTTTTACACTGCACTTTTCCACCTTGCAATGTTTGTGAGTGCAATTTATGAATCCTTACCCAAGAGTTTGTGGACTCTGAGAAGCGGCCTTTATTTTACAAGTTTTAATAAACGAATGCTTTAACATGATAATAGTTATATTCTTATTGCAACTCTTAAAGTATGTTTCCCGGTGAATTTACAGAATACATGCACATCATGGCGCAAGGTCAGGATGGTACCATCTCTGCCTCAATTTGAGCCGGGAAAAACCCTGTATTAAAAGTGTTTTATAGATGAATACAGAAAGGATTAGAGTAAATTTCCATTAATTTCACAAAATGTTAAGGAAAACCACTAAATCAGCACCCGTTGCTTTTGGGATATAAAATTTGTGTTACATATATTGTGACAAGATGTAACATTTTTTCCATTTCGCACAGCACCATTCATGAGACAAAACATTCATTGGCAGATGATAGCAATGACTTTAAAGAGAACGTTACAATACTTCATTATTTTAATGAAACACTGAGGAACAAATGGCCATGGGTGACGCGTCAAAATCTAACGGATTTTGAATGAAGAATGCCCCCCAACGAGTGCATTATCAATATGTTGTCTCTTAACCTTTGAGCCAGGGGGACATGTTTGTCACCATCAAACAAAAGAACCACAAATATATGCAGAAATAATGGCTTCCAATTTTCAGAATGTGAAATCGGGGACTTTCTCCACAAAACCAATTAAATGTTGGACTAATGGTCACAGGTTGTTAACGTAACCTTCTGCCATCCATCCAGAGGAAGAGCATTTGAAATGAATAATCATTGCTCTACGCAACAACGTCCTTTGTCAGAACAGTGCAGTCAACCTACCTTCTTTGTACTGGTATTTCTTGTCAGTGGACTCAGCTTTGGATTCTGGTTCTGCATTCTGCTTGTCCTCCTGCTCCTCCCAGGTCTCGTCCACCACCTCGGCGGGAGGTTCAGCTGGAGCAACAGGGACAACAACAGGGTCGGCCTGAGCGGCCAAGGGCTCTGCGGCAGGCTTGGCATCCTGCTCCTGGGGCAAACAAAACAAGGACCAGACAAGAACACAAAAGTTTGTCTTAAGCAGTGTTTTGAAGCAAAGCCAACCAAAAAACATTGATGACGCCTGTGCCGGCTTGTTGCGATCTTTTTGTTCGAGGTCCCGCTGAGACAAACCTCTGTGAAGGCATCGAGGAGGTCTCCAATGGCCTCCTTCTTGTTGATTTCCTTCATGTTCCTCCTCTTCTTTGGCACAGATGTAGCAGCTTCAAGAGAAGAAACAACATGTTAAGTGTTTGACACAGAATGCCATGTTCCCAGTGCAGATTTTTATTCACAGTATATAGATTATTCAGTGGGACAAAATACATTGAATTCTTGCGCAAGTTCAAATCTAGAGTTGCCTGCCTTTAGTGTATTAGCATGTTGTATCACGACATGCCGAATGAGGAGAGAAAGTATAATAGTTGCCATTTCCACAGAGGAAAGAAAATTGCTTTTGTGTTGCTGCTCTGTGTGCTGAAAGGTCTACAATGACCCTAACATACAAATTTCATAAGCAAAATTATATGACTTTGTTGAGCAATCTGGCATTTAAATGCAGAATATTTAATTTTCTTTTATATTACGTGTCAATTTTACATAAACCTCAGCTGGGAATGACAAACTGCTTTAAGCAAGCATGCTTTCCCTCTAATTGGGAGAAATGTGCGAGCGATGGAGTGGTAATAGGCACCAAAGAATACTTTAAAAGGTGTTTTAAGAGTGTTATAGTAAGTTGAAATGTGTTCAAGTATGCAGGAGGCGTAAAACTATTTTAACTGTTCTTTTATCAAGTATCAAGTATCAAGTACAACACTATTGTCAAATGTGCTGAATGTGGAACATATACGGTCATATACGGTATTCACTTCTTGAGGGCGGCTGGGTCTGGAAGATAACTCAGTCATAAACAAGGGTTTACTGTATACTTATGAGATCATACTCAAGCTTACCATGCATAGCGGATTCCTCTGTAGGACAGTTCACAGCGACAGGAGGAACTTCCTCACTTTTTGCCACCTTCACCACTTCCTCTTTTTTCTCTTTCATCGCCACCACCTCCTTCTCCTCCACATCCACGTCTTCCACAACTGACGCTGCTGTTTTAGCCACAGGTGGGGATTCCTGAGATTGAAGAGCATCTGGCTGGTCGCAGGGTGTAATGTCTTCCTCACCGAGTTCCTGCACATCCTGAGGGAGGCCGTTGGAGAGAGGAAGCTCTGCTGGTTCCGCCGGTGTGGGCTGGGGTTTGGGCTCGGGCTCGGAAGCAGCATCCGGAGTCAGAGAAGCAATGGGCTCCTGCACCGAGACTGGAGGCGCTTCGGTTGCCATCTTTGTCGGAATTTCCTCTGTTTCCGTTGCAACGGGGGCTACGACTTCTGCAAGTTCAGCAACAGGCTCTACTGCTGCGACCTCCACGGGCTCTTCCGTTTCTTCCGCCAGCTGCACTTCCTCGACTTGATTTTCCGGCACGTTCTCACACGGAGCTGGGGCAGCGTGTGGTTCCTCCTCTTGCGCCGTCGAAGGAGAGGGGCAGACGGGAGCGTCTACCGCGTCAGCGACATTAGTGTCCATTTCAACTTCCACCGTGGAGGAGGCTGATGGAACGGCAGGCAGAAGAGCGGGAACTGGCTGGTCCTCCACCACTTGGGTCAGCACCTCAGGAGCCAGATCAGGAGCGACGGGTTCCGCCTGGGCAGCCGGCACATTTTGGTTGGCCACCTCCTGTGCGCTTTCCAACACGGGCTCAGGATTTGTAGTGGGAGGAGGCGGTGGGGTCTCAACACTGGCAACATGCTCGACAATGTCATCTGCGGCGAGGTAGAGATTCGTCAATACAACCATGATTATGATCCAGAACGGAGAAAAGGCACGAACCTCGACTTGAGACTGCCGCAACAGGCGGAATGACTTCACCGTTAGTCTGTGCGAGTCCGGCTTCTGTGACATTGGCCTACAATCACACAAGGTTACTATTGAATTGCTCAAAAGATAGCAAGAGTCTTAACCACACTTTTAACCTACCAGGTAAAATCTGAGCTGAACATCTAACAGGCGGTTTAAAATGTTGTCATTCTCACTACAAAAGTAGCTTATGTTCCTTGTTTGAGTGCTTTAGCAATTCATTTAACAGCCATTTTGATGTGTTTATATACAATGTTGTGAAATAGTTCCCCCTTTCCTGATTTCTGTGTTCTTTGCATATTTATCACACACAAAGATTTCAGTTCATCTAACCAATTTTAATGAGACAGAGACAATTAAATTTATTTAGACACACACACAAAAAAATAACTACCTGTCCCTATGTGGGGGAAAAAAAGTCTTGGGGTAAATAATTCTTCACAGCACGGTAGACATAAATGTCAAGAACATCCTTTGGCCCATGCTGGATATTCATAAATAGCCATGTGGTACTACCACAAAATGTTCCCGAGCTTGTTTGATTCTGACCTGTGGTGGAGTTGGTGTAGTGGTAGACCTTCCGCCAGACATGATCTCCTCTGTGATATCTCGTCCGCCCTGGGTTGGGTCACGTATTCTGATCTGTTGTTAGGAAAGAGCAAAGTATTGGTTAGGATTCTATGTCTATCCATCAATGGTATGCAGACATCGTGCCACAAGTGATCAATAGGTACTGACTACCAGTTTAATTTAAAAAAGAAAAAAAAAAGGGGGAAAAAACCCCTATTTTGAAGTAAAAGGGGATCGTTCCACATTGAACAAATACACTTTTGCGCTCCATTCAATTAGTGACCTCAGACAAGAGGTCCGCTGCCCTTTTGTTGTGACACACTACCGGTATACGTTCCCTCTTTGGTGGGCCTTGTGTCGGTGCTGGTTGCTGCTGAGGAGGGGGGGCTGGTTGCTGTTGCTGGGCAGGGTTGATAATGACCTGTGCGGGCTGGACAGATGGAGAGTACGCCGGCTGAGCCGAGTAGTATGCTGCTGCTGCAAATTGGAATTAGACAACAAGAAGAAAAAAGTTTTAAAATGGGCAAAATACATCCTTCTGGCAATAATGACAAATATTGTGTTTTTTTTTAACAAGACCTAACCCGAACATTGGAAAAAAGTAATTGCAGTTAATTGCTCACTGAAGTACGTAAAAACAGGAGAATCAGATTCCAGAACATTGAGCAGACTGACAATCGGACCAAATGTGAGCAACATCCCTTGTTTGCGATCAAAGTCGGCCAAGTCATGAAGATCAATATCTGTAAAAGATTATCCAGCAGTGAATTTTGCTCCCTGATCTGCATGGAAAACAGTTGGGGCTGACAATTGAAAATGTTAAGCGGGATACACGCATGCTAATAATCGGTCCTAATTTGATTAAAGGCCTGATTATCGTAAAATCATTCTGAGGAATTATCCTCTGCTGAGGGGTGTTTTAAGAATATTTTTTCCCTCCGCAAACTGCTGGGAAAACAAGGTTCAGTTTTTCTGATTGCAAATCTTTGTTTGGTCAGCACCCAGTTTGTCTGAGCAATGACGGCTGTGATTGTGATGTCGAACAGATGACAGCCAATTACGTAAGGAACTCAACATACCAAAAAAATCTGGCCGAATTTCAGCAGCTACACTCAAGTCAGCAAAGGCCACTTTTTCGGATGTCTCTGAAAGACGATCCTGTCATTATCCCGTGGTGTTTGTATTTCTGTATTTTCCCCCTTGACCTACTCAGACTTTTCTTCTTTTTTTTTTTTTACTCATTCAGTACCAGACAATTCTGGACCAAGTCTGAAAAGACGTTTAAAAACGTCTTTGGGAGTGACTGAATTAACAGGAAGCTGAACAGCAAAATGTACAACAGTTAACCATGACTAGTCCCGGTTCAGAATTGGCACTCAAACACGTCACTTCAAGATGCTGTTGACATTTTGGCATCATGAGACACGGTAACTGATCAAGCGGAAGAGTCAAAGAACCCATAAAATTTTACATAGTTGGACATTTATTGGCTGATTGGAGGATCAAACACCTGTTGTCAATTTTGCTATTCATCTCCTTATTCGAGAAGAAGCACAAAGTAAGACAAGTTGGCCAAGTGCATTCAAAATTTGAGGTTCATTCTGGAATTGCCCCCAAAAGCCGCAACTAAGGGTGTATTTCAACGACACAACGCTTCTGGTGAACAGTGGCAGCGTGCATGCAGGTCCATTAAAAAGTGAAACAATGACAACAGTAGAGACGAGAGGCGCCACTGAAGCTGGCTGACACACACGCACGCGCACTACTCACCGGGGTAGCGCTGGGAGGTGAGAGGAGCACCGTGGAGAGAGAGACGGCCGTTCTCTCGGCCGCCGCCTCTCCCCCCGCCACCCCGCCTCTCCCTCGCAGCAAGAGAGGGCTCTGAACCAACGCGGCAAGAGGAGAGGGAGGGAGGAGCGAGGGATGGGAGAGGGAAGAAGGAAGGAAGGAAAGAAGGAGGGAAGGAAAGAGGACAGGAAGAGACAGATGCAGAATGAGTTATTGAGAGGATTCAGAGGAAGCCGGGTGTTAAAAAGGTCCCATGAAATGAATTGTCCTTACAAAACAGTATTTTCAGTGAGGTTTATTGTAGCTTAGTCAAAATCATGTTTTGGGTGCTTTTATGTCATCTTTTGAGTTATGTAAATAATGCAACTATAAAACATTGTACTGTTGAATTGTCAAATTCACAAGAGGTGTTTGTTGTTGTTTTTTTCTCCCACTTCTAAGCCTGCAACCTCCTGATGACCCCAAGTAGAAAAATGAGAAGATTTTCCAAGAATGACAGTCAGTCAAAATGCTGAGCTTGATTGGCATGGTCACTTCAACCAGAGGACAAAACAGCAAGAATTTCAAAAGTTTTTGTGTGGTGTAAAAAATTGCCTTTTGGGGGGAGGAGTATTTTTGTGCGCTATCACCTCTAGAACATTTGGTCAATCCCACCGACAAATTTGAATAATAACTGGAAAAAAGTCAATCTTCATTTTTTTTCCCTCCTAGCTCCTGGACCTTTTTTTTCATCTCCTTTTGACGGAAGCCTTTCTCCGACTGGCTGACAAATTTCCGTTTAAAATATCAACCAAAAAGCATATACGAGCTGACATTCTGAGGGGGTTCTCCAAGACAATGCATGCAAATGTACAATTTTTCAAATGCCGTCTCTTGGCCTAAAAACTGCACTTAAATTGCACAAAAGAAGCAGTATTCATGAGGAAAGCAGTGTGGGCAGAACAAAAAGTCATGTACTTTTGTAACAAATAGGTCTTTTTCACCAATTTATTTGTTCTGGAGGATTTGAGTGTTTTGAGTCAAGGTCTCATTCCATGTTTTTTTTTTTTTAAAAGACAATTAGAAAACGCCACTAAGAGGGCGGCCACTTGGCTCTTTGCTATTAAGTCAACTCAGTGGTGTGTGGTTGTTGATAAAATTGTTGGTGTCGTCTTGGTCTCATGATGTCAAAATGTGGACAGTATTAAATTAGAAGAGGACTGTTTAAATAGCAATTCTACTTAAACCAGGAATTGTATTGGTCCATTCATGAATCACACATCGGCTGAGAATTTTGCATTGCAGAGAAAATTATGAAAAATATACGGAAACATTCAAAGGTTGAGCCAAATTAAGGTTATCTGTAAAACTGCATTGTAGGTTCATCCCGAAATTTCATACCAAATCCAAACATGGCTATGTTTTTTTTTTTTTTTAAATGGCGTATCATGTGGACAAACACAAATCTCTGGTCTCAAAGCATTTCATGGAACCTGTGAGGTAGCGTGATCTGCGACGGCAGAGAGAAAGACCACAGGCCAAAGCAGGACAAAAAGCCACACCGCATGCACCAGTGTTCCGCTCCCTTAAAGACATTCAACACACAGATCAGCCGTACAAACAACACCCATTTGCGGCCGACCCTGAGAGCGATGGGGTGAGGCTTACATAGGCAGCGGACCAAGACTAGACACTTTCCTTAAGCATGACAGATGATGTATGAGTGAAGATGAGAGGGAGCACCCCTTTTCCGTGGGGATCAGTCTCTTACCATAGCCGGGGTATTCAGCAGGGCTGGTCCCTGTGTAGAAGCCTGCAGTACCGCTGGTCACAGGATACTGCTGAGTAGGTGTCATGTATGGGGCCCGGTACTGCAATAGCAGACAAACAGCAGAGAGACAATTGCATTTCTGAGGGCTTTGAATACATTAAGGACAAACGTGTTCAATTCAGTTCAGCAACCCATTGTTTTTCACCGCTCCACTGTATTGCAAAGCAAACCACAATATCAGGGTTCCCACTCTTCCACCTGCTTTTTATTTATGGACCTTTTAAGGACTTTTGAGGGCTAATTTAGCCATTTTTTAAGGATTTTTTTCTCCATTCAACAGGGGATTCACAGTGAATTTAATGCCCGCTCAGCAATATGCGGGCTGAACAGAAAGCCACATTTCAGTGGTCTGGTGTTCAAATTATTGCTGCCAAAGGGATGGCACATCTTTATTTTTCTGGACAATCAGCTGACTCTTTATTTGACATACTGTATGTCAAATGTTCATTTTCTTACCTGTTTTACAGGTAGGAAAATGAAAAAAACTTGAATTCATTTTCAAATAAGGTACACTAAGAAAAATCTAAATTTAGAAAATGTAAAACTTCAATTTATTTTCGAATAAAAATATTTTTTAAAGGATTTTATAAGCTTTCTCTGAAGGTTAAGGACAATTAAGAACATAATTTTTTAAAACTTTTTTTATGGATTTTTATGAACTTTGAGGACCCGTGGGAACCCTGAATATGCAGCCTTTCAACAATCTTCTTGGGGTATCGCCCGTTGTAATACGGCAAGAATAAAAAATGTCACATTCATGCTACAATGGAAAGCAAGAAAACAAAAGGGCATTTTAACAACACCTTTCATTACCATAGAGACACTGGCTGGGTCACAGTTGTATTATTCAATTCACTAGGGGGGTTTTTTTTGGTTTGGTTTTTAACACGAGAATTTTCATTAATCTAGTCTAGTTGAGTCAGTGTTTAGATTCACCGAACACAAATGAGGGCAGGCTTGACATTACATCACTGGCCACTCAGCAATTATTTTCCGTGGTTAATGTTCTATGCACTTTGAAAGTATCATTTTAGAGTAGACAACAGATTTTATAGTCTCTTTGACCGACCTAGATTTATAGGTGTTTTTGTACGTTGTTTGGGCAGGCGTGGGTGTGAATGTTAATAACTCATCTGTGTAGTTTGACGAATTCAAACTGGCATTGATGAAGTACATCCAGGGGTGGGAGAAGATGTCACACTCCGCACTTAAGTATACCGAAAGTACAGACATGTAAAATTTTACAGAAAAAAAAAAAAACACTGGAAAACTTTTTAAATAATGCTTCAACGTATTTATTTCAGCACAAAGTACCAAGTGAAAGGTCCACAAATACTTGTAACTGTCACAAGTACTTGTAACTGTATACACAGCATTTTGAAAACTTATCTGTGCACATTATATTTCCTACTAATTAACTTGCATCATGGTTGTACTGAGATTTAATTAAAAAAACAGCACTCGGATACTATCAAAACAATGTGTTCGATTGACGTGAACTGTCTGAAAAAAAAATGCTAACTTGACCTATTGACACCTGAAAATATACATCTTCTATTTATGTACTTTTTTTTTTGTGGCCAAATCAGATTTTTTTTATATGCCAGAAGCTGGTGTCACTCCTGCCCTTGTTTTTCTGCCTTAAGCGTCCTCAAGCGCTCAACTACAGCTGATTTAACCTTTGTATTTTTTTTTGGCACTATTATTATTCATCAATGGCTGTTATGACTATTGTTCTAACATCCATCCGTCAGTCGCTATGCCCCGTTTTGGCTCTCCATCCACCATGTCTCTCCAACTTAACTCAACTGGCCGCAACAGACGGTCAGCCCACAGAGCCTGGATTCGGCTCAAAGCTTTTTCTTGAATTTAAGTTTTCCCTTGCCATGGTTGCCAAGTGCTTACGCATGTTGGGTTCATTTTGGGGTTTAACATGTTACATGGAGAGTATGGTTCTTTCCCTGCTCGATGTGTTTGGTGTCTTGAGATAACGTCTGTTGTGAACTGGCGCTATTGAAATCACTGGCTTGCTATGAGAAAATAGAAAAAAAAAATTCAAATAATATATCTATATTTTTTCATATATATATTTTGACAAAGTAAGGTAGAGAATACCGTCATGACCCTTGATCACGATTTAGCCATCCAAACCGTACTGCGCAGAACTGATCCAATCACCTGTGTTGGCAAATACACGGCTTGCGAGAACCCACCTGTCCAGGGGGGAGGAAGTAACCCTGAGGGGAGCCGGCGAATGACAGCTGCTGCTGGGGAATCATCATCATCTGGGAGCTCGGCGGGTAGACATGCGGCGGTCCAACAGGTCGAGATACGCTGCTTGTTTGGACCCTCGGCGCGCTGGTAGCCATTGTTGGACGGTTTGAATAGTAACCCTGAACACATTTTAGGGGAAAATAAATTTAGGATTAACAAAAACGCTCGTCTTGGATGTCCCAGTCACTCGTGTGACTTTTGCCGCGAGTACATGGGTCCAGTTACGCACACAAACGCCTGATCTGAGGTGGATGGCATACATCACAACAACCGCAAATTGTACATGGCACATTTACACTGTACAGTGGTCCCCTGTTGTACGACGGTTCATCGCTCATGCCCCTGCTACATCGCAGAGTGCGGCTTTGACAATAAAGTTGTATTCAATTCAATTTAAAGGGGAACTCAGACCGAACATTTTCTTTGCAGAAATATATTCCATGTGCCCCTACTAGTATAAGCACTATATTCTGTTCATATTAAAATTATGACAACATCACTGCTCACCTGTTTTCTAAGTTTAGTGTCACGTGACATTCACAATGCAAGCCCAGGGACATTTTGACGTCAGTGCAGTGACAAAATGGCAGCTCCCTGACATTGAGGAATCTGCTTAATTGGTATTTCACAAACCGAATGTTGTGTTAAGACTAGTGGGTGCACATAAAACATATTCCAAAGAAGATTTTGGACTTGACTTCCACTTTAAGCGGTCATTATTTTGTGTATAATTTCCAGTGTGCAAACAAGTCAGTTTAAGTTGCATGCCTTCTGTGTAGTAGCCTGGCAGCAATAAAATCTAGTGGAAGAGAAGCAGCGTCATGAAGAAGCCTCAGTTTGTAGGCGGAGCTGCTCTGCATGTTAAACCATCAGTTATTTGGTTTGTAATTACATAACACTTTACTCATTTCCGTTAGCCCAACGATGGCCTGCCTCATTTCATGTTAAAATTAACCTAGCGGATTTGGTTCAACGTGTTGGTGTTTGAATTTAGAATATTTCTCGTTTCTTTTGTGTGTGAGTGGTACAGAAAGCCTTAATTCAGAGTCAGGCATGAAAAAACCTGGAAGCAAGCACAATTTGCTCCTTATTTGGAGAAGTGTACGCGCCTATGTGAGGGGTAACTCTCACTCTAATAGCGGATTTTCACTTTTTTTGTCGGTGGTTCTGGAACATACCACCCCCCGTGCCTTAACGGGGGTTCACTGTACTGATGTTTCAGCACTGGCTGCAGGGAGAGAAATGGCGTTACCTGTAGCGCTCGGTATCCACCCTTCAGCCGCACAACACACAAGCAGAAGGCAAGAGAGGGAGTGAGATCAACGTGAAAATGGAGACAGTGTGAACGAGTGAGTGGCAGACGTTGACGAAGAGGGGAAGGGGAGCGAGGAGAGGGAGAAGACAGGCAGAGGTGTGAATCTCTTGGGCGGAGTACGGTAAAGCCTGGCAATGGCGTGTAGGCATGCAAGTTTTTACAGATCCAGAGTCGAGTGAGATCCTGGCAAGTTCAGCGGGATCCGTTTTTAAGTTAGTACGGTAGGCACGTGCAGGCGGAAGGGGGAGGGGCTAACACAACTACAAGCGTGTTAAAGACTACAGCAAACTTTACAATCATGCTGATGAGGGCGATTACACTGAACAATGACAAACTTCTCATATGGACAGTTATTAGACACTTTCTGGCGGTATTGTGGAAGGGACAAGACGTTTCTCAACTCAAATTTTATTTAGCTTGTGGAAAATACCACATTTTTGGTCATATTTTGGTACATGATATTTTCCTTGTAGTGGGAAAGATCTACTGCTGCTGAGTAAAAATACACAAGTTGTAGGCCAGTGATGGCAAGAGGGGTTCAGGCAAGCTATGTTTACTTGTTTGAAGAAGTCTTGCCAAGTCAAATTTTCCTGTTCTACCGGCAGACAATTTTGCTTGCATCAAGTAATATATATTCATCGAGACTTTTTCTCCTCGTTTTTAAGACCACTTTTTTTGCAGTTTGAGTACCGAGTGAATGACTGCAGCCATCACACTTTGTCACGGGATTTCCACAGATCCAATCAAATGGAAATGAGCTGGGGGCGGGGGGCCAAACCTCGCATTTTTCTGGTGGGGTGGGGGAGGTTGTTTTGTTTTGCGATGGTTTGGATATTCCGGAGTGTGAAAGTTTAAACAGTTGATCCAGGAAATGGTCTCGACTTGTTCACAGAACGGAAATAAAACATTCCGTTGGATCAACACTTTCAGTACATGACTACTCCGGCCCATTTTGAATCACGTGGGCATGTTCAGAATGCTCGAAACTGAGCTGTGCTGCTACAATTTGATTAACGCCGTGCACAAACAAAGCCGCTAAGATCAAGTCCTTGTCATGTGCGTGAGATTTTGTATGGCAAAATAAAAGAGTACAGTGATTATCTCAGTGGTGTAATGTTTTCATCTTACAATGTTTATTTTGATTTTTAAACATCAAGAGCACTGAGCTCGTGTTGGTTGTACTGGTGAAATGTTAAGACGTGGCTGTTTTCACTTACAAAAAATCTCTCAAAAATGGGACAAAATTAATGCTCAACTTTGATGTTTCTCCTGCACAGTATCAAATATGTCGGGGGGGGGCAGTGAATTGAGAATCGAATATAATAAAAACACCTGATTGGGAGGCTCTCGAAAGGTTAATGAGACTTTTTGTTGTCTCTCCTGCGCCAATTGACAGAAGAGCCATGGGGAGGTCTAATATTGCCACTCGAGTCTTTTAGGCTACGTTGCCGACAACATGTGCTGCGCTAAGACGACACAGAGGAGGCAGGATGCGACTGTGCGGGTGGTGTTAGTACCTGTTGGTGTAACGTACGGGGCCCTGCGGCAAACTGGGAGGACAGCAGAACACAGGAAAGAAGTCAAGATCACGGCCAGAGAAATAAGCAATGGCGCACACGAAAACATACAAGTTCAGCTCAAGTAGGGTAGAAGGTGAGTTTGCAAAGGGCCGGAAAACTTCCAGTAAATTTCAATGGGAAGCTGGGCTGGGCTATTTGGCAAATATTCCAAATTTGAAACTTTCCATGGGAGTGGGGATGATTTAATGGAAACGTATCATATGAGCTTTTTTTTTTTTTTTTTTTAATCGGCAGACAAAATAAATCTCTCCTTGCCCACATTCAAGTGTATTGGAGTCATACAATTACTCCATTTGGGGTTTTTTTCTCCACTTCACTTGAACATCTCAGTTTACTGAAACCCCAAATTTTGGCTCAAAACACAAAGCTAATATAATTGTCTTACGAAAGGGCGTGGTTGTTTTTACTCAAAATTATGCTCAAATATACAACAAGGATCTAAAGTTTTAGGACACCCCAATTTTTTTCAGCTATTAATTGAAATTCACCGAGTTTGGTTTCTCTGTGTCCTCTGAAAGGAAAAGCACAGAACAAAACAGTTACGAAAGAAAAAAATCGACTCAAACCACAAGCAAAAATGTATTCTGCTGACTCATGAAAGCAGCCACCTGAGATTAGATTGAGTGATTGATGGATGGATCGATCAATAGACGAACAGATACATTACTACCTTACTTCGTTTGTACCATGTCAAGCTCTTTGTTGCACTTTAAATGCTTAAACACTTAAAAACCTTTCCTGAGATTTCTATTAAAAGCCGAGCTCAAGGTTTATAAATTTCGGGGATGTTACCATGAACTCCCCAATTGGAAAAAAAAAAAACACTTGAATGCATTCCAAAATCAGCACGCAATGGTCCATTACCTGTCTCGGCTGGGGAGCGGAGTTCATCTGAGGGGGTGGAGGTGTGGCGAAAACAAGAGACTGAGGCTGCCCAGGTCCGTAGGTAGCCTAAGAAAAAATTGGGGGCGTGGCAGGTTGAAAAACAACAACATGACCAATCGACTGCGTCTCCCCCGAAGAACAGTGACTCACGCTGGGGTCACTTACCTGTGTCAATCCAGGGGAGGGAGCGGGGTTTGGGACAGAGGTGGGTCCCTGTATAGGCTGCGGTGGTTTATTCATTTCACGTTCTTTTATGGTTCTGCATTAGGGTGGCGATGTGGTGCCAACCTTTTGTGAGGGGGAGCAGGGGGAAAAAAAAACAACAACAATTATTTGTACGAATTTGCACCATTGCAGTTCACTTCATTGATCATTTCAAAGTACAAATAGTGTCTAGTTTGAAGCCAAGCAAGGGTGTGGTCTGCGCTTTCGCTCATGATAACACCACTACCTTCTCCCCCTCCTACTTCTCGCCTCGTCTGTCTCACTTTAATTTGCATGGCCTTTGTGGCCCATAGAAGGAGTACTTGAGTCCTAATTACATTTGTAAATTATTCCAAGTTACTCCATTCAGCACTGTTGTTAAAACCCATAGCCAAGCGCATAAGTCTGTACAATAAGTAGTAGTGCTGGGCAATATGTGGGGGAAAAAAAGCCTATTACGACATTGGCCGTTTTGTATCACGATAACGATATATCACAATATATTTTCATTTCTTAAAATATATATATATGACAAACTATGACCACTTACCATTTCTCACTTTATTTTAATGTGACATTTAACAGACACGCACTGAATGAGAAATGCATCCAGTAGTGCTGCTATATAAAATGATCAAATGCAAACAGAAGCAAAGTAGCTTACGTATTTATGCACAAATGCAGATCTAAATACCATGGCTTCTACGACTTTCCCTCTGATAATTACTCCTCATAATCCCTTTGTGAGAACGATAATTGGAAGAAGTTTATCTTATTCGCTGTCATGGAGGTGAGAAGATGGACGGCTGAGTTAGGAGCGAGCAAAACACTCATGTGATTGTGGTCAGCAGCAGTAGCTAGCCGAAGCTCTTTGCTGACCTTGCTTGGGTAAACTGTGGCTTTGTCTCTCGACCTACCAACTAACTGGCTGCAGGTGACAAAAAAAGTAAATCTAAGCTTTTTGCGATGTCTGCAATGTACAGTTAATGGGGGAATTCTCAGATTTGCTATTTGTTGGGTTTTGATGAGGCTCAAAATAAAAACTTTTACAGTTTGAAAGCATACCAAGTATGCCTTAAGGCCGTTTTTTAAATGTTTTATATTTTTGGGTTTGTTGTCGTTCGATGATTCTTTCCCATCGGAATCATATTTGTTATTTGCATTCACCCAGCTCATTACTTATCATTGAGACTCTTTCATCAGTTCATGAAACATGAAAAGTTGAAACTATAAAGCCACAGATTTGTTTCCATTATTGTTGAAATGCGACTTATGACTTCCGGTATTCTGTTTTCACTGTGTGATATTAAAATTGATCTGATGAACTGAAACCGTTGCTTGTAAATATACAAACACAGAAATCAGAAAGGGGGTCAAATACTTTTTCATGGCACTGTATATCATCAACACCATTTGTTAGACAAAACACATCAAGAGAGTACTCCATTTCAATGGAGGCAGTGGCATTGCACTGGCGATATTTTCTTTCATGTCAATCTCCCATATATTTGTCCCGTAGGCGGTTTTTTAAAAAACACTATGTACAGTAGAAAGGTCAAGGGAGTTGCATCTGGTGAACAAGGTGGTCTGGGAATTGGGCCATCTCTTTCAATCCACCAGCCAGTCTGGAAATGTTTGATTTAGAAAGCCTGCAGTCACCTCAATGAGTACATAGAAACACATGTGATCAAAGAGCTAATCGATTCAGTGCTATAATACATTTATTAAAAAGGAAAATTGTGTGCACATGCAAAGTGATTCAAAACTTGTATTATTAATCTCTCATCACCTGCTTTTGAAAGACATTGTCGACTGTAAAGAGGCTTCTTGGACACCCTCTCGTTTATATTTTGTTTAAATGCACACACAGTGATCATGATTTTGATTGTAAAGAAACTTTTTGGACTCCGTAGTTGAATTTGTTATGTCACCAGTTGTCTGGTGGAGGGGGAATAGGAGAAAATTGACACCTGAGGTCAAAGCTCATTTTCAGTGTCACTGGCCTGTAATTAAACAAAACATCCACCCCCCCCCAAAAAAAAAAAATAATTACAACGCCCTGTTTGTGTACCTTTAAAAAGGAAATATGATACCTTAACTTGAAGGTAGAGTTCAATTTAAATCTCGAATCGTCTTGCCATCACTTGCTAATACGGCGACTGACGTTAGCATTAGCTAGCGCCATGCTCTTTTTCAATGAAACTCACGGTTAATCTTCACTCGGTTTCTCAGTACCTGGAGCAAAAGGAGAGTTGCAGGAAGCCCACGCTGAGGTTAAAAAAAGGGGGAGCTACTTCAGAGAGCAGGCCAACATTCCGGTGAAAACTGGTGGTGCGAGTAGCAGCCGGGGCTAATGATACGTGTCCCACTGTCAAGAGACATTTTGCTTGGGTTATGCTACGTGGCCGGTCGTGGTGTCCCGAATCATTTCGTCGAAAAGTGCACAAAAAATGCAGCCAACACTGACCGAATATTGCTTTTAACCAACATCAAAATGAGCCGGAATTCGGAATAGTGCTCCAACCGTCGATGTTGAGTAAAAAAAACTAACGTGGGTCAACGTTAGCCTTCAGCATTAGCGCCGCAACTTGTGTGTGTCAAGTTGATTTCATTACAGGCCCCGACCGGTACCATGAGCACATTAAATCAATTTGATTTAAAAAATATCATTTTCGTCCTCCAAGACGATACCGATCAAGAAACTCGATCACAACAAGTCCGTTCACGTCAAAAGTGGCGAGAAATCGTCGTTTCGGCGTAGGAAAAGAGCGAAAGTACATGGCGTGCAGCCTAAAGGGTGGCAACCAGCTGAAGATTAGCAAGGAGAACCCCGTGGCTGTAATGCGGCTAATGGTGGTCGTGATTAGCTCAAAGCTGACCCGCAATCCACACAGCGAGAGCGGCTACACAACTTCGTACAAGCACGACATATTAAAACATTTTCATATCAGTATATATTTTTAAACGTTTCGTCGGCTTAGCTCGTAAAATCAACGGCGGGCTGACAGCCGGCATGTGGCCTTGTTCCAAAGCAGCTACACAGACAAAATGAAGCTCGGACGAACATTTTCACCTCGAGTGGAATTCTTACCGTGATAACGTGTGAAGGCGCGGCTGGATTGCAACCCGAGAGTCGACCTCTCGTCGAGTCCTTTGTGGAATTCGTGATGTTGTCCCTCCCCGGTGGCCTTTTTTCCTCCGGTCCGACACAAACCAATATGCCCTTCTTTGGCTAGTGACTAAGCGAGCTAGCTCAGGCTAACCGGCTCTACTCCTGTCACTTGATGAAATCCCGGGGCGTGCAACAGTGACAGTGCTGAAAAATCAAACAATTTCGTCCTTGACGCGTACTACTCGTGATTCCGATGGCCCCGAAAAAAGCCCCTGGACCGGAGGTCCATTATCAAGGCGCCGATGGTGACGGATTGCCGGTTAGGTATGTACACAACTATCGTGTGAGTGAACTCAGAGCGACGCCATAGTGCGCAGTGTTGCTTGCCGAGGAAGCCGGTACCACCGTGCCCTGCTGCCCGGGAGCGTGCGCCACCTAGCCGCCTGGATCACTTCCGGGGTAAATGCAAGGTGGAGGAGGATGATGATGATGATGATGATGATGATGATGTTGCTCCGTCACGTGACGAAGGTTTGAGAGCTCTACAGCCCAATCCCCAAACACCGGTGCGCGGACCGGTACCGGGCATCGGCCCATTTGGGACCAGGCCACACAGAGACAGACCTGAGAGCTGTGAGCAGACGTGGCGGAAATGTGTGCGACTCTAGCCAACCGGGAATTCCCCTTCTTACATTGGTTTGCAAGTTGAAATACACAATAAATGAAATAAGAAGCAGTAAACAGAGAGTAATAGCATCAAATTGACCCGGGCGTACAGCTAAACGCGCAGCCATGACTTCCGAAGATGAATCGATTTGGACAAGAGAAGTTTCCCCCCTGGCGACGTGGAGGAGGAAGCTGTTGTGCGTGGTATGTCGTCAAAAGCAAGGAGATACAAGAAACCTGTTGAATCAGTTGAACAAGTAGCACCGAAGTGATGAAATGGAAAGCACGAAAATGCGAGTTTGCGCAGCCTACCCACGTAAACATTAGCATTTAGTCACTCAGAACTAGCTGGCATCCACCGGATGAAAGCAACAATCATTCGTGTCGTCTTTTGATCAGTCACATTTGCAAGTAGCAATGATGCTAACGCCGGATGTAAGATGGAACTTCAATATTATTACGTTTATATTATAAGGCGTTTTTATTATTCCTGATTAGTCCATTTCTTCACGTGTTGTTTTATATTATTCTACATTAAGTGTACTTTTGAATGAAACTGTTTTAAAGGAATAAAACATGTTAATAAAATGTTTAATTGCTCTATAGCTATCTTTTTTGTCAGCACCGGTGCTTTAAAACTGGCAATTTTAAAGCAATGGTTGCCCGTCCACCAACATCATGTACTGTACTTGTCTCAACTGGTGCGTGACACAAAAAACGTGGGGAACCACTGCTCTACAGTACTATTTGCATGACATCTTTTCATGAAATAAAACAAATAATTAGTTTAAATTAAAAAAACACACACACACATTTTAATAATACATTGATGCCTTGAGATGCAAGTTTAGTTTGTTTCTTGACACTGGAGTCATCTTTACCCATTATAATGCCATTAAGTCAATCCAACCTCTAAACAAATTCCAATGTGCTTTTTAAATGGAAAAAAATAACGCTTTATATTATCTTTGAAAAAATTCGGTAAAATATGTAATCATTGCTGCCACACCAGTAAAAAAAAAAAAAGGTCAGTATCAGGTCACTGGCAGAACACCATTTCACAACTTGTGTCTTTTTATGTCTTTAATGTGTTTAAATACTTGGCCTTTTTAATAGTATTATAGAAGAGCAGCATAGTTATGTAGCTAGCAACTTTGATTTACACAAGAAGGTGTATTTTGCTGTACTGTATTTTGTTTTGCTGAATGTGAACCATTCACATTTAGGGGTAAATTACCACATTATGTAACAATGTTGTATTAAACTTATCACATAAAAATGTGAAAATCTTTCACATTTTAATGCAATAAATTTGACAAAATGTGAATTTCATTTGGCGGCCCGGTAGTCCAGTGGTTAGCACGTCGGCTTCACAGTGCAGAGGTACCGGGTTCGATCCCAGCTACGGCCTCCCTGTGTGGAGTTTGCATGTTCTCCCCGGGCTTGCGTGGGTTTTCTCCGGGTGCTCCGGTTTCCTCCCACATTCCAAAAACATGCATGGCAGGCTCGTTGGGCACTCTAAATTGTCCCTAGGTGTGAGTGTGAGCGTGGATGGTTGTTCGTCTCTGTGTGCCCTGCGATTGGCTGGCAACCAATTCAGGGTGTCCCCCGCCTACTGCCCGAAGACAGCTGGGATAGGCTCCAGCGACCCTAGTGAGGATCAAGCGGTTCGGAAAATGGATGGATGGAATTTCATTTGATGTGATTTTAAACTTTTTTCTGTGGTGGCAGCAATATATTACTGTACCATCGAATTCAATTTGTCACACTTTCTCAATTCATTGCATATTGTGCTGCTCTTTCTGGCATGTGTGCCTTGGCCACTAGGTGGCACTATAAATGTTTATCGTAATCCCTCGTTTATCGCAGGGGTTACGTTCCAAAAAGAACTCGTGATAAGTGAAATCTGTGAAGTAGTCATCTTAATTTTTTACAATTATTAGTATATATATATACACACACACACACATCTCATTGTACGAGCCCACTCAAAATTCCACCAAGCATTCGTAGATTGTGCAAGGTTACAGAAATGGTGAGTAAAATGTGCAAAACTGAATAACCAGTAAGTTGACAACACCAAAGTACTTTCTGGTAATTATTCACAGTATTCAAGGGATTGGAAAGGCCTTTATTTGAAAAGTAAGAAAAACAAGAGTTACTGAATCAGTTTTGTGAGATGTCTAATGATTTGCGTAAGAATGCGTTTATTTCCAAGTGGCTGCTGAGATGAGAAATTTGACAATGTGGCATCAGTATGCCTTCTTGCAAAGTGGTTTGAGCCATCTAGTTTGTCTGCTGACAGGTGTGGGAAGTGCAGAGTTTCTCCAGATCTGTGGAAGGAAAAAAAAAAAAAAGTAAAATTAAACATTTATAAGATCAGACTTGATACATATTTTGAAGGTTGAAGAACAAAAATCCAAACCTGGAGTGGAGTCACTGCATTGCCTCAGTGAGGTCATAGCATCCACATAATCCAGTCCCAAAAAGATCTTATAATCATTTGTACTTGGAACCTTCTGGAGACACTTGGTGGAATCTTTGAAAAGTAAATTCTTCTCAGGTGTGGACTCAAACATCTTAAAATTGGGATCGCTGCCGTCTTTGCCGAACCGGGTCTACAAGTTAAAGGGAAAAAAACAAATCAGCTCTGCTGTCAAATTTCACTCACCTTCTGCACTACTTGCAAGAACAATTACAAGGCAATCAGTACTTCTTACCTGCTGTTCCTGAAGAATGGTGACAACGGCATTGCGACTCTCGGGACGTGTCACCACAGCGTGGGCTGGGGTGACTGCCAGGTGGCAAGACTCAAAGTCTGAGATCGGCACTGGACCCTTGTTGGGGCAAATCAGCTCATAGTCGCTGCTCAAGACATTAGCGGCCCATGCTGCACCGTTTCCTGCAATGGAGAAGAAATATGTGATGGGGTGGTACTGGTGATTAGTGGCGAGCCTTGAGTGTCACCTCACCATTGCTGTTTTCTGCAACAATTGTGTGTTTGATGAAGGCCACATCACCGGCACCCTCAACAAGACATCTGAAAAGCGGAAAATGTAGTAAGATTAATCTTCTATCCTCTAATGCAGCACTTTCCAGGTTTTAAGGCATTATCCACATTTTCCAAGGCAGCGCAGTGTAATAGTGGTTTGTACTCCTGCCTCAGTTAAGGGGCTCCGATTATTTTCTTTCTTTCTTTATTATTATTATATATTGCGATAGAAAGTAGACAGCCTGACGCTTTGCCGAATTATTCATGTCTGCACTGTTAAGAGTTTACCTAAAGGCCCCAGCGTAGCCGTAGTACTTCTCCTCTGAACTGGCTCGGCATTTTGCTTTGTCGTCCACAGGTTTGCCACTGCCGACACACTGAGAGCAGAACGGTGAGTCGATTGGAGATCCGGGGGCACAGCCGCTACTGAAGAACTTGCCTGAGGAAATAAGACAATGCATCGTGATCATTTTGAGCAAGCGGCAAAATTAGGCGGATTATGACGAGATACATATAGTCAAACCTCGGTTTTCGAACGTCTCGGTTCTCGTCCAATTCGGTTTTCGACCAAAAATTGCGATTTTTTTATGCCTCGGATGACGAACAAATTTCGGTTCTCGAACAAACTGAGCGCACTTGAATGCACCATTTGACTCCTCTCGCCTTCCTTACACGAGGAAGTGATGCTTCCTCGGGTAGACGAGGAAGTGACACTTCCTCGTGTTGCTTTCCATTGTGAGCAGACGTGTTCAGTAAACATTTTTATTTTAAAAAGAGCGTGGTTTCGGTTTTCGAACAGCCTTCTGGAACGGATTATGGACGAAAACCGAGGTTTGACTGTACAGTATATGGAAACCTGTTTAAGCAGTGAGAGGTGTCTGCAACTGCCAATAGGTTTAGCACTATCAATAACTGCAAACAAAGCTAGCATCGTAGGGATCAAGAGAATTACGGCTACCTTTTCTGTTAACGTTATAAGCATAGGCATACCGTTGCGTGTTTCCATTTTGTTTTATCATTTTTCAAAGGTTGTCAAGTATTCCGGGGATCCTATATTTCCAAAACTGACGTGAGAAAAACAGATCAGTTTTGTATTCCGATATAAGTTTGCTAAACTGCTGTCAGACCCGACTCAATTGCGTTCGCAGTCATATTGATGTGCGGAGTGCTATGTGTCACAAAGCAGTCAAAACATTTGACTTCAAATTGCAAATCGCGTGGAGTCTCACATTTTAGGTCTGTTCAGATGAAATGAAAACCCCGAGTACCTTGGTGTGACTCATACAATTTTGACAAAGTTTGAAAAGTGACACCATTCAAAGTTACGATTTGAGTTACCTGTGCACTGTACACACTTGAATTAGAATTGACACTCACTGAAGTCACAGTCGCCAGTCTGTTTGTGGATTTTCCCCATGGGAATGTTCCAGCCGGCGGTTCTGCCAAAGCCAGTGTGGCAGGACTTCTTCCCCCTCAGGTTGTCCCAGGTCACCCCAGATCCCTTCTTCACCACAGCAACGGCAAAATAGGAGGAGGCTGAGACTATATACATGCACAAATTGTTAGTCAGATTTTTTTTTTTTTTAACATTCCAAAAAATATGCCCGTTCGGTTCTTTGAAATTACAAATGCTTGTTTGTCCAAGTGCCCTTGTCAATGGTTGACAACTAGACCCAGCTGCACCCACTTATCCAAAGACAAGAGCCCAACTGAGATGCCAACAAGGACAAGCAAATTAGATACATTTACTTACCTCCAGATTGGCTGCACTTGGCTGTGGAGAGAACACAAAGGATAAAATGTTACTTTGAAAAAAAAAAAAAAATGACACAAAAAACAAAAACAAAAACCCTAATATACCGTCATCATACTGCTCCACCATGGCTGGAACCAGACCGCACTGCCCGGCGGTGTACACCTCTCCTCCATCCACTGCCATTGCATCTGCCTCTTTGCTCTACAGTGAAAAAAATAAAATGGTTGAATTACCTGTGTGTCAAAATTTCACATGCCCCTTTATGATGGACATGTCATCAAGTCTTTATTGAGAATCCCTAAATTGATCAAAGTGACTCCATGCTCTGCTAACAATAGATGGGACGGAGGAATCATTTCCCATCCGACTTGTATCCATGCTTATGATCAGAGCTCATTTGACCAAAATCCCCATGTAAGAGCCTGAGAATGACAACAAAATGGCGGCATAAACCAAAGTAGCTGACTTATCTTCATTGCAGACGTGGTGCTTAGAATTTCACAACCTGTTACGATAGACAGGTCGACCCAATTTCATGATTGTCGGGGAAACTGATTTGCTGTCCCAAGTCCAGGTTTGTGTGATTGAGTGGAAAATTGCTTCAAACCAAAATGTTGAATGGTCTGAGATCTTTTTTTCCCATGTATTCCATCATTTGACATCCATACATTCATCCATTTTCTAATCCACTTTTATCCTCACAAGGGCCGCGGGGCTGCTGGAGACTATCCCAGCTGTCTTCGGGCAGTAGGCGGGGTACACCCTGAACCGGTTGCCAGCTAATTGCAGGCCACATAGAGACGAACAACCGTCCACACTCACATTCACACCTAGGGACAATTTACAGTGTTCCATTAACCTGCCATGCATGTTTTTGGAATGTGGGAGGAAACCTGAGTACCCGGAGAAAACCCACGCAGGCCTGTGGAGAACATGCAAACTCCACACAGGGAGGCCGGAGCCGGGATCGAACCCACGACCTCTGCACTGTGAGGTCGACGCGCTAACTACTGGACCATCGGGCCGCCCATCATTCGACATGCCCATCCCATTTTGTGTTCATTGTAAACGTGGGTAAATTTCTTTAGAACTTTCCAAGGGAAGCGACTGAGCACGTTTGACAGACCTTTAAATGTACACATTCTCACCATGATCATCTTCATGCATTCTTCCACAGTAGGGGCAGTCTGGCACAAAATCTTGGTTTCGCCATCCAGCAAGCTGTTGACACTCCATTTGTCACATTTCCGAGTCTCGAACAGGCTCACGGCACACCATGTGATCGCGTTTGATCCGGCTGCATTGACCTCTGAAATGAAATGATGCAAAATTGTTTTTGGTGTTCACCCGAGTTTGATTCCTACATCTGTCCTTACCTTTGTTGAGGGAGCGCACAATGCCCAGGTAGCTGGCACCCAGATACAGGAAGGAATTTGTGTTGGCAGGCAACCTAACCAGCTTTTCAGTAGAGTCTTTGAACAGCAGATTCTTGGCGGGTGCATATGCTTCAGAGGAGAACAGGTCAAAACCCTGTTGAAAAATAAAACGAGATGAGAAATGCGAATCATGCCCCCAGGATTTGGTTGCACCTCCGGAGCTCAGTGGCTGGACCCGCATGGGCCTTCTGACAAATTCAAGCCACACAAAAGCATTTTACAAAACCAGCTGTCCATTCCTACCTGTAGTGAGTTGAGGCTATTCCAGATCAAATCTGCCAGGTCTGGGTCTTTGCGGGTGACCACGGCGTGAGCGGGTACCCTGGCCAGGTGGCAATTCTTGTAGTTGTCAATGGGTGCTCTGGTGTTGTCCAAGCACAGCAGCTCGTAGTCAGCCTTCATGTTGTCTGTAAAGGGGGGGGGAATAGTCATTCAAATTAAACAGATACCCTTTGGGCTTGATTTCTGGTACTAATCAAAATGCTAACATACAACCATACAGTTTAAGTATTGTTCAAAACTTTCCTGATTTGTCACCCTTACCTCCCAATTTGGAGCACGTACATGCTACATTGGAATATTTTTTAATTTGTTTTTTTGGCTTACACCTTCAATCACGATTTAATACAAGGCATAGAACATTGAAGGAACTGACCTGGAACAGTAAGATGCTTCACAAACGCGACATCTCCAGCATCTTCCACCAGGCACCTAGCAACAGATTACAAAAAGTGGATCCATGTGATCTGATGAATTGAGCAAATATAGTTTGAAATTTCTAACATAGACCATGTGACTATGAAGTGGGATTCCCCGTGTCAATCCTGGGAGCCTTATTTTTCTCTGTACATGTCCTCCCACTCCTAACTGTCCCTAATGCAAAAAAAACAAACTGAACCTACCACTTCAATTTGATAAGTGGGAGGAGACTACTTACTGGAATGCACCGCCATAGTCATAGAAAGGTTCGTTGTGAGACCGTGAGCAGTCTCCCTTGCAGGCTCGACACAGTGATGAAACCTTTTCTGCTCCAGGGGCACAGCTCTTTGAGAAAAAGTTACCCACCGCTGCGTAAAAATCAATCAATCAATCAATAAATGAATTAGAATTTTTTTTTAAAAAGCCGATACTCTATATCACAAGCCATTGATGTCACTCACCAGTCTCGATACTTTCATCCTCAATGCCTCCCCACTTCAGCACATCCAACTTAATGAGAGTTCCGATTGGGATGTTCCAGCCAGCAGATTTTCCCAAGCCAGTGTGGCAGGACCTCTTCCCTCTCAGGTCTCTGATGCCAAAGGCTCCGCCCTTCTTAACCACAGCGACGGCATAGTAGCAGCTATCCGATGCTGAACAGATTGAACAACAATGATTTCATGTCATTTGAAAACAATATGCTTTGAGCCACTCGACGTAAATTACATTTTGTGATGTGTTCAAGTGCAAGTTTGGTCACGAACTGAATTGCGTCAAGCCACCACTGATCAATTCCCCACAATGTCTTTGAAATCTTAGTGCCGACTTACTGGCACCATAGTCCTCAGCAATTATGGGATGGAGTTTGTAGTTCTCCAGCCCAGCGGTGTAGATGTCTCCTCCATCCAATGTGATTGCATCTGCGATACCCTCCTGTCCACGGGGGGAAAAAAAATTCATGGCAATTAAAAGGCAACATTGGCCACTTGGCAACTTCCTGATCCATTTTGGGAAAAGTAACACTCACGTGAATGGCGGTGATGCATCCCAAAGTGTCGGATCTCTTGACGCAAGTGAAGACGGGCGCCTTTTTGGCCATCGCCACACACTTCTCGTGCTCCTTGTCCGACTTGACGCACCATCTCACATTCTCGGCAGGGGCCGACAGCACAACAGCTACTGCAAAAATTCACAGTTGAGCATGTACAGTACAACAACAAAGCAAAGTAGTGCATAGCATGTAGTAGTATAGCAGTGCAAGCATACGAGCGATGAGTTGACCAATATGAACCTTGAGCTGGATGAAGGATAAAATGCTCAAACGCTTTACATACACTAGATGGGTCTCGTTGTGTTACTAGTAGAGCACAGTACTAGAAAAGTTAAATTGTACACGAATAGTGAAAAACCCATTACAGTAGTGGTAAAGGTCTTTTAAAGCCCATTTGAGCAGCAATTTACCTTCCTTGACATCAAGATTAGGTAGCACGCCATTTAATCAGACAGCATATTAGGACGCTGATAAATGCTGGAGAGTAAATGTTTTTTATGTTTAAAAAAAATTGCCATTTACCCAAATAGCTGAGCAGCAGCGCAGGGCGAAGAAGTGACAAGAGGAGATGCTTCATGGTGAAAGGTCTCCAGGTCAGCAGACTGAGCTGTAGTCAGAGCGTCCTTTTATAGCCACATTCTAGGCTTGGAGGATGAGGAGGAGGAGGAGGAGGAGGGCAGATGAATCATGTTTGCTCAGTTTGGGTACGTGCGTGAACCTTGCCTAATAGACGCAAGGACAAAAGACTAATGGAACTTAAGATAAACATTTTGGAGCAAAGTTTCGGGCTGCGCTTTTTATGCAGACAGAATAGAAAGATTGCAACATGAGATTTGGTGGAATATTTTCATCCGAAATAATTCGATTTAAAATTCAAAGTCAGTTTTGTGAATTGGCAGTTTTGGGACAATTAGGGAGCTCATATTGAAATTCAAATGAAGTGAATGTTAATCAATAGAATGTTTAGTTATACTTGTAACATTAGATTTACACTTGTCAAAATAACCTTTAGTTCAAAGCCAAGTGGGACTGCTAATTAGCTTAACATTTCGATCTAGCATTTAATATTTTTGAATATCTACAATAGGACACATTCAGTCGATGTGAAGAAAAGTTTTTCAAAACCTCAAGTCCACAAACAACGTTTTAAGGTAAAAACGGGACTGACAAAATATTGCCGTTACTTTCAACGTGGGACGCTTCACAAACAGCACCACAAACCACAAGTTGTCGTAACAATTGCTTCCCCCACCTCACAAACAACAACTTTTTTCCTTGTTATGATTGCCACTATGTGACGAACAGAGAAGAGAGAACCAACATCTCCTCTTCACTATCTTATATACACATACGTACAGCACATTTGACAATAAAGTTGTATTCAATTCAATTCAATTATATCTTCTTGGCTCACCTGATGGCGAACTGACCTCAGGTGTTGTTAGGGAAGGGCGCTCTTAGTGGTGGCCAGAAGAAATGCAGGTAAGATTAATAAATAATTTGAATTCCAATACTGTATTTCAACAGCCTAAAAAATAAATATTGGATTGCCTAAGGATTCACATTTGATTCATCCAATCAATCCATCCATTTTCTTACACCCTGAACAGGCCGCCAGCCAATCGCAGGGCACACGTAGACGAACAACCAGCCGCGGACGTGCTAACCAGTCGGCCACCGTATATGTATATGAAAAATATTAATCTCATATTTGTTTGTTTGTTTATTGAACATAAAAACAGATACAGTAATAAATTGACAGAAAGTATGGTAAGTAAAATAGTAAAAAGGAAAGAGAAAACAGTCCTCATGCGACACAATTATTATGTTCAAAGGAGTAGGAAGAAGTAAAAAACGTGTCCAGTCCTACCCCTGCCTAAGATGATTCATAATCATTTTAGGCAGGGGTGTCAAACTCATTTTTGTCGGGGGGCCACATTGTAGTTACGGTTTGACTTGGAGGGCCATTATGAATTTTGGAAAACCATTATAAATGTTTAATCCCCTCCACATATTACATACACAGCGCACAACAAATGGATGGATAACTAGTTTTAAAATCAGAAGTCAAGAATAATGACTGTTATTGTGGATTACATATGACAATTTGACATTTTAGTTCAGACTTTAGCAAGCATCATGGAACTTGACATGCTTGATTTGCATTCGCGGGCCACATAAAATGATGTGGCGGGCCAGATCTGGCCCCCGGTCCTTGACTTTGACACCTGTGACCTAAGGTATGACACCAACTCATTGTTATGAAAATTGAAATAAGGACCGAGGAGTAAACTAAAAGTTGCATTGTGTATGGAGTTAATGGTAACATTTATGTTGATACCAAACTGAACTTTGTATTATTAACGCAGTCGACTCATGAAAGGCCGTGTTACATATGACCGTGTTTACCGTCTCAACATCACTCAAGAGAAGAGGCAAAAGGTTCACATGGTAACTTTGATAACTGTAACCAGAAACACTGCCCACTTTGTTCTCCATGAAGAAATAATGGAATTCACCTGAGATGTTTCCCAACACGTTTGGGTTTTCTTTGACCTCCCATTAAGTGTTTCAACACTGCAATGTTTGCACTGCCGTTCCAATCAAATGTTTAACCATGACAAAATAGTACTTATAATGGTGTTGACCTTATTTTGGCGTGTTCATGATGTTCTGGGACTTTTGTGTTTAACAAAGAGGTGAGGTCAGGATGTTGAGACTATTTTTACAGACAGCAGTTCCTGCTTTTCTATTTAAGATGACCTCAAATTATACAGTTCCAACTTAAACTCAAATACAGTAAAACCACTCACCTTTTGAAGAAGGATCCTGTTATCGGATGCTACTGTGGCGCGGTCTGTGTTGAGTGACCCCCCTAGCCCCCCCCCCGCAATCTGTCGGGAAAACATTTGGGCAGGACAATTTAAAATGTTATGTAGAATACACACACGAGGATAATCGGGCCAAATTTAAGATCCGATATAAGTCAGGCTAGGTCCGTTCATCAAAATATTATCGTGTGGTGTGAGGTGGGTTAAAGAGTACCGTAATTTCTGGACTATAGGCCGCACCGGATTATAAGCCGCACCACTACATTTTTAAAGGAAAAAAAACATTTTGTACACACATAAGCCGCACCTGTCTATAAGCCGCAGGTGCCCATATTGTTACATGAGATATTTACAAAGAAAGACGGTACACAGGCGGCCGTTAAAAAAGTCTTTATATAGGCCGCTTCATTAAATAAGCCGCAGAGTTGAAAGCGTGTGACAAAAGTCGCGGCTTATAGTCCGGAAATTACGGTAATTCAGCCTTCTTCCCGAATTCCGATCAACATTAGCAAAAACCTGATTATTGCATGCAATTATCCCATAGTGAAGTTTGTGTTCAGAATGATTCCCCCGCACCCCCATCTGCTTGGAACAATCATATGTTCAGCTGGGTACACACATTCCTATAATGTAATCATTTTTCTCCCTTCCGCTCAAAGTCAGCAAAGGCCCGATTATCAGATGTCTCAAAAACGATCATCCTGAGCAATTATCTCAAGGTTTGATGTGTGTGTGTGTGTGTGTGTATGTATGTGTGTGTGTGTCTGTGTATGTATGTAGTGTGAGTTTGTTTCGACCCAATCTGCTAGCACATCATTCCGACCTGACATTTGCAAAAGTTAAGGGTGAGTCCTGAGATTCAGCATTTTTTTTTTCCAATTCCAATCACGTCAGCAAATGCATGGAACAATGTGTGCGACATCTAAACTGTTGAACAACAGCTGCAGTGGAAACGTGTTGTTCTGTTCAACAGGAATGCTACTCAGGACTGGGAGGGAGTGTAAAGGTTGAAGGTGAGTCATGGGCTTCATTTGGATCGTTTCTTACAAAATCAACACTTGATTACGCTACTCAAAAATCCCCACCCAGATCTTATCTCTTCTGAAGTCAGACACACATACCGACTTTAATCATTGTCACTCGGTTTTAAAATAAGAGTGACCGGAGAAAATCAACATATTTGCTTAATGCGCTAATAGTTATGTTAAGTTATGTTTTAGTAGTGTGTAGTATAGTATCAAATCTATACAGTATTCTACTTTTACAGTACAGTATATAGTTACTTGGGATATCTTGAGTACTCTTGTTTCAGTTTTCCACCCCGATGTAGTTACCACATAAGCTAAATTAGCCTAGCTTAGTCTTTTGTACTTTCCGATGGTCTGAATGTATCTTTCACATGTGAGCACGGACGTACAATATATGTGAATGGACAAACCATGTCGCTGACTCCCCGTCGGGAGAAGTGAAGCCACCGACGGACATTTTACGTTGCCACTCGCTAAGCCCATCAGACAAAAATGGGAAATGTAAACCAAACCTCTGTGTGTCACAATTCACAATAGTCAGAAAATATTTTTGTCTTTTGGTCACTTTGAAATCGCTTCGCCAGCCCCTCTCCTATTGGACGAGCCTTTTGACGTCACTGCGACCGATCTCTTGAATTGAAAATTTTTTGAATTCCAGGGCGTGTCGTGGTGTGGCATGCATCTACGTTCCGCCCTTGAATTTTTTTAGCACAGTGCTCTATGAAATGGGTTTGTCGATGGCATGCTGTGCGTCGCTATGTGCAATCGAATCTTAAAATAGGATAATCACTCAGGATGATCTTTTCCAGCCATCCGATAATCGGCCCTGAGTTGACTTTGACCTGAGAGTGAGAAAATGTTTAAATTTGGCCCGATTTTCGGTATGTGCGGAGCCAGATCAGAGTCCTCCCTGAAAGGGGCCTTAAATTCTCCCAATGATCGTTATGTGTGTACCCTTACATGATTAGCGATCGTTTTATGTCACAGTCAGGTGACCCGTAGCTCAGCCCTACTCAGTGTTGGATCTTTGCCTGTAATTATTGACAGGTTCAATATTTACACTTGTCAGCCTCTAATGTTTTCTCAGCACATCAGGTCTATGAATCATTCTTAAAACACCCCACATGAGGTAATTGTGTAGGAAAATCTCTCAGAGATGTACGATAATCAAGCCAAAGTGCCCATGACTGCATCGTTGTATGGGGGGAGGGGAAGCACCTATCAAACATTTCCCCTGTTTCTTGCCAATCCCATGCCTCCAGTTTTTGTCCATCACCAGAATAGTGATGTGATAAAACTAAAATGTCTGCCCTTGCACAACCACGCGACGTGCAAAAAGTGGCGGTGCGCCCCTGCTAAACATTAACTTCCATTGAGATCATTTGGAGAAGCAGTCAAAAGTTGGGCCCAAAGTGGGGTCAACACTCCCTTACGCAATGGGACACCCATTGAACGGGGTCGGCGGGTCCCGCTTTATTGATCCAGTCGTTTGCTTTGGCTTTCTCCAATTCAGCACAGTTAATCTTTTTTTTTTTTTTTTTAAGTGGGACATTTGTGTTGGCATGGACATTTTTTGTTTGTATATGGAAAGCTAATTCTGCATAATGGATGCTTCAGTAGACATAATCAAATGAGACGATGTGGTTGTATAAGTGCGCACACCCTCTTAACCTGGTGATGTGGCTGCATTCACAATTAACCAATACAATTCAAACTCATGTGAAATGGAAGTCAGTTCACATCTGCCTCCGTTTAAAGTGCCTCTGATTAACCTGAAATAAAGTTCAGTGGTTCCAGCAGTTGTCCAGATATGTTGGTCGTCACAATTTTGGCATCGGTCAGGAGAAAGCTCACAAAATGTGGTATTCGAACAGGGGTGTGCAGGCTTTTGAAATCTGTCTCAGTGGTTTCAACATGTTAAACAAACCTGAAGGAACCAATAACTGTGATGTGATGAAAACCCCCTAGCCTAATTAATTGATTTTAAGTTCTAAATACGTTTAACCAGATGTTTTAAGGTGGTGTTATAAAAGGTGCTGGTTGGTGGTCTCATTTGGCCTGTGGCACCTTTTGTTCACTGTACAAAACAAAAACAAAAAAACTCATGAACGGTCATTTCTGCACAGTGAGTGGTCAAGTCCTTTTCTATTTGTACAGATGCAAGTCTCTTTCTTTAAAAAAAAAATCTCTTTAGCAGTGACGTCTGAAAAGGACGACAACCTGTATGGTGTTGAGAATTGTTCATTCAAATATATTATACAAATTTGAAGACAATTGCTGAAAATGAGCCAAGACTGAGAATTATGTCATACACAATATTGGAGCTTCAGAGTTCAACCGTTCATCACTATTTTAGTTCACGGGATTTATAGGGTGTGGCTAAAACAGGGCAATGTATCACATTTTGGTCTACACATGGAAAATGCATCTTGACTCTGGATACACCTCTGTCGTCACCACTTTAGAGCGCCACGTTGTTGGCTGTGAGTGTAGGTACATCACGCAGAGAAAGACGAAGAGTGAGGAGGGGGGGGGGATTGAATTTTTTTTTTAAAGTCTGACATGACAGCTAGCATGTGTGCAAGGATTTTGAGGTGAAGTGTGCATTTTTGAGTGCCTCATTGTTGCGCCGTGAAATAGCCCTGCAGCAACACGGTGAAATATAACCACTGGAGGGCTTTCGCGGATATATTTTGCGTCTCAAACATGTTGGAATGTTATTGACATAAGAAAGGTACAAGATGAGTAAGATCAATTTTTCAGGACAGGTCTGAGTACTGGTAACTGATTGCAAGTTTCCAGTTGAGCGGGGTATGGTTTCAGCACATTCAACAGACACACACACACACACGCAACATTGTGAGATGTGTTCGATATTAAAAAATGTATTTGAAATTGAAATTCGAAGACCATTTAGAGAAAACAACTTTAGCATAATTCCAAAAGATCCTAGCAGCTTTCAGCAAAATCTAAATAGAGGATTAAAAAAAATAAATCCTGATTTCAATCTATCACTGACACTTTTCAAAATTTTACCGATACTTTAATTCATACCTTCATCTTTCAAGGCCATTTGCTTCTTTTTATGTATTTATTTGATTTGTGAACAAATACTTCTTTGGTAACCCTGTTTTCCCATGCCCAAACTTACATTTTGCATGAATTAAAAAAAAAAAAAAAAAGGGGTGGAAATGTTGTCCCGGGTGAGTTAACAAGACACCAAACAAACGCTCCTTTGGTTTTTTGCAGTTACATTTTTTATCACGGGCATATTTTCTTGGCAGCATATAAAAAGAATGAAAAAAAAAAAAAGAAACAAAAGAAAGGAACCGATGTCTAACAGCATAACCTTTGTGTGTCTCTCTCTGGCTTTGCCATCTCTGTACAGCAAAGGTCCAACCGACTGACGAGATACGCACCGGCCTTCAGTCATTCCATATCAAAAGTTGGCTTTTCACACACACACACAAAAAAAGGAACGGAGCGTCCATTAGTCTCTAATTGAGCGATAGAAACACCAGTAAAAAGGTGAGGGATGCACTCTTCTTTAGAAATGTCACACATCTTTAAAGCATCGAGACAGCACAGTTGAGTCCGAATGAATGAATGAATGAATGAATGAATGAATGAATGGAGAAGAGTGAGCCTCCCATTTCATGTTTCCTGGAACGGGAAATAACAAGAACTACTAGAGACCAAGCTCGGAAGTCTTCTCTGAGAGTCACTGCTGCAGCCTGATATGTGTGGATTTGATTGGAATATGAGCTTTATTATGGTCATTTTATTCCAACGGGCTAGCAATTCAGGGAAAAAAAAAGAAAAAAAAAGACCTGAATCCTGTTAAGAATTGAAAGACTTGTTGGCATCCGGTACTGGCCAAAGGAGCTGTGAATTTGGGGGACCATGAGAGGGAAAAGGAGAGGCCCCTAAACCACCACGAGCCTCCTCTAACCCCGGCCCCCAGTCCCTCTTACGGTCCACGAGAGTTGTTCGAGTCCTCGACGGGCTAGTTCCTCTCCTGCACAAACACAGTTTCCTGTGGACAAAGCCCCGCCTCCTGCAGCGTGATGTCATAGTCCAAGTGGGTGAGCTTCCGCCGCGGGAAGTTGGTAACGAGTTCGAAGCATTCGTTGGGGTAACCTTTGGACTGGACGTGTCTCACCAAGGCCTTCAAATCACACAGTAGACACAACACGGTGAGCATAAATACGATAGATTGAAGAAGCAGAATGCTCAGGTTGGACCGGTGTCGTTTGAGATCGCTTTGTCGTTTCCGCATTTTGTTTTGTTACAGCCTACAATGTGCCCCTGCGATATTGCAAACCTTGCTATATCCTGGATTTTGAATACTCCTTACCAACGTTCACCTTCCTAACCTTTCGGAGATCCAAACACCTTCGTGTTAGTAACGGCTGCTGTTTCCACAGAGCAGAGGAAAATATGCACAATGTCACAAATGTACATTTTAAGCGATGAAAGTACACTTTTTCCATGATTTTTTTTTTTTTTGCTGATTCAGAAACGTCAGCTACAATGCATGGTAAAATCCGTTATTGCACAAGCTTTTACAGGTCAGACTTACAAACCAAAAGATTATCTTAAAATCGAGTAAAGCTCAGGGGAGGATTAATTTACCTCAAGTTTTAGTTTCTTTCTAAGTGATGATGCTGAGCCTGGGAAATCCCTACACTTTTTGTTTTTGTTCGAACTTAAAACAAAGTTAAGTCAGCATTTCTATCATACTGAAATTTCGTAAAAATTTAATTGGCAGTGCAGTATTTATTTGTTTAGGGTTGGGAGCTCCCTGCAGTTTTTGTTTGAATGTGAAAAACAAAAATGTCTATTGTCTAAGATGAAACGAAAATACAGTCAAACCTCGGTTTTCGTCCATAATCTGTTCAAAAACCGAAATTGTTCGAAAACCGAAACCACGCTCTTTTTCAAATAAAAATGTTTACTGAACACGTCTGCTCACAATGGAAAGCAACACGAGGAAGCGTCACTTCCTCGTCTACTTCCTCGTGTAAGGAAGGCGGGAGGAGTCAAATGGTGCATTCAAGTGCGCTCAGTTTGTTCGAGAAGCGAAATTTGTTCGTCATCCGAGGCATAAAAAACTCAACATTTTTGGTCGAAAACCAAATTGGTCGAGAACCGAGACATTGGAAAACCGAGGTTTGACTGTAACTCAAACTTTAACATCTTGAAAACCTGCAAAAGCTTTTTCAATAAAAAGCTTTAAAGTATTTAAACTAACTTAAGTGTTGCCGTTCATATTATTCAAAACTTTGACGGCTCCACATATCAGTTATCGCACTCTCCTTGACTACTAAATAATCGGCAATGGCCGCCGAAAAAACATATCGGTCTAACTGTCATTTTATTTTTAATGAACTGCAGGTGTGGTATCATGTGTACAATTTTGAGGGGAATAAAATAGTTGAGTCTTGAATTTTAGAAGAACGCTGTAACATAACCAAATGTGGAAAAAGTGAAACTCTGCGAATACTCTGCAGATGCACTTTCTATGTATATCTCTCTAAGTGATAACACAAAACAGTAATAATAAACAACACTTATAAGGTACTGTACTTTCCCAAAGGCTTTCCGAAGAGTCATCATATCACGCCGTTTGAATTAATGAGTTTTTGTTTTCATGTTCGTTCAATGAGAGCGACAACACTTACCATAAGTTTTGCTTGAGAAGACAGAGATATTTGCTCTCTTTGTCCATCTGGGTAACGAAGCATCAATCTGGCCTTGGGACCTGTGTTTACAAAAATAAAATAAAATAAGAGCACTCTTAAATGGTTGGAACGATTGTTTCTTTTTTTGGTTTTTTTTTTTACAAGTCACACACATTCCCCTGATGTTTGCCTGAGGAATAAGCGTTTTTAATAAATTACCGGTACCTTTCATTGACTATGGAAAAAAAAAAAAAAAGAACAATTGCGTCATTGTTACGTCTTCAATATTTTAAAGAATCTAAATGTTCAGAACAGCTGTAGAGAATAACGCTGTTTATATTACTTGCCACAAAGTGGAGGAAGTCAATTTATTGTTCTGCGCGGGGTAAATGTACCGATTTATAACACCGTGTTAGATTTTTGACAATAAATAAATCTATTCATAAATCGGGATGTGTATACGATTCTCATAATGTCTGGTGTGCTTTAATTCACGACACACCACACATGCTCCCACATTCGGCCCGATTATCGGGATGTGTGGACCTCAATTTGGAAATGTAACCATTTGAGACTGAATGAGCATGAGTGACTCATCAAGGTTGTTATTTGGGCCTAACCAATATGGATTTTTTTTCAGCCGATGCCAATAATTGGCTGAACCAAATTTCTCTGTTGGTTGTGTTAGAATGTCTTTATCTTTATCTTGTGTTTTATTGTGTTGAATGAAAAAAATAAGGCAAAAATCGGACGATTAATTTGAATCGGTTGGGGCCTATTTTTACGTTTCAAGGTCCTGTACCATTGTCTTCAGGACAGTCGTCTTCACAGGCCTTGGACGGCCCCGCGTTGTCAGCTACCGCCGCACACAAGTTCCCCCGGGGGTCAGCGTCCATGTAGGTCTGATGAGGCGCAGCGAGCGAGGGTTCCAGGTGGTTCTTTTTGCTCTCTTCCTTTTTGTGACTATGGTTGTTTTCTTTAAATGGAGATTTCCGGTGACAGGAAGACGTACTATCGAGATGAAGACGATGCTGGGCAGATGCGGCCGTGGGGACTGTGGGGGGATGTTTGCTGTTGGAGCTTTTCTCTTTCTGGGGTTCCGCCATTTCGCCGTCGGAACCGTCGACCGAGATGGGTCCCTCGCTGTCGGAAAAGGGCTCGGCGTCTGAGTCGTCCTCTGACCTGGGTGAGTCGGGGGCGTCGGGGACATTGGAGGACTCGTAGTGAGTTTCCTGTAGGGAGGCCCGGATGGCGGCCTCCAGCTGGCTGTCTTCACTGGCATCGATCAGACTCTCCTAGAACAGAAAACAAGCGCGCAGCTGTTGAAAACAAACCAGGGAAGAACAAAAGCAAGGCGGGCGGGGGGTGGCCAATCTGTGCGATTTTGACCAAACTTAACACTTGCAAAATTATTTAAGGGAGAGTTCGTGTGCAATTTGGAACACATCGTCATCTACCACGATGGCAGTAGTAAATCCAATAATTAGGATAATCAAAGGTCCGACATTAAGCCTTTTTGCGTAGTAGCAATGACATTTTGCATTTTAGGAGTTTTAGTCTTATTCAAACCATTCCTTATTTTAACTGATATGCAAAAAAAAAAAAAAATGATACCCAGTCTGGTAAAAAGATCAATGATGATGAATCAATTCAAGTGAATAAAACTCAAAATAACAAGTAGCATTTAAAAAGCAAGAATATGTTGAGCCAATCGTATTATTGAAGAAATCTGTTTTGTTAAACTGTTATTAAGTAGAACCCTGATCATGTTTTCAATTTACAGAGTTCCGTTTCTATAATAAAGCAGGAGGCAAGTCTTAATTACAGAACATGTTGGTTTGAAAAACACTTGTAGGCCATAAATATTAATCAATCAAATGAAAACCAGAGAGTACAGCGGAAAATGGGCTTGATCCTCATGCTGCTGAGAAAACGAGTTCATTGCGAGCCCTTCATCCACTCAAAATGTTCCGAGTCAATACCGTCATAAACCGAGGACCCAAACCCAAAACATGTACAGTCAAACCTCGGTTTTCGAACGTCTCGGTTCTCGTCCAATTCGGTTTTCGACCAAAAATTGCAATTTTTTTTATGCCTCGGATGACGAACAAATTTCGGTTCTCGAACAAACTGAGCGCACTTGAATGCACCATTGGACTCCTCTCACCTTCCTTACACGAGGAAGTGACGCTTCCTCAGGTAGACAAAGTGACGCTTCCTCGTGTTGCTTTCCATTGTGAGCAGACGTGTTCAGTAAACATTTTTCTTTTAAAAAGAGCGCGATGTCGGTTTATGAACAGCCTTCTGGAACGGATTATGGACGAAAACCGAGGTTTGACTGTATATCTCACACCACAAAGCTAAAACAAACAAACAAAGGAACACATTGTGAGTGTCCCGATTATGAAAGGGCGAAACATAGGTGAGAAATGAGTGACCCACAGAGCGAGTCCGTTTAGCGGGTGGTGCGGCGCAGGATGGCCCGTCCAGCTGCCCGTGCTCTGCCAGGAAGCCACTGGCCTGCTCCAGAAAGGACGCCGCGTCCAGCTGGTTCCACTCCACCATTTTTTGACCTGGGGGTGGTATACAGAACAGTGCATTGTGGTTTAAAAGAACACTGAATCCTGGCAGGTGTTTCATTCATTCCGTTCACTATAAAAGACGGTAGGGCTGGAATCAACTTTCATCAAAATGGAAAGAAGAGGCATGAAAAAAAATAATGTTTCAGGAATGTTGAACTTTGTGTGCCTGCGTGTGTTTGTGTGTGTGTAAAGGATGACGATGGGACTTCATCATCTTTCTTTGATTTGAAAAAGCTCTGTTGTTGAGTTAACTGCTGGTATTTATCCATGTTGTCAACGCCACACTGCTTCCGCGCGTCACCCAGCGATGTAGGACCGCCATACCACACCCCACACTTACTCACACTGTGTGCAACCAAGGATTGATCAAAGCCACTCTTGCCATTTAGTGATTAAAATTACATTTAGTGATTTATCAGACTGAACTCATTTCCACAGCCTCGATCCAGACTGCGAAAGTGCGTGAAGACCTTTATTAATATTTTTTTAATAAACGCCTACAACTTATTCATATGTTTTGGCACTATTTTATTTTTACTGTATTTTTTTTTTTACAAATGTATTTTTACACGTTGAAATTAAATGAGTTCATTATTACGCATTTGTTGTTGTTAGGTAATTCGATCCCATATTCGTATGCGTTTACCCACCTCATTATTTATTAATTTCCATGAACTGTTACGTTGATTTTGCACCGTAAGTTTGTCATGTATGATGACTATGCATGGTGACCATCACTTCCTCAGTTTGTTGTTCAGTCTGCCACCTAGTGGCAGTTGTGTGGAACACTCATGGTGAGTGAAAGCATTTGCCCATCATTTCAAGCTGCCTCTGGCACTCTTATCATTTGCCGTCCGAAAAGTGGAAAGCGACAATTGCTACAATTTTCTATCATCTTCCTAGTTTATACCTTGCATCAACTTATGCAGAAATAAAGGAAATATTTGTTCTTTGAAGATGTGAAAATAAGTGCTTCCTCTTTAGAAAAACAACATTTCCTTTCCTCAACAAATGAACATTGTAATCGATTAAGCGCCCGGCCCAACAAGCCGCTGCTGCTCACAAGAACACTTACCAGTGCGAGGATCCAAGATGGAAATATATGGAAACTTGTTGAGTTTATAGAACTGCATGTATCTTTGTCCCTCTTCACTGTCGTGATATACCTGCAACATTGAGACAAACACTGTTTTTCCACTCCGCTTTAGGAACGTGACTGGAAGTAGCCAACTGTGATGACAAACTTTTTTTTTGTTTCGACAGCCTCACAATTGCATTTCTTGTAGCGTCACTGAGCTAACAGCCTGATGCGAATAAAGCTGCGTACCTGCCAGAATATAAAGTGTTCTCGAATGATGGTCTTCACGGTGTCGTTACTCCACACGTCTCTGTTCAGGCACTGGCAAGCAAAATCTTGGACGTTCTGAATGTTGATCATCAACCACTTGTTCTCCAACTGGCCGCAGTCCTTTGCCTAGTCAAGGCCGTAAAGACATAACAGAAATCCATATTTTAACAACTGGTTGATGAGCCAGTGGCGGCTTTGGACATGTAACCAAATGGCACTCATTTGCGGTCTGGATGCAAAGAGGTGAGCGCTGTTTATTGCCACTCCCGCTTTAATTTTGCTGTTGGAATTAACCCCCCCCCCCCCCAAAAAAAAGAATAAAATTACCATTACTTAACCAAACAACACAACTTTGCTCAGCTGAATGCTAACACATCATGGGAAACACCATCGAATGGCTAACAAAATTAGCATTCATATCACTCTAGTTATAAACCCTGATACAACTTAGATTTGAACACAAACAGTAGTAACGTTTGCAGACAGTGCTTACGACTATACTCACACACATATATTCTTAATGCTCTGCAAGAAACAAATAATATTCTAATATTAATGTCTTCTTTGTTTCATCATCGATTTGAAGTGTATTACAGTGGACCACCGCATACTTGCGGATTGGCACCCACGGTTTCATCTATTTGTGGATTTTTTTTCTCAATATTTTCAAAGAAAATGCTTTAATTTGGTCGAGAATGGATGGATGGATAGCACATCCAGAAAAAAAGTAGCCCCTGATACCAGTTTCACCAAGTAACACTAAATTGGCTGGACATGTCGCTCATAACAGGACACATGAAAAAGTCTCAAGAAGCCATGACCAAAATTTCATGGGAAGTTGTCCAAATTCTGAGTTGTACAACCTCAAGCGGCCTTTAAGTCTCCCACCGTTCCATTTGCAGCACACCTGTTTACCTCCGAGTGAAGGTCAGCAAACAGAATGGAGGCATGTGGGGCGTAGATGTCGGGTTTGTAAGCGACTCCTCACCGTCTCAAAACTGCCTTTGTGCATCAGCTCGATGGGAGGACGGAAAAGGTCTGCCAGGGTGCTCAGTTTCTTGTCCACTGTCCCACCGTTCCGCAGCTCCTGTTCCTGGCGGACTGGAAGGAGACGGACAGCGAGTGAGGGAAATATACCATCGATGGAGAATGAAATGATCGAATGTGACAAGGGTATAAACAGATTCCAATGTAAGTAACCATTATGAAACTAACTATTCTACCGATCAATCAGATAAAAATAGTTTTTGCATTATTTAAAGCAAATTGCGCATGTGACTACGTATTGTACGAGTATTTTAGTTTTTTAAATTCTGTTCCATTCCAAATTCCACAATATAATAGTTGTGGCTTTGAGTGTGCATGGCTCAAAAAAGGTGGGGGCCTGGGCTTGTGAGTGACATGGGAGCCAGCAAATGAGTGTGGAGTGTTGGCTGTTTTGATCTTAGGTTAGCAGCCGGCTTTTAACTGGCTAAGCACTAACCAGTGTGGATGGTGCCTGGGTGTCACTTGTGGCAGCTTGCGTCTTAATGTGCTTATTATGTGTTTATTTTCTTACCACTTGTTCAATAAAATGATTGAAAGCACACCGCTGGCTTTTTCTATTCTTGATCGAATTATTGAAGTTATTCTATAAGTCCTTTCAGCCCTCAAGAAGATGACTCACTCGTTTCTGTTTGGAAGTCTCTAAAGCCATCGAATATGGATCGGGCCGGTCTCCTTCGCTTTGGCACTGAAGGTTTACAAGACACAACAAAATTTACAGGGCTCCAAAGAGTGCTTGCAAGAAAGACGTGATTAAAAATAAAAAATTAAGTACCTCCAAAAAGTGGCTCCGGCTCCACGAGTATGTCCTGCTTCTGGGGAATGGGCGCTCGTACTTCGCTGTGACCACACAAAAACACCCCCCAAAAAAACACTGAGTATCTGATCACATAGAGCGTCACTCGGAGGAAGAAATAAAGAGCCAGAGGTTGAGCACTGACTCTGAAGGCGGAACTCTGCTGCTGGACGCTGCCGAACTGGAACTCGTGCTGGGTTCCTCAGCTACCACGCCTCCATCCAGAAACATGGTCACTGCCATTTCCAAATTGTTGTTGCATGCTTCCAACATATGCTTTCCTACACTCTCTGTGGCCCCTAGTGGAGAATTGAAAGGGACATAATATGCATTTTTAAACAATCACATTTAAATCTGCATTGCAGGTGTCTTAATAACACATTTATTGCTTACTTTTGTTCAAATAACCAAAAGACTGTGAATTATAGATGTTTTGAGAGCATGTTTTGATATTGAATAGTATTCATGGTGGATTAAATCAGACAAACCCTACACATACCTAAGGTACTACCGATTTTTATTGGTGCTACCACACCAGAAAAAAAAGCCCAGTGTCTTGTTATAACGTGATAAATATCACCATATAGTGTGGTAAGTTTGACCTCTGCATTCGAAAAAACAGTTTCTTCCTTCCTAAAACATGTACAGGTATTGTGTTTAAAGTCAGTTGTTTAAATGTCTGGCCAGACAGCACCGGCCACTGTAATCATAAATTGAAGCGAAGCACCTGTTCTTTTGAGCTCAAAACTGACCATCATCTGTTCACACTTGTGGGTAGTTGTGTGCATTTTAACTTAAAATACAGTAAGTGCACTGATTTACGTTGTGAAAGTGGTTGGGGGACACACAAAGTGCACTGATCATAAAGGTGGTGGTGGTGGTGGTTGGGGGGGGTTGCCAGTCCCTCCCTCAAGTCCCCCAGCGCCCATGCCCACACAGGCCAGCAACTTATACTGGAAGGAATTGCAACTTTTCCGCCGAATGCGACCGTGAAAATTGAGTGTATAACGTTTTGATTTGATAACATAACTTTTTACGGTGAACCTTGAAATGTCTCAGGTTAAAATGGTGAAATTCATCAAGTTATAACGTGATCCCTAACTTGTTTTGCGCGTATGGCAGTAGTACGGAGTAAGTTACCAAGCATTTACATGAAACAAAAAAATAATTTACTGTTCTCGCTGCGTAATTTGTTTTAAGTTAGTTTAAGTTTGAGCATTTCCTGCACGGGAGCGCTTTCAGGCTTCCGTCCCTTACTGCGCATGCGCCTTCCAGTCTCCCAACATGGTGGAGCGGTAACCTATCAAACAAACTAATAAACTTTACATTCTCTCTACTTTTTGATCGCCTGCACACGAGCAACGCTTTGTGGGGCGTGCGGATCTCTAATGTGCAGGTTAAAAACTACACCAAGACGCATGGTGTTTTAACGCCGGGCACGTTTTTTAAAGAGATGACAAGTCAAGTAGTAGCAAAAGGCGGTGATGATGAAGGAAGGCAAACCTCCATTCTGCAATTACGCACGACAGGCAGTGTCTAAAAGTGGTATAAAAAACAGCTACGGGCTCACAATATGTAACTTGTAGTGATCGCCACTAACCACTACAGAGGAGAGGTTAAGTTGATGTTGTAGAGCTTTACGTTTCGCACACATTCACGAGTGGAGAGTCTTTTAGTGGAGTTGGCCAGTTAACACGGGCTGTGCTTTTTTTCCCCCCACTGACAGCGGAGGGGCACCAGCCACATTGAACGTCCCTGCTTACAAGTGCGCACGCATTTCCTGGTCGGTCCCGACACGGGGAGCCGTTCCTGCACGTTCCCACACGTTATCCCTCGAATTAGGCTGGAAACCAACTGTGGTTTTTACCTGTTATTGCTGTGAATTGTTGTATTAACCCGTTCACCCCCGGAGCCGAGGTGTCTCCGAGCGCCGCCATCTTACCGCCACAAACAACAACACAAATGACGCGCATGCGCAGCGACACTTTCCCCCCTCGGCCTGGCACGAGTGGCGGCGACGTCAGCTTACGCAAACGGTGCATTGTGGGAGTTGTAGTCTATTACGGAAAAAGCAACCATACCAGTTGCAGCGTAAAAAGTCGATAATTCTTTTGAAACGTAGGGAGTTCAAGTAGAAGTTGTCAGAAAAATGAACTCCTCTAAAGTATAGATCCTTGAAAAATCTACTTTATTACAATAATGAATTTTCTATGCTTTCTACCGTTGTCAAAAATCACAAATGAAAAGCAAAACTTTAATAAGTAGTAGTACTATACATTTATTGTTGTTTGCATAATACATTCCATTTCAACTCCAAAAACCCTGTGATGTAGATTATTTAAACAACAAATAGTATATCAGTTTACTGTTTCAGTGACAATTTAGGATCACTTGATTCGAACCACTTCAGGTCACGGCAAAACAGACTCTTTCACACCATTATTTGTCATTGTATTTCCTTCAAACCAAGTGTAAAATAATATCTACAAGGTGTATAACTTCTTAACTCCATTAAAAAAACAAAATCAACTCATTATTTCTTTGAATGTATACATGGATCAAATCAAGTGCTCTCACTTTTACAAGAGATCACCACACAAACAGCCCCTCAGCTTTTTTTTTTTAGTTGAGTGCAACTGTCAATAAATAATACAGAATGTGTCACTGCAGCATCTATAAACTGGCATCCCGTCTCATAGGTCGAGGTAAACCAGTAAAAACCTTTGTGAAGCACTCCAAACAAATCTGACAATGGAACAAGCAAAAGGAACAAAGCAGTGATCAGTATTACACACAAAAACAAAAATAAAAAAAGATTATTTACCATCCTAGACGGACACAGATGTTACATTCTTGTAAGCTTTATTTGACGACAGAGGTGTCACTCAGTCGTAAGATGGACGAGACAAGACTGGGGGACATTCGGCGCGTTTTGCTATAAATTATTTCATATACACATGAAATTTGCAATTAAGTTTGAAAAAATTCATCTTCTGATTTAAAGGTTTAATGCCTATTTTGGGAGTGTTTTCAATAAGGTCAAATACGGGATAAGGAGGGCAAAAAGTAGGAATACTCTTATTAAATGATTTTTTTTTGTTAAACTTGTTTTAAAAGCTCCCACAAATGTCAAATAAATTGAGCCAAGAAAAAAATATTATTAGACAGGTGCCAAAGAGAGGAAGGCAGCAAAGTAGTAATGATGGGAGTGACCGAGTGAGGAAGCATATCCGAGATTATAGGAAGGGAGCGAGGACAGAAAAGCATGTTTAAGTGAAGGAAGGTAATAATGATGCATGAATGAAAAACAGGCATAATGGAAGGAACGTTTAGGGAAGGAAGCAGTTGAGGAAGAAAATGATGCCTTTGTCTCAGGGGAAGAAAGGTTGGACTGTGGTCAGAAAGAACTGATGTCAGGGGGGAAAAAAGGCAGAAAAACTGGTTTAAGTGACAGAAAGAAGACAGGATGTAAGAATAAAGAGCAACTGTCAAGGAAGGCAGTGAGAGAAAGATGTCACAGAAGAAAAAAAATGAATATAATAAAACTGTTTCCTGTATTTTCATCACTTTCAAAGTACATACCTACTTTTGGCCCAGCTTGTAGTGCAGTGCTACCTTGACTTATAATTTTAATTTGTTCACTTTTACTCTCACGTCAAATCAGCATTTCTTATTGAAATGAATAGTCATGAATTCAGCAGCCACCGAGCACGATTTTTTTATACATCATTTTAATAAGAGTTGAATGTGTGCCTTTGTTGGGCATAGCCTATCGAATGACATCACAAGCTTGAGTCAGTTAGCCTGTGGATGAACATCTGGGTTGCGGCTGACAGCAGCTCCTTTGACTTTGGCTCTCCTTGCCCACATGACACAGAATTACAGTACCTTAATTGCTTTTTTGTTTGTTTGTTTTCTTTTCCCTTCACTCCAATGGCAGCATATTTGAAGCTCACTCGTAACCAAAAAGAAAAGAAAAAAAAAACATAACAGAATAGACACTTCCGGATATGGGCCGATGTTACCAAAGTGTTTCCAAAGAGGACCAAAGGGAGCCATGATGGCAAAAAAGACTTGCTTTCGAAAATATTTCGGTTCATCTGGAAACCCACTTTCATTCCAAAGATGACATTGGTCAGGTGGCATTTTGTTTTATTTACCACAACCAACTGAAAACGTTTAATATTTAAGACATTATTGTAGACGCTATTATAGGGACAAATGCATGCTTAACACATTGAGATGAAATGATAATCTTACTATCTACTATCTAATAAGATAGTCTAGTACTTGACATCCCTGGTCGGGAAGGGGCTAAAATCTGGATAATAACGGCCTGATTGTCTTTGTGTATATCAGGCCAAAGTGATAACGGTCAAGGTAGGTCAAGTCAAGGTAGCACTGTTTTTGTGCGTGTTCCCTCTTCCCTTTTAGATCTTTCGAAATGTGACAAATATGTTGTTGGTTGCACGATCAACAATAGGAAAGTGATGGATTTGTAATTACTTCACAGTTAATTTCCAGCGGCATAAATAAATACGTTTCCAACTCACGGATGGAGTTGCAGATGAGTGCAGACGTGGGTGACTTTCACGTTGCACTCTATATTATGTATATGGAAAAAAGGAGGATTCGGTGAGTGACGGCTGGAGGTGTGGCAGGTGGGAGGTGCGTGTGTGTGTGGGGTGGTGGGGGGAGGCTGCAACACTGAAGTGGACGGCATTATACCGTACTGCATGTTTAAAAGCGGATGAAGGTGGCGTCGATCTGGCGCACGCTAGGCAGAGCCAGCATGATCTTTCGCCGATACTGTGGGTCCTTCTGCAGGGGGTTCCTCTCCAGGTAGACAGTCTCCAGGGATTTGGCATTCTTCAGCTCGTCCAGATCCGACCAGTTGTCGATCTGGTTGTCGTTCATCTGAGGGGAGTCACAGCGCTCTTTTAGGACATTATTTTTTGGTGCTCTTTTGTTTATTAAGGTGGGAGCCCCATCAGAGCTGACTTGGGGTGAGGGGTGGAAAACGTTCTGTACTGGTCACCACCCAATCGCAAGACAGATCCAGACCAAAGAGCAACAAGATAATAACGGTTGGTATTTTTCGATTGTAGTCTTTATTTCATTTTGACATTGTAAATTCAGGTAGTTTTAATTACTTTCTAGAGTGTGTCTGGACTTTTTTTTTTTTTTTTTTATTTGCGAATATGCAAATGTATAGGTCCCCAACTGTGAATATGCAGACGTTGACTGTAGTTCTAAATTGTAATATCACCACAAGATGGCAGACATGTTGCACTTACACTGGGTTTTATACTGCCTTATACAAGTGAGTAAAGCTTAATAATTGTTTGCGGATTTTGAATGATATCCAGCACAAACATAGTACCAGCCATATAAACATTCTGAGTTGATTTGTGTGTGCGTGTGTGTGTGTGTGTGGGGGGGGTGGGGGGGACAATGGACAAAATAAGTTCTTGCACTTAATTCCAGTTTCAGGTTCAGCAGTTATATGCCATCCTTAAATTACAATTTTTTAGGCAAGAGATCCATTAGCATTTTGAGAAGAAAAAAGCAAGCTATTTTAAACGGGAGTTAGCAAACTGTTGCCACCATTTAAAGTGACCCTGATGAACCTCAAATAGGGTTGACATATTGTACTAGTCTCTTCCAGACATTTCTGTGGTCAGATCTCACAGCGACTGGAATGATGGGCGACTGGTTAGCACGTCTGCCTCACAGTGCAGAGGTGCAGGGTTTGATTCCGGCTACAGCCTTCCTGTGTGGCGTTTGCATGTTCTCCCTGTGCCTGTGTGGGTTTTCTCCGGGTACTCCGATTTCCTCCCACATTCCCAAAACATGCATAGCAGGTTAATGGAACACTCTAAATTGTCCTACGGCGTGACTGTGAGTGTGAATGGTTGTTCGTCTATGTGTGCCCTGTGATTGGCTGGCAACCAGTTGAGGGTGTCCCACGCCCACTGCCGGAGGACAGCTGGGATAGGCTCCAGCACGCCCGCGACCCTCATGAGGATAAAGCGAACTGGAAAATAATGGATGGATGGATATCTCACAGCACAAGCCATGGTCAGTAAAGAGAAATAAATGGCAGGAGCATTCAGAGGACATTTTAAAAACAAAAACATGAAATACTTGAGTCATACCCAGAACTCCTGTAGCTCTGTTAGATGGCTGATGTTCTCGATCTTCTTCACTCTGTTGGCTGCGATGTCCAGAGTCGTCAGCTTTTTCTGATGGGAGAGAGAGATTCATGCTGGGCTGATACAGAAAACATCATGCAGCTGCTGTTGTTGCTGTTGTGAATTCTCACAGCCAGCAGAGTGCACCATGGACAGGTTTTTGCTTGACTCACATTGTTTTCCAAGCCCTCAATGACCTCAATGCCATTGTGGCTCAGGTAGAGCTCTCGCAGGCTGACCAGATTCTGTAAACCCTCCATTTTAGTAATCCGATTACTCTGAAAGCAAACACAAAGAAGTCGGAAGGAAGGAGTTACTTGAATAGAACATTTGGCTGCTCTATCCATCTCTGGGTTAGCTGAAATATTGAATTGAACTAAATTTAAAAATATACACATAACTGTTTCCCGTGGGATTTCAGATTAATTGCCATGAGCATTGGAAAAATGTCTCCCTGTAAATGGTGCCCGGGCCCAAAATGTGTAAAACCTTGCTTTCATGTCAGTGCTGGGTACCTGAATGCTTAACACAGTCAGGCTGTGTAAACTGTCCATATTCTGCAGCTTGGTGATTTTATTGGTGCCGAGGAATAAGCTTTGCAAAGACGTGAGGGTATCCAGGTTCTCTATGACCTGGGGACACAAAGAAAGGATCATGACTAATGACCTGATTAACACATTTGCAAGCGTGACGACAAACATACGCGAATGCGATTGGAGCCCAGCTCAAGCATTTCCAGACAGGGGAGGTGGCCCAGGTTGGCGATGTTGCCGATTTTGTTGTGAAGCAAAAAAAGTTTCTTCAGCCGAGTCAGCTGCTCCAAACCTTCCACCTTCCTCAGAACGTTGAAGGACACGTCGAGCTGCCTGTGGTTGACCCCCCCCAAAAAAAGATTAATCGTTTTTCACAGGGATCACCATGAGTTTTGTTATATGGTCTGTCTAAGCATGTCACAAAAATGTATGTTTAATTGTCCATTTTTTTTAAACTATTGCATCATTGATGCTAGTTCTGTTAGCCTGCCTATGGCATTCTGAATTGTGTTTTAGCTTTAGGCAAGCAGACTATGATGAAGCACTTTTTTTATATTAGACAAGGCTATGGGCTGATTAATCCTTTCCTTGTTTCCACACAATTACTTGGCTCCTAGGTGTTGCCAAAGTAATATTTTGATTTGACCTTTGCGCAAAAACAATGAATAGGTGAGGATCGGTCCGCCGCTCCAGACAGAAAATCAAATTTGCTAATATTCAGGGGTTCACAGTATATAATTAAAATCTATACTTACTCCAACTGCGTGAGCTTATTCAGGTTCTCCAACTTGCGGATTTGATTGTCATACAAATCGAGTTCCCACAGTGAGCTCAAACTGTCGAGATTTTCAATTTTTTTGATCAGATTCTGTCGTAAGGAAAGGGTCTGTGTGGACAAAGAGCAGAAAGGATTGACAATACATCAGTTTTGAGAGTATTTCTTTCTTTTTGAAGAGGAAAAAAACTGAAAATTCAGCGATACAAATTTTTTTGACAACAATTGCTCAATGTATCTTACTTTTGCTTTCTGTAGCACTTCCAGTCCTTCAATTTTTCCAATACGGCAGTGAACTAGGTCAACATCCTGTGTAAATAAATAAATCAACAAACAAACAGTCAGGTCATTTCATACAGAGGTGGAAGTGAAAATCTTCACAAAAGTCCAACTACTTTAGTTTAACTAAAATTTTAATCATCATCAGAATGATGACTAGACATTTGTGTTTACATCAAATTTTACAGAGGTTACCATATTTTGAAATGGTTAGAAATGTTCAAATATAACCCAAAACATTGCAGAGATAAAGGTCTGACGATTGGGATCTTTTTAAATTTTCATTCTTAGGGAGGAAAGGATTCTCAATATGAAAAAAAAGGGAGCGAGGTTGACCAACAATCCCAGAATGACAGCTTGTGTTAAATTTGACTGCCCCAACATTTAACACAATATTTTTTAACCAATGACTCAGCATGACTCAGACTTGGTCTTAGTTTGACTGTTTTTGTGCGTTCTACTGTCTTCTTTATTCATTCACTGTTTTATTGTTTATTATTGTATATATATTTGCTCCATGTACAGCACTTTGTATAGAGCTGTGGTTGTTTTAAAGTGCTCTATAAATACAGTTGAGTTGAGAAATGATTCAGTAATCAGCTATGAGAAATTCTAATTATTGTTTAATTATATTGCTGCCATGGAGTGATATCTTTGCATCTCCAAAACTTAAAAAAAAAAAATATATATAGCATATTTTTTGTCAACATTGTATTGTTAAAAAGATCAAGCTAATTCCAACACTTAGAATTGGTTATTAATTTGTAAAAATAATACACCCAAAATGACATTTTAAAAAAAATAGAGAGCATTGCTGAGTCCCAACAAACCAATAGTAATGATTTATGAAAACAAAGTGAATATGGGCAAACAATGTCATAGGAAATGTTTGCCTGGCAGAGATAATATGTTAAACAGCTTCCCCTCACCTCCTCCTCCGGGTCCAAGGTAATGGTGTCCATGTCAACGGGTGACTCTTCTTTACCTAGGTGGAGTGAAATCATAACATAACAGAAGTGAGAGAAGACCTTTGCTTTAACATCCAATCATTCCTGCATTACAGGACCAGAAATATCACTTGTGATTGCTGTTCCGATTGAGTGAACGGGTTGGGATGACATACTCGTGGCGGGAGGCTGATTTGGATCCATGTCGCCATTGATGCTCTTCCTCCTGGTCTCGTCGTCGCCCGACTCCTCGGACTCGCCCCTCCGATCCACTACAAGTCAGGCACACAAAATAGAACGCAATCCAAATTTATTTACAGCACACATAACAACAGGGTTGGCTAACACGTTGGACAATTAACTTTACATTTCTTGAAAGAAACAAGATCTCATGAGAGTGATCCAAGTGTTGCCTTTTTAATTCCCTTTTAAATTCTGGTCAATTTTTACATCAAGATTGGTAACAACAGGCCTTATGCCAGGTGGGGTTAAGAGGTTGTGAGGTGTTAGGTACATAAATTCCACAGAATAGTCATCTTTTTATACTCAGTGGAAATTAGATGTCATGCTTTTTTATCACAGCACATGGAGAGCAGGCAAAAAGACAATAAACTGGGCCAAAGAATGTAACCCTGCGGCACGCCATTAAAAGGGTTAGAAATGTGGTTTCAAGGTAGTGTTTCTAGCCCAGGTCAAAATTCGGATTTAGGATTTGAAATCATGGCTTCAAACCAGGGATAGGATTTTAAACAACAGGCATAGGGTTTTAAACCTATGGGTTAAGGTTTCAAAATAGGCTTTCAAGGTCAAGCCCTTTTTCACAATCCAACCAACCAACCTTCTTTTCCTCATGAAAGGAAGAATCCTTTCATACACCTTGTATCCCACCATCCAACTCCTTCCTTCTCATCTTCCATCCTCCCTTCCTTTCATACATCCTTGAATCCTTCTTTTCTTCTGCCTTCCTCCATTCCATACATCCTCTCTTCCCTTTTTTTTCAGCTATTATTTCCTCTTTTTCGTTCCATAACATCCTTGAATCCTTGTTTCCTTCCATCCATATTATTCTTGAATCATTCATTCCTTCTGCATTCTTTTCAAATCAAACGGCGGTCCATTCTAACCATTCTTGTTGCATCGTTCATTTCTTCATCATTCCCTTCATCCATTCTTCCTACCATCCACATATCCTTGCATAATTCCTTCCTATCCTCCATCCATACCACCTTTTAAGGCTTATTTCCGTCTGCATTGTTTCAAACCACCCCCTTGCTCTCTCCCATCCTTCCTTCATTCCGCGGCATGCTAGTTACCTACAACCACCCTCCCCTTCAAACCACCCTTGTAGTTGTCCATCCTTCCTCCTCTGTTAACTTTTGCCGCAATCTGTATTTATACACACTGTAAATTGACCGACAGCAGTGACATTATATTAAAGAAGCGCCAGTCTGCTTATTTAACGTTACAAATGATTTACAACAACAATCTGTACCGATTCGTTAATGTGGGTGTGCTCCCATCATTCCGTAGCAGTCTGCTTTTCGGTCTGCCGTTCCCGTCGTTAAATTGCCATACATACTGAGCGGTGTGAAACAGTTTGTAGAAGAACGTCAGCCACACCATTACCTCCCGAGTACGCGTCGACTTGTCACGCCAGTATCGGACATAGATTTTCGGGGACAACTTGGTCCGGGTTCGGCGTAAACCCACAACGTCAGCCAAACGAGCCTTGTTGTTAGCACGCTAGCTAGCAAACGTGTGCTGTACATCTGTTATACACACGTAAACGACACTTCGAATACATTCGTGGAGTTAAGAGTCGCTCGTCGTCATAAATGACAATCAATGTGGCTGCTAGTGGAGACGGAATGACTGCGTTCCGAGATTATTTACTCACCTTCCATTTCTTGCGGCTCTACAACAGACAGAGAAGCCATGTTTCCTGTAAACACTCCTGGCAACGTCTCAGCCAATCAGAGGCAAGGGACGTACGTACGACAGCGCGCCGCAAGGTTGCGCCAGTTACACGCAAAGAATTGAACAGTGAATCCCCGCATAAAGTACTCGTTTTCCGCGGATTCGTAAATTGCCTGTTTATTCTATATTTTGAGTTACCATCACTTCCTCTCCGTATTTGTCGAAAAGCCATATTGAATATTCATCAGCATTTCTTTTTGGATTTTCATTCCCCTACCCCAATTCATTTACAGTAAATGGGTGTAAATTACACAAAGTCGAAAACGATTACAGTAAACCCCTATCCCAATGAGGAGTGAACATTTGCAACTGTTAGCGAAGGTAGAAAATGTACGTTCACATCAAGGTTCGGTAGGGGTTGTTGAAGGTCCCAAACGTTCGCCAAATATTCGTCAGACATTCACCAACAGTTTTTGTGTTTTTTTCTTGTTGCAAGGACATTTTGAACATTTTCCAAATCCCCTAATGACGAGAAAAGCACAGGCCTACTTCAAGTGAACATCTGGTGACCGTTTGGCGAACATTTGTGACCTTGAACAAACCCTGGCGAAAACACATTGATTAACTTGCAAACTTTCGCAAATGTTCGCCGCTCAGTGGGATAGGAGCTTTAATGTAAAAGGATACATGTGGCTTGACCTATGACCAATCACCACCAAAATTCACACACACACCTCCACCCGGGCCCACTTCAACCTCTGAAAATGTCAAAGCAATCGGCGCAGTATTTTCGAATTAATATGCATTAAACCTTTTCCTCCTCATAGACCTTCCCTGTAGAGAAAAAAAACATTAATGTGGAAAAAAAAAAAAACGGCTGTGTGACAGTACTATCATGGTCAAGTCCAGCCGGACTACCATGTGCTCTTCCGATACAAGGCTAAGCTCGTGTATGGCCGATGCACACCCACTTCGGCCTGGAATGGACCAGCCGTACGGGAATTTTCCAGAACCTCTCAATGGCCACCACGCTCCTGAATGACACACATAACAATGAGAAAACAACACAGATCGGAAAGTGTGTTGTCTTAAAAAATTACAAATGATAAAATACAAAACATCTAATCACCCACACACTCACTTTACTTCAGATAGCACAATGTTTGTTCTTACAGAGAGAGAGAGAGAGAGAGAGAGAGAAATGCAGCACAGTGGATGCACAAAGGAGTGGCACCCAAATTTCGTTGTAAGCTTATACAATGACAATAAAGGCGATTCTGATTCTGATTCTGATTCTGACTGCTTAGCAGGTCTGTCTCACAGTGCAGAGGTGATGATTTGGTTCCAGGGTCCAGCCTTCCTGTGTGCATGACGTTTAAATATTCTCTCCGTGCCCAAATGGGTTTTCTTGGGGTACTCCGCTTTCCTCCCACATTCCAAAAATGTGCATGGTAGGTTAGTGAAACACTCAACGGTCCCAAGATGTGATTGTGAGTGTCATCGGTTGTTGTTTGTCAATATGTGCCTTGCAGTGTATGGTACAATCTCTCGGATAATTCTTCAAGGCAATGTCTTGTATTCAGATTGGAGTACAGTACATTCTTTCCTGTTTATCATTATCTGGCTGTGAGAAGTTCAAAATAACAATGATGTTGCTCAGAAACGCTGTAGGAAAAATAATTTGCAATGAATATGAAACTGCATCAGGTGTACATGGGTAACGTGACGTCTTTAATGTATTGTAATGCCCTTCAATAGCGGAAAGAAGGATGCACGCAGTCGCTGATGCAATCTGTCGTTTTTAATAAACAAAATAAGCAATAAACACACACATCCATAGGAGTTGCTGTTAGCCACAACTCACGCCCATGCGCTCCACACAGACTAACTACCAGAGCCAATACTCCCCCAACCTGGCTCCTCCCCTCTATATGACGTCACACAAATACAAGAAACAGATATTACAGTATTTTTTGTTTGTTGTAAGTTCAATACTGTACTCGGGTGGCTTATACTACCGAAAAAAATACTTTTTAAAAAATTTATTTTTTTTGCTTTTTTTTAATATACTTGGCCAATAAAGATGATTCTTATTCAGGTGAAAAACATTATTATAGTGTTAGGCAAAGTGTATTTACATGTTCTTTGGAAATTTCAACAAAATTATTGTCGTTTCATGTTTACTGGTCTGATGTCAATCATGGTGCTGTAGGCGGAGACTCTTCCATGTGTCTGCTTTGTCAGCCAATCAGAAGCGAGATTGTGACGTCAATTTACACAGAGTCGGGGAAACAAACTGTTGCTTGATAGGCGGAGCCCAACGATGCTCTTGAAGAGGTTTAATTTATCTTCCGAGAAACCTTTGCACTCGGCTTAAAGCTTCCCTTTGACCATTAAGTGTACACGTTTAATCTTTTATTCGCGTTTTGAGTATTGGAGAGATGCATTTTGATGGTATTCTTGTGCTTGGGATCCTGGCCCATCTATCACTGGCTTTCCCGGTTGAAGTGGGTAAGCAACGCGTTTCATTTATAAATAATCCAATAAACATGATTTTGATATGAAGGTAAAGCCTAGTGTGGTATAAACAGTGTGGAATTTAGTTGTTGTTCCTGTCAAGTGAAATTCCAAGTGAATACTGTACTGTGTTGCTGTTAAAATTTGAATGCGCAGAGATTCTCAACTCAGCCCCGCCGTGGATGGAGCAAAAAATTCATACAACAGCAAACAATAAAACAATAAATTAATAACGAAGACAGTAGAACGCACAAAAACGGTAAACCTAAAAATCGAGTCTCATTTTGTGTGAAACACCCAAAAATAAAAATGAGGTTTAAGACGAGTTTTAAAGATGTTAAAGGGACTTTTGCGGGTGTGTTTTGACAATAAAAGAATGCTTACAACCAGAGACAATTAAACATGATAATAAAACTTAAAGGGACTTTTGTGGGTGTGTTTTGAACAATAAAAGAATGCTTACAACCAGAGACGATTAAACATGATAATAAAACAATCACAAGCACAATCGAAACAAACGAACAAAAATCCATGTGTAGATAACAGTTACCAAAATACGTTTACTGTGCTGGCAGAGCATTTTGACTGTATTTCATTGATGTCCATTCGGGGTAGACTATTTAGCTCAGTGGTGTCAAACATACGGCCCGCGGGGCGGAACCGGCCCGCAAGGAGGTTTAATCAGGGCCGCAGGATCGTTTAAAAGTGAAAAAATGCATAAAAGACACGGAATGAATATTTTTAATAAGGTGCAATTCATGGAATACCCGCTAGGGGGACACACTGTTTTGATCAGAGGAAAAGACAACATTGTTGTGTTCAGAGAAGAAGACAACAGCTGTCACTGAGACAGACCTAACACAGCAGACGCTATCAAGGACATGTGAATACTTAATTCTTTACACTTATTATAGCACTCTCCTTAGTTTGTAAGGTATAGGCAGGGATTATATTTAGGTTTTATAAATGGTTTAAAAATTCCTTTCTTTATAAATCTTGTTTCATCTTAAAAGTGCATTATTATATTTTTCAATACCAATTACTTGTTAAGGTTTTGTGCCTTTGTACAGTCAGTGGGATCAGTTGCAATGCATATATGTGAATGATAAAAGTAAATTGCACATCTGTCTAAGGAAATCTTAGGTGCTACATGAAATGTTTTGTAAAAGATAAATTCATTAAATTTCAACATTTTCCTAGTGTTCTTGTGCTTCTTTAGACCAAAACAAAGGAAATCCATATTATTTTGGTTATTTATAGCAGAGTCTGGTATAATTTTTAATGGTCCGGCCCACTTGACATCTACAGAGGCCGTATGTGGCCCACAATGTGAAATGAGTTTGACACCCCTGATTTAGCTTATTCAACCATCTATTTTATATAGCATGACACATTAAGGTAGCAGGTGAGCTGGAGCCTTTCCTTGCTAACTTTGGGGAAGAGGCGAGCTGTAGGTTGGATTCGTCTCCAGCTTAATCACAAGCACATAGCAATACTAACACGCATTCACATTCAAATTTATGGACAATTTTGAGTCTTCAGTAAACCTAAAAAGAGCGTTTTGGAATGTGGGTTCAGGTGCGCCATTCAGCTTGGCTTCCTTTGACATTCCACAAAAAGGTTCGATTCATTTTAGATCTTAAATTGTCCAAAAGTGTGAATGTGTCTGTGTTGTTTGTGTATATGTGCTCTGCAATTGACTGGCAACCAGCCCTAATCAGAACAAGCATTATAGAAAATACACTGTGTGGAGGCTGCTGTTTGCCTTTGTGCTTCCTGATGTACCATTTGATTGGCTTTTAAAACCACACTCTAAAAATCTACTTTGTAGCCTACTTAGTTACATTTGAACTCACTTTAATCCCCGTGACCTGAAAGCACCTGCATGGATACCCCTCTCTTTCTCTTTGTGTTCAGACACTGCAGGGATTCAGGTGCAGCAGTGGGTGGTGTCGGGGGTACGGCCTGTCTCGTTGCGGGTCCTCGTCAATGGAGTCCCATATACTGGCGCTACCCCAGAAGTCAACAAAATCTTTCAGGTCATGTCGGCTGATTCGATCTCTCTGAGGCTCCTCGCCAACCAGACTACGGTATTGGGTGAGACATCACGTTAATTGAATTCCTATGAAATGTCTTTGTAGAGGCAGCACGATGGACTAATTGTTAAGACATCTGCCTCATAGTCAATTGGGTTCTGGTTCCTATCTTGGCTTAGGCACGCCTGTGTAGAGTTTGGCCCTGGACTCATGTCACATTCCAAAAACATGCATGTTAGGTTAGGTTAATTGCTAATATTAAGACTAAATTGCCGATACATGTTGTTTGCCTATATTTGCCATAGAAAACTGATTGATGCGTGTCTTTGTTGACAGGGGACCACACGGTCCTTCGTTCCCGCGACTGCATATTGCAAGGCCCGGAGCTGTACTGGAGAGACCGGGTTTTCTGCAATGAGTCGCTCTACCTGTCCCTGGACCATGGCGGAGCCTGGATAGCTCACACGCGGCAAGCGACAGCCCTCAAAGCAGCGTGGGTGCAGGCCTTGGAGAGCTCGGCGAAGGAAGGGATCTTCCTTCAGGAAACATGTGTAGATCTGATGGAAAAACTGAAGCTTTCTGAGAAGCAGTCAGGTGGAGTAGAGTTATTTCGTGCATATTCATGGGTTACAAAACAAATTCACCCGTTTGCCTTTCCTTTTGTTGAAGCTAACCACAGCTATTTGCAGAAAAGCTCAACTAATATGCCCCAAAAGTTCCGCAGTGCCCTGACTGACAGGCATTTAGTCAAAAGTCAAACAACAGCAACAACTTGTCTAAATAGGAATTTGGGCTCTATTTTCATGACCACCTTGAATCCAAAAGCGACATGTGTTGTATCTCTGCATAGAACTGGGTTAGACCCAATGTTGATAATTTTGCAGCTGAATGCAGGCCCGGCAGACCAAGCACCACCACTGTGGGAGTGTTCACAGTTGACTTCAATCATGGCCAAGCAAAGCAGCTCCTTTCATTTCCTTGAAATGCGGAGCACAAGTCGCACACTCGAGTCTCGACATGGCGGAAGCACATCTGTGCCATGAAGTGTGCACTTGGAGACATGAACGAACAAATCATGTGTGGGGGCAGTTTAAAAAAAATACTTGAGCAACTACTATTGAATATTAGACTACATTGTGACACAATATATTTAGTTGACATTCTCGTTTTGTTTTGTTTTTGTTTTTTTTTAATTCTAGGGATTGCAATGCTTAACCTTCTGATCCCAAGCTTGAGTCTACTGGCATTTACTGGGCTCATGGCACTCAGTCTCTTCCTTTCCAAACAACAGGGTGAGTGAGGCTCTTACATTTTTTCTTATTGTTTTAAATACTGAAGAGCGGATTGGTGTTATCCTTATAGTAAGAATAATTTCATCCAATGAAATTAAATGCAGAATCAACTCCTATGTCTCATTATGTCCTGTCCTCACACTCCTGGGGGGGGGGGATTTAAAACCTGCTCATGGGTTTTTCCTTTTCTTTCTTTCTATTTACTTAGGTCTGCGACACCCCGGGGGTAAGAAAACAACATTCCTGACGAGTCTCTGTTAACAGACCTGGATGGTAGATTAGTGGAGAAAGTTGAATATTTAATGCACTCTGCACACAAACTTAATTTTCACCCGCCTTGTCATTGTTTTTACCTCACTTGTTGTTTAACTGGAGCAACTGATCAACCCTGCTGAAAATCTTTTTTTTTTTTTTCCCATGTAGGTGTTCTTGGTTCGATCATACACTACCCCAAGGACATGGCGAATTTCCATCCAGAGAAAAAGGGCAACGGTTGTCAAACTTTATGATTTAAAGTTAAACTATGAAAGTACTGTACTGTAAGAGCGTGAGTGCTTGTTTGTTTGACATTTGCATGTGCAAAGATTAATGAAGTGGATAAGCCAAACAATGACTCGAGGATGATAATTGAGCAAACACAGTAGGGTGGGCCTATACCATGGACTCATTTTCTAAATTTGACACACCACAGAGAAGCCAAATTTTGAGCGATGAAGAAAAGAAAAAAAAAACACGTATATGAGGCTTTGAAATCATGACAAATCCAGCCGTTCTCTCTGCTCTCCAACACTGTGTGCGTGTCCATTGAAACCACACCCCGCTCAACCACCAGCACTCAAATACCATCAAAACATGCTACTTTGTGTAGCATATTTCTTATGTCTGCACATAACTTACATGTTTGAGTCATGAAAATATGTTTAAATCATACGGTGACTGGAACCAGTCCCACCAAGTTGTCGCAGTTTTTCCTGTGCTGTGACAATGAGGCGCTCTAAAGCAGCCATGGCAACGCAAAGTTGTCCAGACGTTGGGTGCTGCATCTGATTTTTAAAGAATTGTTTTACCTTGCTTTTCCGCCTTCTCTACCGCAACATGCATGCACTCACGGTGATAATGAGGCGCTCTAAAGCGGCCACACCAGCACAAAGCCCAGTTCTATACACTGACTGTCACGTCGACCTCTTAAAAAAAAAACACACACAAAAAAACAATGATATAAACATGATGTATAGCTGCTCCACTGGATGGACTTTTTACCCTTTTTTTAAATGCACTTTTTCATATGTGTCTTTGTCAGACATAATACTAATGGAGAAATGAGCACAAAAATGTTCACCAATTTGCTAAAAACTGCTTTTTATGTTTTGCTTTGTCCAACTGAGTGAAAAGCAGTGTTGTTTGATGCCCAATGTTCAATATTGTAACGCCATCAAAGCTATTCTGCCAAATAATGATCGGTGTAATAATTACAAGAGTATAAGTTACAGTTTAAGATACATGTATGCATATGCGTTCTGTGCACAATGCTAAATTGTGTTTTTGTGTTTGTATAAATTTAATTCAAGATCATTTTGCAGAATGGTATGCTGCTTTTAAATCAGAGTTGAATGTGTGCAATTTAATTAAAGGTTATTCATATTTTCGACAAAATGAGCCATTGCCTTTTTATTTTGGACCAGTAGATTTCAGCTGTGATGTTTTTTGGATACATTTACGTGCATGCATTAAATGTCTTTTCCACTTGTAGGACTGTTTAGCTGGACCAAAACTTCTCTTGAAAATGGTTTGATGAGTTCAGTTCACTTTTTTCATCAGTTAACATTGGCAACATGTTTATCAAAGTGACTAGTTTTATTAAGTTATTAATTGCACATTAAATGGTCATCCTTCTAAAATAATGGCCTGATTCATGTTTAATTTTTTTCAGAAAACACAAAAAAACAGAACCAAAACTATATTCCATTTTAGGGGTAGAATGGCCTGTTGGCCAGAATGTTGAAACGTGTAAGACTAAATAAATAAATGTCAAATATTACCACAGCCATTGTTTTAAGAGCCTGATGAGATGTATACTTCCATAATACAAATGTTTATATAACAAATATATGCAGATATTGAAATGTAGTTAAAAGCTACCTCTTATTCATTATATCTACACTAGTCACAAAACGTAAGGGACATTTGACTTTCAGGTGAAATGGAAATGATATATCATGAAAGTAGGACATTTAAGTGGAAGGATTCACTGGTGATTTCTTCATTTTAATTCATTGAGCTGAAAGTTAACAATGGGTACACCACAAAAAAATTACATTTCACTAACTTGTCATGTACTCTTGAACGTCAATTACAGCTTGATGACATCTCATGCTGTTCACAATTTGATTGTCTGCTGAAGCAGGGCAACCTTCAGGTCATTGATGTACTGGGGTGCAGAGTTTCAAACCTTTACACAGGAACTCAGCTGGATTCAGCTCTAGAGAAAGTGCAGACCATTCCGTTTCAGGTACAGCAGTCTGACGTAACACTTGGGAGCTTCTCACCTCCCTTCAATGTGCCTGGAGTTGAATGGCATTCATCATCCAGTTTCTCAGGGCATTGTTCACAAAGTAGCGGTCATCAACATAGGATGTGGCCAAAAGATGTAAACTTCTACATCTTTCTGTGACTCTTCCAGTCTCTCAGTGTCTCTCTTGCAACCTGGTGATGACACTCTAAGTTCAGTGGCCACTTCTGTCTGAAAACGTCCTTTTTGAAGCATCACAGTGGCAAGGTACTGTTAATCCATTGTTGTCATCTTGGTCTCATGTTGTCAAAATGTGAACAGCATGATGAGGATGACTGCTTAAACAAAAGCTCTAATTGAACAAGGACATTTATTGGAGAGAACAGCAACTTGTGCAAAAAATACTGAAACATTTAACAGTTGGACACATACATTCAAAAGCTTCGAGAAAGTCATATTAAGTACACCTGTAAATGTTTGAATGCATTTCAGGCTCGTCTTGACATTTCACCTGAAAGTCAAATATCCCAATTTTTTTTTTAGGTAGGGTATGTAATGTGGAATTTGACATATAACAGTGCTAAAATGTAAGTAACTGTTCGTTCATCATTTTTTATAATACTTGTTGTCTTGGTTTCCCTGGACAAGACAGGTGTAATCCTACTGTTTTTCTCATGATACAGTAGTTATGTTTTTCAAAGATGTATTAATGATTAGGTGATAATATCACCTTCTGTGCGATAGATGGCGACATTTTTTTAACGAACACCATTTACCATTTCTTGCCAGGAAGTCCGTTTATTTGATTCACCAATCACATTGGCATATTCGCGACCGTTGAACGGTCAACCAATGGCGTGGCTTTCTGTGGGATTTAAATATTGTGGCGTCTTTTAAACACATTTTCAAAAGGAGGAGGTCTGGCCAGGTTTTATCGGTGATTACTGAAATCCGTCAAGTCATTTGCAGAGAGTGAGTTAAATGTGTTTTTTTTTCCTCGGACGAGGCTTAGTAGAGTTGTCATTGTATCCCTAAGTCGTAACTGACGTTAGGTATTAATCGACACTTTCAGGTCTGCGTTTCCGTGCTTTTTTTCATTCACTGAGTGAGAGCGAGAGCATTGAAAATGGCCCAGTTCGGATTTGAAAACGACATCAGCGACACGCTGAAGCTCGACGTCCCCATTACCAACGCTCCTATTTCCCGCTGGCAAAGGAAAGCAAGCGCGTCAAACTCGTCCTCGAGCGCCTTGTCCCCCGGGAAGTATGCCAACGGCTCGCTGAACATATCAAAGACGCCGTGTAAGACTCCGTGTAAGACGCCAGGTAAGGCACGGCGACGGATACCTGGAGAGACGGACAGTTTGATAGTTTGTAAAGGAGTTCTAATGTATAGATCGGAGTAGGGGGTTCTCGGTTCACAACGTCCGCTTGCGACGTGCCGGTAAGTTCGTACGCCGCAGCCTCATTCAGTGCCGTTTGTAACAGGAAAGAAAAATGCACCTCGAATAAACAGTCACCGTTTAAGTCATTGCTCTACCCTACAAAATTGACCATGCGTAACCAGTATTCCAGAAGTGACTTTTTTTGAATGGTGCACACTGCTAAACCTTGTAAGCCACCTTGTAAGACCAAGACGCGGAGTGCAGAGGCCATGTTTTTTGGATCAATTATGCTGCTTAATTCATACTCTACTTTTGCAATATTAATCAGAATGCTGCTAGTGGGGAGCATAGAACCTCTTTGCAAAGAAAATTTTATGTTGACTTTTATTTTTAAATAGGCAGATGGAAAGCCACTCCGTCAAAGATGGGAGCGGACCGCTTCATTCCTGTCCGTAATGAGAAACAAATGGAAATGGCGAGTTTCTTGCTCTCAAAGAATGCTCGACCCACGGAAGACGGCGCCTCAGCAGCTTTGTTGGCAAGTGATTTTCAAATTTTCTATACTCTACAGAACATCCACGCATGAGTGTAATGATCTGTGTCATCTTCGGGTATGTTGTCACAGGAACAACAAAAGACGTGGTCCATCGCGCTGAATGGATGCAACCTAGAAGAGGCCCGCATCCTGCAGTTCAGTGGGAAGCCAACCATCAACCCAAATGGTAAAGCCAGCCTCTGCTTTAACGTGCAAATAAATCCCAGGATGGATTTAGGCTGGACAGTTCAAAAGACACAAATACGGAAATGCGTCGTGGCAGCAAAAAGCCCACTCTAGCTCAAGGCTATGCAATATTTAATATTTTGGATTATGAATGTGTTATTGTTGGCTTATGTGGCATCAGTGTTGGGATGTGGAATGTCTCATGGGTTGTGTCACTTGAAATGTTCACCGGAAAAAAAACAAATCGGAAATGGATACTTGGCCCTGAAGTTTAAATCTAACCCGAGGTTATGTCTTGTTTTCCAGGCCAACACAACTCTTTGAAGTCCCTGTACAGTCACACCATGACTCCCATGTCTCACAAAAAGACACGACACATATCTTCCACCGCCGACAAAATCTTAGACGCTCCTGACATTCGTGATGATTTTTGTAAGTTTTGCCTCATCATCAGTAAGCGGTCTGAACCTCGATTACGGCATACGGTGCTGACTTGTGGTACCACCCCCAGATTTGAATCTGCTCGATTGGAACAGCCGCAACGTTATGGCTGTGGCTCTCAAGGACAGCGTGTACCTGTGGGACGCCGCTCAGGGAAATATCACCCACCTCATGACCATGGACAATGAGGCAGAGTATATCAGCTCGTTGTCTTGGGCCAAGGAAGGCAGCTACCTGGCAGTTGGCACCAGCGACTGTGCAGTCCAAGTCAGTTTTTTTTTAAATGCATTTGTAATTTAATTTTTTGCAGTTACGAAAGCTGAAACTTATTTCAGTGTCACTACAAGTTCTTACTCGGAATTGATTTGAAGAGTCTTTATTATTGGGTGAAATAAAGTAAAGGTCGAGGGGCGGGGAGAGCAAACAAGATTCTGAACTTGTTTTTCTTCTCTAAAATTGAAAAGGGGCACAAAGGATCAAAAGTAAATTTTGGTGGAGGAAAAAATGATTCACGTCTGAATAAGGGAAAAAGAAATTATAATATTAAGTTGGATTTTTTTATCAATTGAAAATTTTTGAATGATTTCATTATTGCATAGTTATTCTCAAATCTGTTTTTTGGGGGGGTTTGTGTAAAATTCAAATTGGGATTTTTGAAAGGGTTTTAAATGGGACTATTTTGATGTGTGTTTTTTTAATGTATGGAATTGGGATCATGATTTTTTTTTTTAGGTGGGGTCAGTGTAAATAGTTACATTTTATTGTGGATGTGACAAAGTTGTTTATTTTTGGGGGTTGATCTAGATTTCTAACTTTTTTTTCCCATTTATTATTTTGTGGTGGTGATAGTAAAAATTTCATTCAGCCCTCAAATAATTTCATCCTGTAGCTGCATTGCTGTCTTTTGGTAGTTGTGGGACGTAGAGCAAGAGAAATGCCTTCGCAGCATGAACAGCCACTCTGCACGAGTCTGCAGCCTGAGTTGGAATAGCCACATCTTGTCCAGGTACTTTAAGTTATATTTTTTTAAACCTCATCTTGGCCCCATCACTACTCACCAACTCCCAACTTCCCCCGCCCCAGCGGTAGCCAATCGGGTCAGATTCACCATCATGACGTGAGGGTGGCGGAACACCACATCTTCACGCTGTATGGCCACTCTCAGGAGGTGTGCGGGCTGCAGTGGTCGCCGGATGGCCGCCACCTGGCCAGCGGCGCCAACGATAACCTGGTGTGCATCTGGCCTCGCGTGGCCCAGGGCCGCACAGACATCAACAAGCCGCTGCACTCACTCAGTCTCCACAAAGGGGCCGTCAAGGTATGAAACAGATTTTTTTTTTTTTGGGTGAGGAATTGTCTAACAAGGAGAATTGGGGCCGCTTGGAAAACTACCACCTTCTAATCGATGTTTAAAGCAGATGGCACTGTGCCATCAGCACTGAGTATCAAACATCTTTGACTTTGGTGCTAGGTGTGCGGGTGACAGGAGTCAACCACACACGGCTCATGCGCTCTTCATACACCAAATATGGTGGCGCCCTGTCAATGCTTTTCACAAGCTCTCCTGGAGGATAAATTACCGGTAGTTTATCTTTTACTTTATACCTGTCTTTGAATACAGTCAAACCTCGGTTTTCGTCCATAATCGGTTCCAGAAGGTTGTTCGAAAACCAAAACTACGCTCTTTTTAAAATAAAAATGTTTCCTGAACACGTCTGCTCACAATGGAAAGCAACACGAGGAAGCGTCACTTCCTCGGGTAAGGAAGGCGAGAGGAGTCAAATGGTGGAGTCAAATGGTGCATTCAAGTGCGCTCAGTTTGTTCAAGAACTAAAATGTGTTCGTCATCCGAGGCATAAAAAACTCAATTTTTGGTCGAAAACCGAGGTTTGACTGTATTTAGTTTGTGTGGGTTTTTTTGGGTGGGGGGTGCTATTTTTATTCTAATCGCCACCCGCTCCCTCGCCAATTAGTTCTTTATTACTCTTCTGTTAATCCAAAATGTAAGACCTATCGAGAGAATTTATGTCTCTGTCCTAAAGATCCCTCTTATTCTTAGCGTTATAACTTGTGGTCATTTCGGTCTTAACTTTGGACTTTAGTGTTAATGTGTACACGTTTTTATTCTCATGTCGTAGCAGAATTTTTCTTGTACAGTGGGATACCCCTCAAATAATGAATGTCGTGTTTGTGCTTCTAGGCTTTGGCTTGGTGTCCATGGCAGTCCAGCATCCTGGCCTCGGGTGGCGGAACCTCAGACTGTCACATCCGCGTGTGGAACGTCAGCAGCGGGTCCTGCCTCAGTTCAGTCGACACACAGTCCCAGGTAATTTCCCCCTTGCCCTCCCACCTCAATATAATTTGATAATGTGTCAGATCCCGCTAACCTACTGGACTATCATGTGACAAAACAACAATATTGGCTCCATTTCCTGTTTTTTGCGAACCGTGTTTGGTTATTTTTAATTGCCATGAAAAGTTTTTTCTTTTGTGGGGGGGCAGGAAAAAAGAAAATTCCCAGAAATGTTCATATCGGCCTCCTCAACTTATTGATCCATATTTTCACCTGTGATCAACTTTCAGGTGTCAGCACTTGTGTTTGCTCCCAACTACAAGGAGCTGGTGTCTGCTCACGGTTTCACACACCATAACTTGGTCATCTGGAAGTATCCGTCCATTGCAAAAGTCGCAGAGCTCAACGGTAAGCATTATTTCCCGTCCAAAAGTGGAAAGCAAATCGGCTGGTGCAGTCGAACCTTTACTTACTTGGAGGTCCCCCAATTCTAGCATTTTTCTAAATTACTCCCGAAGTACGGGGAGGTATTTTTCTAAATGTTTACTCCGAGTGTGCTGTTTGGTAGATGGCGAAAATTTCTGAAATCAGAGGCCCAGTGTGTTCGCTTAGTTTCTTCCCAGTGGAAGTAACATTTTATCAAATGGGTTGTCATTTCGGGGTGGTGGGGTTGATTGGAACCACTGTATTAAAATGCCGCCCTCCCCCACCACCAGGACACGATGAGAGAGTCCTCAACATGGCCTTGAGTCCAGATGGCACCACGGTGGCCAGCCTGGCTGCGGACGAGACTATTCGCCTGTGGAAGAGCTTTGAGGTCGACCCCAAGAAAAAAGCCAAAGACAAGACGCCCATTTCCCTGCACTCGGCCTTCACTCGCTCCATCAGATGATTTGGATACAGAATTTTTTTAATGTATTTATCTTTTAACACCTTATGAATTTTCATAGTGTATTTGCTCAATTGCGGTCATGTTTTGCTTCCATCGTCCACTGCAAATTAGATGAGTCATCCTCTTGACAATTTTCTTCTGTCAGACTTTCATAACTTTTGAACATTTGAATAAATGTTACCACAATATTATTCAGTTCTATGAATGGCTGACTTGAATGAAAATGTTTTGTTGGGGGGGGGGGGGGGATGCAATGGAATAACCACTGGCAATTTACATTACCAAGAGTTTTTTGTTTTTTTTTGTTTCCTAAAACCTGAAGACTTGGATTGCCACCCACCTTGCTGATAAAATTTTTTTTGTTTTTATTTTTGCTTCAATTTGTGTTAATGTTTTAATTTTAACGAATCTTGGTATCCTCACTGAGCATTCGGAGAGTGATGTTTTCATGTCATGCTTGGTTCAGGTATATAAAATTTTAAAAAATCTATAAAAACTGAGTCTTGATCAACCAGGACCTGTGTTGACTGATTTGTTTTAAACTGGAAAATAATCTCCAGGCACTTTCAGAGCAGTATGGATGAGCTCTAAACCTATTTTACACAGATGGGCAGTAGCCAAGTGGGGAGGTCTGCTCTGTTTGCATTAATATACTGTATTCATCCTCTATGTGATGTTGCTTTTTAAAAAAAAAATTTATTCCATCCGATAGTTTATTTTGCTATTGATAATTGGTGAAGCTCTTTTGCGCAAAATCGAATTTTATGAATGTACTTTATTCATAGTTTCATCAAATTTAGAGGGAAAGTCAAGTAAAAAGCCATCTTTTATCCATGGCATTCGGCAGACATTTTGCCACCTGCGGTTGGTCTGTCAGCGCCATAAGGGCTCAGCTTGTGAATGTCACATGACCAAACCAGAAAATGGGTGAGCCGTGTTTGGTTATTACCAGAGTGCTGGATCCATGAATTTATGCTTTTATGGCCTTTATGGGCACTTTTTTTTTTTTTTTTTTTTGCTTCACACTGGACTCTGCTCCCACAACAAGTGGGAACTGCCGTGAATTGTGGAGGGGAAAAAATGCATAAAATATTGTATACAATTCAGGTCCAGTCATGTTTTCATATCAAATTAAGATTTAATCACAGTTTACTTTCTGTAGCTGTGTCCACTTCATTGGGGTTTAATATCAAATTCTTCACAGGTCCGTTTGCCAAGAAAGAAATGTCAACTATTAATTAAGCAGGTTTCTGTTCTGGTCTAAAGTGAGTGATGCACTGATATGCAGAATTCACCAATACGACTGTAATACAGTACACAAAAAAAATTTTTTAAATGTGGCTTATTATTCCGTACCAGGTGCACACCACCAACTGCTTTCCAAATGACACTGACCCCGATATCTAAAACGTGTTTATTTCAAAAAAAGATAAATAAACAAATGACAACAACAAAACAAATCTATAAATGTAACATGTACAAATGAAAGCCTTTTAATTTAATTTTTCCTCCCCCCCACGTTATTTACACGTGCTAGTCTTCAGTGGAAACTGTTATGAGGTTGGTGTCGGCCTAAAGTGGTACGAGCGGGAGCGCAATAATGGCAATGAAGGAACACAGTCCGTGAGAAAATGGAGCACCGACCTTCATGCGTACAAAAGCATGCGCATGCATCACAGTGTCGCCACAAAAACACACAAGATCACTGACAACAAAACAAACATAAAAAAACAAAACACAAAGCCATTCATATCATATCAAGTCCCAACAATGTCAATCACCGTAAACTAGACTTGTTGTAAAAGCCGTGTCAGTATTTATTCCATATCCTTGCTCCATGCACTAGTATACCTTCTCTTCACGAGAAAGACAATCCAGTGCACTATTTGAACAACTAGGGCAAACGAGTAGAACAGTTTTTATAAGTAACGTTTTTTCCCCCCATTGCTGCATGACATTTCCACACACAGGTCGGAAAACTACATGTTCGAAATTAGGCAAAACTGTGCACTAGTTGATAATTACAGCTACTGGTACTACTGATGGTAAGTACTGTATTTAATGCTTCACTAGCAGTACCAGAAGCACACCGGTGTCAAGCAGTGTACAATTATGCCTCACTAGTAATCATCCGGTAGTTGGGGAAACAAAAAAAAAACGACCTTAAGACCATTCTGCTAGTGCGCTGAATTCTCTTACTAGTAAGTATACAGTGTACTAGTACAGCTTGATCTCAAAGTATTGAATAAATGCTCAAATGGCTTTCCCAATGCTTTGTTAGTCTATACTGTAGTTGTATTCAGGGTTAAAAAAAAAAAAAAAAAGTTGGACTGAGTAGACTGCAGCACGGATGTTCACTAGTAAAGCGGTTAGAAAGTAGTAGCTCAGACAGCTTTCCATAAGAACATTTCAGCACACCAGTCGGACAACTTCGCATTAGTAGTGAGGCAAACAACTAGTGGGCATTTTGGTGCCAATAATTGGGTTGAAGAGGCTACTAGTGCATGACACACGCTAACAAGTTGGGCAGTGCAGTTCTTCACTTTGTTTCTTTGTGTATTAGAAGGTCAAAAGCATCACTAGTAGCGGAAAACATCTTACTAGTAAGAGAATCATTCAACTCGTGCGCTGAATAGCCTTACTAGTGAGGACAAAGAGCATACTACTGCATTTTAAGGATTTTGAAAAAAAATGCTTTAAAAATATTTCTTCATACTAGTAGGCCATGCTACTAGTGAGACAAAACTACTATTGGGTATTTTCGTGCTACTAGTCCGGCCCAGGAGGCTACGAGAGCATGGCATGCCTACTAGCCTAGTTGGGCTTAGTAGTGCTACTAGTGCAGTACAGTAGTTTACGAGGAAGAGTTAAATAGCATACTGGAAGGCCAAAACTGACACTAGTCCTGGAAAAAAAAAATGTTACTTGTCATTCTACTAGTGTGCTGAAATGTCTTACTAGCGAGGTTGAAAAACTTACAAGTATGTGTAACGTTAAGCTGGATATGAAATAAAAGCTCCAACGGCTTTCCATAGACTTGGTTATTCTATTGGTGCACTAGTATAGCAGAGTCATTGTGACAAGTTCAGGGTCCCAAAAAGTTAGATCTCCTTTACTTTGCCCAGTTGCACGTTGCCATTGGTGTGGCTGTGCCGGCGGTGGTTGTTTTGGTCGGCGTTGCCGTTGTGCTGGTGGGTGGTGGGTGCCGTTGGCCAACGGGGATGCTGGGGGGGTCCGCTCGCGCCCGCTCTTGAGTTGGGCGACGGGGAGCCGTTTGCCCCGGATGTAGGCCTGCAGCCAGAAGTTGGAGAAGAGCACGAAGAAGAGCACGCCGTACATCCAAATCAGGTGGATCCACAGGGGCACCTGGTAGTCGCACTTCTCCATGAAGTAGTACTGGCTGATGTGCATCGACACCACGATGAACTGGGTCTGCCGGAAACCACGAAATGCATACTAATTCTACAGATTGCTTTTTGAAATTATGGAATTTACTCCAAATTCATACTCGGGTTTTAATCTTCATATAGCTGATTTGATTGCATTTCATCCTTTTGTATAAGTGTTTTGACTTTTACTTCCATTAGCGTTGACATTTTTAAGTCAGCGCAGATTCATTCAAAAAAAAAAAAAAAAATCTACATCAAGTCCAAATAATGTCAATTTTTTTCTTAATGAACCCTTTCAGGGACAGTGGTTACGATAGTGGACAGTTTATCATGTTATAGGGTGCATGAAAGGGTTAAAATATCAAATTCAGCCCAAATTGATACTCAAGACATCTGTATGCCTGAATAAATATAACTTTTGTTTTATTAGAAAAGGCATTCCTAAAAATATTGTGTGTGTAATATATATATACATATATATATATATATATATATATACACATTTTACATATGAAATATGAAATTCAGTCCAAGTCAATAAATAATTTATTTTTACTCATTCATTTATAATTTTTTTTTTTAATTTTGAATTAAATTCTCTTCATTTATCATTCTTCTTTTAATTCAGCCCAGCTCATACACAAACCCAAACCATCTGTATGTTGAACTATTAAATACAGCCGACACATTCAAAACATTTAGAAAAAATATATTTTTTAATATCATCATCAGTATTTATTTTTTATTTTTTATTAATTATTTATCAAATATTTTGTCTTAAACATCTGTACAATTCAAAATTAATTGATAAAATTTAGTGTATTTTCTTATTTATATAAATTGTGCCATTCTAAAGTCAGGGTAAATTCTTCCAAGAACTGACCACAGAAGCGTGCCGCAATACCTACCAGCTGGATGGCGGTCATGTACTTCTTCCACCACAAAAACCTCTGGAAGCGTGGCCCGGCCGCTGCCAGTCCGTAGTACGTGTACATGATGACGTGGACCATGGTGTTCACCATGGCGTGAAAAGAGCCCATCCCTCCCGCTGAGATGGGGGAGACAATATCGGTCATCTTTGAGAAGTTGCCCTTATGCCGACTGACGAGTACGAGTCGGTCCTTACCAGGAGTCAGCATGATGCCCCACCACCAAGACCAGGGCATGACCGAATGATGGAACACGTGGAGAAACGTGATTTGATTTTGTTTCTTCCTCAACACAAAAAATACCTGAAATGACAGCATCGACCGTGAATTAGTTATGCAAAACAAAAAATAATAATTAAAGAAAAAAAGAAAAAGAAATGATAAACAATGTTGACGGAAACAAATGCTCACCGTGTCGAGGAGTTCAATGAACTTAGAAAAGAAAAACAGCCAACCCGCTCGCACCATCTGAGTGAAGGAATGGGAAGAATGTTTGACACGGACATGGGTTGAATACTGTCAGGCAGGGGTCCCCAACCGCCGGAGCGCGGACCACAGGTCATTTGGTGCCGGGCCGCACAGAAAGAATAAATAACTTCCATTCCTTCCGTTTTATTCATTTCGGAATCTGAAAGGTGTTTTATTTTGAAAAATTACCGGATTCTCTGTTATATTAGTCTACAGTATGTCACTCTTGACGCAGGTGAATGCGCGCTTCTCGGTCACGTGATAGAAAATGAAACCCAGGAGCTAGCAAAATGAATAAAAAAACAAACGTCTTTGAAAAGTTTTTTCGGGAAGGGGAAAAGGCCCAGCCAGGAGACAGAAGAGGAGCCTACGACTCGAAAGAAAGAGAAGGCTACATTTAATAGACAGTATCGGGAGTCCTATTTCAAATACGGCTTTATCTCAACGGCAGATTCAGACGCACCAAGCCTACTCTGCATAATAAGCAGCGATGGTGAGTCATCTTCATGCACTTTTTATTTGCGGCGTATCTTATTTTGAAGGCACATTTAAACGTTACCATAGCGACCAGAGAATGTTGCGGCCAGATAGGACGTTCCTCGTGTCATGATTCGTGTTTATTATTATGTTTCGAAAATACCACACTTTTCATGCAGGTCATATCATATTATATTGTTGCATCTATCCGGCCGATGCAGAGTGGACGATGTTGTAGGAGACTGGACTGGTTCAGAATTGTCTATAGTGATGTTAAAAGAATGATTCATTTTGCTGTGTGTTCACAAACACCCCCATAGTATTTATTTTTTGATTCATTTGCTGGATTTTCTGGTTTGGTGCACTTTTTTTTCTTAGTGCCATTGAAAGTATCATTAATTTCCGTTTTTTCTGAGGCGGTCTTTGAACGCCTCTCGAGCCGAATTGAGAAAAGAATGCAAGTGTCTGTATTCGTTTGGGAGTTTTAAAGAATTAATAAAGTGTACGTTTAGAAGGCAACACTGCTGCTCTCGGAGCTGGAACAATCTATTTACTGGTTTCACCCACAGATGCACGTACGCATGTCTAGAATTTGAGGAGCATTCAATACAACTCTGCTGCTTCACATCTGCAGTTGAACCCTTTTCAAAGTGCAGCTGTTCAAACACAGCTGTGACATTTACAATTACCTTGGAGAGCTGCTCAACTGCATTTCACTGACGAATTGCCGTTGGACAGTGTCACAGTTGTCAGAAAGGATTTTGCTTTGTTGTAGACTTTCAAATCAAGACTTGTATGTAATTAAAAAAACTTTGCATCAGCACAATTTTGTTGCCCCCAAATTACAAGAAAACATTTTTGTTTTGTTTTGTTGGAACAATGAAAAGCATCTACGGTCGCTCCATTTTTTTTTTTTTTTTTTTTAAAAATACTGTACATAGTATAAACCGCTCTTCTCACCCCCCAACAAAAAGTGAGATTTTTGTTTCCAGTAGAGATGAAATATTCATCCAACAGTGTATTTACATTTTGTTTTAGACATTTGTTTTCCAACTCGCCTGGCAACACAACTGGGCATATTGTGGTTTTCACGAAAAATCAATATGAATTAATTTTTTCGCCCCAATAAAAAGAAGGGTTTTTATGTTTTCAGCAAGAATCAAAAATATAAAAATACCAATAGTGTATTTCTTTTTAGACATCTATTTTTAGTTCGATCTTGCTGTTAAGTTTTTGTTGTTATTGATTATATAAATATTTCTCAGTTTTCTATCAATTTGAAAACTATCTTGGAGAGGGAGAAAAGTTAAACTATGACAAGCAGGGACTCTAAACATTTTTTTATTTACCAGTTTATGCCTTTGAAGTAATCAGATCCAAAGTGAGATTTTACCCTATAAATCCCTCACATTGAAGTTACAGTATGTAAAAAAATAAAAAATAAATAAAAAACAAAAAACCATCAAGATTGATAAATACCATAACATTTTCTTTTTTAAATAAAGATTTGCTACCTTACCCTCAGTGCTTGAGGACTGCTGGAGGGATCAATCAAATCACATCTCCACGTGAATGTGGTGCCCCATCCGGACATCATGAACTGGGGAGGCCGAGACACATCCACAATAAATTCGGAACAACTCAACCAGATTTTGTAGCGCATTGCTCGTACCTCGTACACGATGAAAGCGTTGAAGGCGACCATGCCGAAGTTGTAGACCACCATGACCGTGTTGAGGTGGAACGGCTTGCGGTTGGCCATCAGGCGAGGACCCAAGTAGATGGCGAAGACGACGTAGCTCACCAGGAGGGTCGTCATCTTGGCGGGACAGTGAACCAACGGGTAATCTTTGACCCGGGCGTCTGGAAACCATGCGTGGACAAATTTCATGAGCAAAAAAAACTCCCACCTGATCCAATTGCGGTGCTACCTGGAGATATCGTGACCTGACCTCAACTCGCTTCACAGGATTAGTAAATATTTGTTCAAAAAAAGAGGATTTAAGCTCTTCATTCCCACTCGTAATTGAACTAAAAATCAACCGAAGAGAATGAGAAGAGAGAGGTACGTTTCGACCATTTTTTGTGAGGCAATTTTCATGTGATCACATCAAGCAGGTCTATTTTGCACCCCTCTCTGGAAAATTAGCTCTAGCTTGTTAAAAATGTCTTTTACATATCTATTTTTAGAAATTATATAGAGCGGAATCTTCTGTCATTTGATTGATGATTTTCATGCAATATTTTGGCGTTTGTTCCCCCCCCCCCCCCAAAAAAAGGATTGAATGCTAGCTGGCACATTTATCAAGATGAATGTGACCTACACCACATAAGTTTGAGGTTTTCATGGACATGCAGATCAAATTTCATCACATTTGTACAATACGGAAGAAAATTATACAATGCAGTCAAGTTTTTGTTGCCGAAACTTAGACTCCTGATCGGGTTGTCTGACATCAGCAAGTCTGTGTGTGAGTGTCTGGGTGTGAGCTGTGGTCGACAGCAGCTCCTGCAGAAGTGTGCTCATTATGTTTGTGTGTTTTATGACTATCACCCTAGTGCTCAATATAAGGCTAACTAGTGGGTCACTTCGTGACATCCAGAGTTCAACACGAACATGGTGCGTCAGCATTCAGCTGTTATGCTGCACGCAAATGGAATAAGCTGTCAACAGGTTTGCCCCAAGTGTAAATGCTTTTTGAAAAATTATACTCCCTCCGCCCCCTCCAATTCTTATGATTAAGGTCTTTCTAAGCATTTTTAAAATAAATTATTTCAAAATCATGTTCTTGCACCGTTCTTTTAGTAATTTCAGTAATCTGTGGTTTATTTTTCTACTCTGCTTTGAAATATCTTCAATTATTTTGCCTTTAAATCACAGAGTTACCTTGTGTATGAGATGTTTAGTATAAATAAAACTACCTTGCCCAAAAGGTGCAACGGTGACCGGGGCTCTCCTTTTGTCAGAAAGTACAATCACGCTCGTTTATTGTCGAGGATAGGACCCAGACTCACCTGCACTAAGTGAAGATTCTGAATGAAGAGGGACCATTTGAATAAAAACTCCCTTCACGCTTTAAGGTAGTTTAAAAATATATATATATTTTTTTACACCCATTGTAAACCTATTCCTACACAGCAGCACTTTGAAATCACATCTCGGCTGTATTACTAAAATGCTGTTGACTTTGGAGTCAGCCAGCCTCCCTTCAAATATCTGCAGTTGGTTCAAAATGCGTATCACCTCTTAATTCAAAGACAAGAGAAAGCACCGAAATGTTATTCAGGCCTCCCTCTGCCCTTTAAAAGTCAATTTGAGGTTCTGCTGCGTGTCTTCAAATCTATCCGACAGGTTTTGTCAGGTTCCTCCCAAAACTCTACACTGAACATAGGCGTGAATAGAATGAGGCAGCATTGACGTCGCGTTTGTTGGCTTTGTTCATCCGCAAGCGTCATCTCAGATGGAGCGTAAAGTAAACACACCGCATTTGGACAGCAGGTCATCGTAGAATTCCAAAATATTGGATAGAGCTTCTCGCAGCATGGTGACTGCTCGCCTCTTTACCTAAAACGAGACGTGGAACACATTGTCACTCTCTCCTCGTGCTGATCTCCAAAAAGGTTTTACAACCTTTATTTGCGCCAGGGCACATCTTTTACATGAGAAAAACATAACGGCACACCACTAAACAAAAATGCCAGCAAAAATTATGTTCACTGAAATAATAGAGTGTGAAATCTGGCCGTGTTTCATTGAACTCAAAGCTATTTTTCTGTTGTATTGATGGCAACATATGAATCCACAGACTAATTTGGAACGGCTGCCATTTTCGTAACGCAGAGATTTATTCCTACGGGAGCTCCCTCTAGTGGTCCACAGAAGAATCTCTGGACAGTTTGTGTTTCACTTTTAAGTTGCATCCATTTGCATTTAGTCTTTAAGAACAGTTTTTGAATATTTCAGGTTCCGACATTACCAGTGGCCCACTGGCCCAGGTTCATGTGATGAAATCAACACATTCTTGATTTTGTCAATATCTAATGTTCAATATTTGTAGTTTTCATTCCCGTTGCGGACATTTAGCTGCCCCCATTCAGTGACGCATTGTGCGCTACTTACTCATGTGCATTTTGGCTACCGAGTATACACGCTCACTATTTAGTCCATAGGAAGGCCTACATTTATTATTATGAATTTTGTTAAGCATCATTTTAAATCAGGGCCAGTGCTGGTTCTGGCAGGGCGATGTCAGGCCACCATCAAAAAAGGATTCATGTCAGACCCTGCATATATTTAGGTACAATTCACATTAAATTGTTATTTAAGTACAGTTTTTATTTTGTTATATTTAAGAGCAGTTGTTTTCAAGAGACATCACTGAATTGTTTGGATATATTTTTTAATTTAAAAACGTGGCCTGTAATGACCTGCAAATTTTTTTTCACCTGCTACAGTATATTAGTGGCAAGTATCAAGTATCCCTCTCTAATCATATAAGCTGCATTTGAAGCGAGTCATTCATTCATGTGGAAATAGGTTGTCGGTGGAGAACAATGAAATTCTCCCCGACTGACTAACAGAGCAAGTCAGACGGGTGAGGCGAAGCTCTTGGCCCGCATGGAGCCGACTCACGATGGTTTATCAGGGTGTGCGATTGCCAAATAAACACCAGGGGGAAATTTGGAGAGTATCACAGACATCCTCGTATCCGATGTATACTTTGGAAAAGAACCAAATCTGAAGGCTACTTTTTTTCTTCCGGTAGGACCAGAAACCAAATGCTACTTAGAGGCTGTCATGGTTTGCCATAATATCAATCAGCCATGTAGAGACTTTTTCCCCTGAGGGCTGCATACAGCAAAATGGAAGGAGCACAAGGGTCACATCAGCGTTTACGAAGAGCAGTTCAATGTATCAAAGATGAAAACGTGCTAAACAGTTAAATGCATTATAAGGAGGGAAAAAAACCGTGTCAAGATTTTTGTGATTGATATTTTCAATTTACATAAAAAAAAAATTAAGCATCCACATATTCAAACTTTTCACATGATTTTTTTTTCTTATAAAGATTGCCAATATCTTGACATTCAATTAAAAAAATGAAAATAGCCAAAATCTTTTAAAATTCAACTTCTATGCCTTAGAAAATGTGTAACAATAAAAAAAAAAATCTAATTAAAAACGTTTTTTAAATACTTATTGTGGTACTGTCCCTTAAAATCTTTATTAATTTTTTGAATAAAACATTTTTTTTCCTCTAGTTTTTAAATAGTTGACAATTATTCAATCATTTAAAAAAATGTAAACTAAAAAAACATGATATTTTGACAAAAACACGTAGTTTGGAGTACAATATAATTATTTTACAATTTAAAAAGAATGATTTTTTTAACGAAATGAATATATATATTTTAAATAATTTATTATTAAACACCTAACATCTTTAAACATTTAAGTTAAAAAAAAGGTTAAATGTATTGTAAAATTCCTTTCTCAAAATTCAAAGGATGACATTTTCACAAAATTTCATTCAACTTTTTACTGCTTTTCAAAAAGTATAAATAAAATGTGTGACATCTTTCACAGAATTGATCTTAAAACACAATTTTATTCTTTGACTTTTGACTCAGCATGAATCCCTGCATTGTTTTTAGTATTCTATGGTGTTCATTGATGCCATTGATAAATGTAACTGTCTTTGCTTTTGAATGTCTGATTTTTACTCAATGTGGAGCATTTTGGAAGCAGCCATGATTGTTTGTAAAGTGCTTTACAAATAAAGTTGTTTTGAGTTGAGACCATTTTAAATGTATCCCCTAACCCTCTGATAAAGTCCACATTTGAAAATGTATGACTACCAGAATACACAACTTTGGGCACCACTGACATAAATTTCTTACTCCAACCAAACACAAACTTAAAGTATGTGCCTTGTTAATGCTGAACAAAACATCTTCCCCAATTCGCCTTCAGTTGAGTACAAGTTATTGAAAAAACATTCAGGTGAAGAAGTGTGTGCAAAGGTGTTGCAAGTTGTATCACATCCAGGTCTTGACTCACCTGCTGAGTCCTCAGCTCTTGCTCCCGTAACAGCCAGGGCGGGCGCTCAGGCAATCAAACTCCAAAACCGGTCAGTGAGGAGGAGCAGGTGGAAACCAGCCAAACCGCAGCGACGCTTCCCGGCTCCAGCTCCACGTCCCGCCGGGTCTCGGGCACAAAATATTCCAAAGAGACAGTTGAAGTGGCCTTAGGGTTGAGCTGGGGGGGGACTCCAGTTGCGCCGGAGAGAGCGTCAGGTCAGGATTAGGACGGGAGGTCATTCACTCTACTCCATTTAAAGCCCTTCTGAAAGTAGTAGAGTGCAGGCAAGTTTCAGAACCACACCCTGTTTCAATGGGAAGCTCCGCCTACCCCGTCCTCGCTCAGCTTGCTTGTGATTGGCCGACTTCATCAATGGGCCAGTGGGAAGGGCTTTCGGGGTTTAAAGAAGCCAAGGCCCGCTAAAGCTTAGAAAAGGCCCATTGTTAGACATACAGCTAAATGAGAAACAAGTTTGTTCATTTTGCCTGTAAATGTAGCCTTCAAGCGCAGGTTGCAGTGTCAAATTAGGATTTCAAGACCGGTTTAGGATTTCAAATTAGGGGTAGGAAGCTTTTAAGACAGTTTTAGAGTTTCAAATGATGCTTTAAACTTTAAAGCATGGTTTAAGGTAGCAAAATTAGGTTTTAAGACAGGGATATGGGTTTCAAACTAGGGCAGGGTTTTCTAATGAGGTTTTTTAGACCGGGTAAGGGTTTCAAATTATGGTTTCACGGATAGTTTATAGTATCAAGAGTGGGTTAGGGTTTCAAATTAGGATTATGTTTCCTAATGAGGGTTTTTAGACTGGGTAAGGGTTTCAAATGATGGTTTCAAGGATAGTTTATAGTATCAAGAGTGGGTTAGGGTTTCAAATTAGGATTATGTTTTCTAATGAGGGTTTTTACACTGGGTTAGGTATTCAGCCAGGTTTAAAATTTCAAAATAGGGTTAGGTATCTATTTAAGGTTTCAAGACAGGTATAGGGTTTCAAATTAGGGTTAGGTTTTCTAATTAGTTGTAAACTAAGTTTAAGATTTCTAATTGGGTTTCTTAAAATTTTCGTTTCAAACCTGGATTAGGGTTCAAAATTAGGGTCTCAAAACAGAGTTAGGGTTTCAGATTAGAACACAGGGTTAGATTTTCAAATTATGATTTCAAACCAGGTTTAGTGTTTCCAACGAGGGGTTAGGTTTTCCAATTATGGTTTTTAGACAAGGTTAGGGTTTGAAATGTTGGTTTGAAGCATGTCTCCGGGTTTCAAATTATGGTTCGGTTAGGGTTCAAAATGGGGTTAGGGCTCCAAGACAGGTTTATGGTTTCAAGTACAAAGTATGAAAATATAGTGTAAAGATAGTGTTAGGGTGTGGAATTAGGGTTCCAGGTTGAGTTTAGCATGTCAAGGGGATGAAATTCAAATTTGGCAGTGAAGTCTGCCTTAACGTTTAAAAAAAAAATTCAAAAGGGAAAGGGTTTTAAAGTAGGGCTTCGAATCCGAGAGAAGCAAAGAATTTGAGCACATTTCAGGTGAAACGATTGTTGCTGAATGTAAAGTTGTGCATGTCCCCTGCAGTCACATGTAGGGCAAAGGTGAAGCCTTGCTGGTCTCAGTCATGGACCGAGACACACACACACGATACACAATGTGGTAAACACATATGGCACAGTACACACACGTCGGTGTTGATGGCAGCAGCAGCAAAGCGAGTGAACAGGAGGTCGTTGTTGTCGTTCTCGCGCCTCCATCGTCCAACCCGGTAACGAGCTACCCCCGCCCCTCCACCACGCGCCGCTCTGGTCCAACCAGTTCCCCGAGACGAGATGCCCCCTTACTCCACCCTCACCCGCCCTGTACGTTAGAAGCTGTGGCCTCCCAAAAAGAAAGAAAAAAAAAAAGGAACCAAATACGAATGGAATCTGAGCACGCGAGTGCAGCGCAAGAGTGAGAGGCGTGTCACTGTTTATATTCTTTGACACAAGCGCACACGTGAGCCAGTGGTGCAAGTCATCATATTGCTAATTGAACTGGAGCATGTCATACAACTACCAAAAAAAGAAAGAAAGCGCTTTCGGCTCACTTAAAAAACATCATGAATTTCCACTGAATTCAATGTTCTTTTTTAAGCATGATGACATTCTTTTGGTCTCTGTTCATGTGCTTGGGTTGGGTCAACAGATTGCATTCACGCGAATGCAATCTGTTGACCCAACCCAAGCACATGAACAGAGACCAAAAGAATGTATTTATTTAACTCTCCTTTTACCTTTTTTTTCTTGGGTATAGCAATAATGTTCTTGGGTCATTTTAACCCAGGGTGTATTTGATTATCTTAAAAAGTCCCAAAGGGGAAAAAAAACTCAAAAACTAAAAAAATATTACAAAGTATGTTTCATTATTCAGTCCATCTCCAACCATAAGGATAAGTTGCATTTTTTTTTTTAAATAAAAAAGTTGCATTTTATAACGGCTTAAATGTACTTTTGTGAAATCACAAAATATGACACACACAGTGTTGGACTTTTAACAATTTTTGTTTACGATCATTTATTAAATGCGACGCTTTGACCAGCAAGATAATGGGAACGTGAATTATATTACTTCGGTCAAAAGTAACCCAAATTGAGTGAAATGAAGCAACTTTCGCACTCAGCTGTACCTCCTGTAAGAAAACCAAAAAAAAAAAAAAAAGTGTAAGACACACTGTATCCAATATTCCAAGATCCTACGTATCTTAATGGACTTTTAATAATAACCAAATAGTGATCGTTCACCCCGTTGAGAGGTCATATTCATTAAGATTTAATGATTTAATTACCTACAATGTAATTCATTCCAGACGCCAGTCGAGTGTAAGCATAGAATTGGATTTCATTTTTTCTTGGGTGTTGTTTACGTTTCTGGGTTCTTGCACATTCAGTGAAACTCAACTGCTTCTGATGTTAATGAGTCCAGTTTCAATTTCGGGGGAGCACACCAAAGTAAAAGTCACTCCCCAAAGGGAAGGGAGAGAGGGAGGGGGGGTGGATTCCAAACCTACAGATGGCAACCAGAACTACAATGATGCCTCTGATTAAACTTGGCCTTCAAATGTGGATGGAGTAAAAAATAAGTTATAATGTGCTAGTTTTCAATTTCAGGTCCAAATTTCATGTCCAAAGATGAAACTGGTGTTGGGGAGCAAATTTCCTTTTAACTTTACCTGGGTTGCGACTGAGTGCAAAATGGCTGCTTCAAAACAAAATGGCCGACTTTCCGACCAATTTCTCTCATGGGCCTTTGAAACCTTTAAGTGCCTGCTGTCACAATCGATACTAACAACCAACCAATTTCGTGTGCAAAAGTGGAAGTGGTGTCGGATGGTGATTTATTTTTTCCCCCCAATTTTCCATGGCTGCTTCAAACCAAAATAGCTGACTTTCGGTTCATTTATTAGCAAGGGTCCTTGAAACGGTTTCATGGGTCCTGTTCCGATAGATACGTAAAACCAATTTTGTGTCCATCGATGAAACTGCATGTCTGCATAACATTTTTTCCCCCAACTTTTCAAGTGGCTGCAACTATCATGAGTGGGCTACCTGGGCAAAGCACAGTCAGCGAATTTTCAGCCACTTTGTTAATTTAACAAGCCATGTGTTCCTCGTGGTCCTGTGACACGTGTCAAGAAAGTAAGACGCGACAAAACAGCATCAGATTGCTTGTCAGCCGTAGTTTTCAGCTTAACAGAATTAGCAAAGAATTCTCAAGGTTTACCACTCGTCCTCAATTAACCAATCATGGCATCGTTCTGGCTGCTGGACTTGCAAAAACTCATGAATGGATCTTGTTAAAACATACGTGAATTCATGGCCCCCTTTGTGAAAGAAGAAATGCCAAACATGGCATCATATTGAGCTAATAAATTCCCATTAGACTGAGACTGACATCGTTGGAATCCTGGTTGGGGTGGACCGAAAACAACATTGAGTGTTTGCTTTGGAAGGTTTCGAACTTTATGTTTGGGGGAACATTTGAAGTCTGTCAGTATGGTTCATCATCTGGTACTAAAGCGCATTCCCTATTATGGTATTTGGTAGAATATGTCATGAGGACCTTGCTTGCTATGAGGACATGAAGTTGACAATGTGTTGAAATAAAGAGTTTTCAGGCTGAATTTGAGCATTTTTCCCATTACAATCAAAATCAACAAAGAAAGGCCCGATTATCGGATGCCTCTAAAATATTATTCTGAGGGATTATCATGTGGTGTTGGATGTGACGAATGATTTTTTTGCCTCCCCAATCTGCACTAAAAACCATCGGTGCCGATCGTTGTAAACCTTGGACATGTTCAACACTTATGATTGAAAATGCTAAGGTGTGCGGTCAATATGAAGTTAGGATCGAGCCACAGAATTCATAATGAGGATGTGAAATAGAACCCTAGCAAAACACATATCAATTGGGGAATTTCCCCCACCATTACGATGAAAGTCAGCAAAGTACTTAGATTTGGATTTCTCCAAGAGACTATCCCAAGCGATTATCTGGTGGTGTGGGGTGTGTTAAGAGTGATTCTTTTTTCTCCCCCTCTCTGTTCTGAAAATGATTGCACATCCAATTTGGGTAACCCACGATTGTAGTGATCCTGACGTGGAAGAGAACAATAGCAAATTAATCAGGTCACACATACTAATAATCGGACCAAATTGAACAAAGTCATTAAAGGCCCAATTAAATTATGTCTCTATAAAAGTACCTTCAGCGATTATCGTGTGGTGTTTAAGAGTGATTTTGCTGCCGTGATCTGATAAAAAAACAAATCATTGCGGTTTGCATGTTCTTCCCGGGCCTGCTTGGGTTTTTTCCGGGTACTCCGGGTACTCCGGTTTCCTCCCACATTCCAAAAACATGCATGGCAGGCTAATTGATCACTCTAAATTGTCCCTAGGTGTGAGTGTGGGCGTGCATGGTTGTTCGTCTCTGTGTGCCCTGTGATTGGCTGGCAACTGATTTGGGGTGTCCCCGCCTACTGCCCAAAGACAGCTGGGATAGGCTCCAGCGACCCTAGTGAGGATGAAGTGGTTCAGAAGGTGAATGAATGTGAACACAGGACAATCCCTCAGGATAATATTTCAATTACATCTGCAAATCTGTTTTTTGCTGATTTTGAAAAACTCAAATTCAGCCTTTCTCTTACAAAAATATCAGAAATTATAAATGGTATTTCACATGATATGACCATAATATGACACAAGGGCACCGCATTCAGGTTATTGGCATGAACCCACACCGAATGTTGTTGATACGGTACACTGTACTGCAGAGGTGTCAAACATACGGCCCGTGGGCCGGATCCGGCCCGCAAGGAGGTTTGATCAGGCCCGCAGGATGATTTAAAAGTGAAAAAATGCATAAAAGACACGGAAAGAATATTTTTAATAAGGTGCAGTTCATGGAATATCCGCTAGATGGATACATTGTTTTGATCAGAGGAAAAGACAACATTGTTTTGATCAGAGAAGAAGACAACCGTAGCCTCAGTCTGTCACTGAGACAGACCCAACACAGCAGACGCTATCAAGGACACGTGAATACTTTATTCTTGACACATATTAGAGCACTCTCCTTAGTTTGTAAGGTGTATGCAGGGATTACATTTAGATTTTATATGCTTGTGTAAATGGTTTAAAAATTCCTTTCTTTATAAATCTCATTTAATCTTAAAAGTGTATTACTATATTTTTCAATACCAATTACTTGTTAAAGTTTTGTGCCTTTGTATAATCAGTGGGATCAGTTGCAATGCATATATGTGAATGATAAAAGTAAATTACACCTTTGTTTAAGGAAATCTTAGGTGCCTCATGAAATATTCTGTAAAAGATATATTCATTAAATTTCAAAATTTTCAGAGTGTTCTTGTGCTTCTTTAGACCAAAACAAAGGAAAGACATATTATTTTGGTTATTTGTAGCAGAGTATGGTATAATTTGTAATGGTCCGGCCCACTTGACATCTACCGAGGCCGTATGTGGCCCACCATGTGAAATGAGTTTGACACCCCTGCTGTACTGAGTACAGTACTGATTGTATTGTTGACAGACAAAAACTAAGGAGAAACACTGACACTAAGTGGACAAATTAAAAAAAGCACCACTCTTTTTCCAAGCAAAAAAAAAAAATGCAAGCTCAAAGTCAGGAGCATTCATATTCTTTTGATTCCTAATAGAGACACATGAACAGGTCAATCTTATTAGCACTATTAATTCCGCATTCAAACACTAATTAGGGGTTCCAACCTTGACTTGAAATCCCAATTTGAAAACCGAAACTTGTCTGTCTTGAAACCCTACTTTGAACCGTCTCTAGAGGATCCAGAGTTCCCTACCCCTGCCATAGCTCAATCTTTGAAACCAGCAAACTGCCTGAAAACCCTAATTTGAAACCTTAACCCAAACCCCTAATTAGCAATCCTGTTTTGAAAACATAAATTGACACCCTAATTCTGTTTTAAAACTTGAAACCCAATCCGATTCTAATTTGAAGCCCTAAAACTTGGTTGAAGCCTGAACATTTTTAACCCGCCCCCGACCTTAGTTTGAAACATTAACCCTTATTCAAAACCCTTACCCGAGTTTGAAACTCCAATATGCAATGGTAACACAGTCTTGAAACTCTCATTTGAAACCCTAACAGGAGCTGCAAATCCTTATTTTCAAACCTACCGGTAATTGTATTTGAAACCCTAATGCTGTTTTGAAACCCCTAATTTGAAATCTGATCTGAGTTTGAAATTCAAACGCTGTTAAAAAAAACAAAACTAATTTGAAACCTTAATACTGATTTTGAAACCCCAGCTTGTTATGAGAACACGACGTCCCGAATTTACAACTCAACATACGACGTTTCGAGATTACGAACGGGAACATCAGTAACTATACTTCCGCTCTTTCATTTGCTTGTTTCATATTCATAACCTGGAAGTGTTCCTCGTACAAATATCATGACTCATGACTTCACGACTGCGTTGGCGTAGCTGTTTACGTACAGATTCACCGCCAAGCTAAATTTAGACACTTGACCAAGGAGGATTTAAAAACGTCGTTCGCACCATATTTGGAAGATCCGCCGGCAGCGAGTGGTTACATAAACCAAAATCTAAAGTACAACAAACGTCGATTCCATCCGAAAATGAAAACTAGCTATTTGTTGTGTATAACAATCGTGGAAAAAATACAAAATAAAATGAAATTTCAAAAGCCGGCTTTTGATAATATTTCTCATGAGTGTGGAGAGGGTGTGTTGGTTTGTTGGGCGGGCCGCCCGACCGGTCCTCCGGCCGTTTCCAGTCAGTGAATGGAGCGCACCCAGGTGGAACAACAGGTAGCGAACGACGTCAACTTGAGGCGTCCCCTTCTTCTTTTCCTTTTCTTCTTATTTGGAGCCGGAAGCGCTTCCATAAGGAACGCGCGACAAAAGAGCAGTGGCAGCAACAATAGCAGGAACAACACCGCTCTTGGTGTGGCGCCGTGGTTGTTTATTAAGGGCTTCCCCACTTCCACTTTCGCAAATTGGAGCAATTTTGGAGCCCCAACATCTGATTTGAGTGGACTTGGAAGAGGACAAGTTATGTGCACGGTAAGACTTTGTGAAAAGCTAAAAGCGTGCTGCTCGTCTGGCTTTCTGCAAATGCATCAAGCTTCTTAAGGATGTGACATATTGTTTTAGTCGCGTGGTTGTGTGTCTGGGTGCATGTGTGTACAGGTATGTATTGATTCTCTTATTTTATTGGCAAGGTAATTTATTCATATTTTTTTATCAGGACTTTCTTCCCAGATGTTTTAATCGGATGGATGGATGGATGATTCAATTGATTTTTCTGTAGTGCTATTTCAAAGATATTGTATTTTTCTATCTATTAATTGTAATTATTTATACTTGTACAGTTGTTGTTTTTTTAATATAATTTCTCAGTAAAAATATATTTTTTCGTAAATGTTTATACTTTTTTACGATTTTGTATTTAGAATCTACATTGCTTAAAATTAGGATTTATTTTATTTTATATTATTAAATGAAGGGACTTTGCTTTTAATGTAGTTATTTCCTATGCATTTTTAATATATTTTAAAATCATGCATCTTTTTAATCATTTTATCTTACTTATGAATGGATTTTAGATACATTTTATTTTGAATGTATATTTTGCCGATAAAATAATTTTTAGATTTTGATATTTTAAATGTCTTTTCAATTTAGCATTTGCTATGCAATATTTCAAAAATATACTTAAATAATTTTTTATGCATTTTAATTTTATATGTATAAAAGAAATGTTCCCAACCAATCCAGCAGACTGTCTTGTGTTGTGTTTTCATGTGGTTGCATAATGCAAGACGTAGCAGCAGCAATAGTATTATCTTGCCTTTGCCTGTGCGATATTAGCGCCTCCAGCCTATTCTTATGTAATTTGCTGGTCATAGTCTTCCACTAAAAATAAAGAGTGGAGTGTGATGTTTGCGGGAGGTTTTCCAACGTGATTCAAAACAAAGTGACTAGTGTCCTCCACAGTGTTTCCACAGTTAACTTGGAAAAAGTAACATAGTTACTTTCCTAATTACTTGCTTGAAAAAAGTCACTTCGTTACTTTACTGATGACTTCCTTTTAAAAGTAATTTAGATTACAAGTTGCTTTCATCGTTACATTCAGCTGACACCGAAAACACAGCAAACATAAAAGTCCTTTTTTTCCCCTTTTTTTTTTCAATTTGACGTAAGGTTATTGAAGCTCGATAACACCGCGTTGAAAGCAAAGAGTGCAACAAACCTTAACTTTTTTTTTTTTTTACTTGACACAAACTTGAAATAGTTTGTGTCAAGACTATTTTCAGCGTCAAAACGAGAATCTTTGTTTATGTAGTATGGTATGGATATGTAATGAGTCAAAAACGCACTGACTGAATTTTATTTTTCATTGGCAACTAGTATGGTTGCATGCGCAGTATGAGCGAGACTGAGGGACCATGGCTGATAAATATTGTACAGTCAAACCTCGGTTTTCGTCCATAATCCGTTCCAGAAGGCTGTTCGAAAACCGAAATTGTGCGAAAACTGAATCCACGCACTTTTTAAAATATTTTTTTTATTGAACTTGTCTGCTCACAATGGAAAGCAACACGAGGAAGCGTCACTTCCTCGTGTAAGGAAGGCGAGAGGAGTCAAATGGTGCATTCAAGTGCGCTCAGTTTGTTCGAGAACCGAAATTTGTACGTCATCCGTGGCATAAAAAACTTGAAATTTTGGGTCGAAAACCGAATTGGCCGAGAACCGAGACGTTCGAAAACCGAGGTTTGACTGTACATACTTTTTTATTTAAGTATTGACAATTATTTCACATTGCTCCAGCGTGGAGGCCTTTAACTAGATCTTCCTTTTATGTTGACAGGTGCTACTTTTTGCTACACTGACTTCACCTTCAAGTAGAAGTCGACATGCTCTGCATAGTAGCATTTTGTGATTCTACAAATGTAAATGTAATTGGATTTCATGACTGGAAAAAGCAACACATTATTTTTGACGTGACTTTACAATATGCCCTTTTTTTAAACTGACATCACTGGTCCTTGTGCGGTTGTGAAGTCATTTTTCATTCTTCTTGTGACAGCTGATTTGACATCGGTTCTCAAAAGAGTCGCCCGAAGGAGGTGATGGAGGTTCTTCGCAAGTCGACGGCGTTCGCCGCCGAGGTCCTGGAGGTGTTCGACCGATCCCTGAGCGACAAGCAGCTGGTGATGCAGGCCAAGGCCTTATGCCGGGACTTCATCTTGTCCCGACTCAACCAAAACGGGCTGACGTGGTGCAAAAGCGAGCTCAACTTGTCACCTTGCGGCGCCGCCCTGTCCGAGGTCTCCTTTGTGCTCCTCTGCCTCGGTAAGTCCTTGCCACGCCCTGTGATGCTCTCGCTTGCAAATGTTGCAAGATGGCCACTGTGATTCACGTATGCAACAGCTTATCTCAGATGGAACGATAGAGAGCTTTACAATTTAGTTCCTCAAACGGTATTTCCCCAATGCTTTAAGTAGAGGAGTCGGAATCCCGTGAAACGGGATAAAGAAAATGTGCTTCCTTGAAAATTGATGAGTGTATTCCCATCATATTCAGACTTCAAACTAAAAAATCTGCAACTTTTCATCTTTTATAACATTCAGACGTTTCTCCATCCATTCATTTTCTACTGGTTACCCGGAGTTGGGTCGCGGGAGCAATAGCTTTAGCAGGGAAAGCCAGACTTCCCTGTCCCCAGCCACTTCTTCCAGCTTGTCTCAGGGATTCCAAAGGGGTTCCCAGGCCAGCCGGGAGACACAGTCTCTCCAGTATGTCCTGGGTCTTCCCCAGGAACTCCCACCAATGTAGCCTGGCAAATAGCCTGGCAAATAGTGGTCTCCGGGCCCAAGCCGCCAACATTTGTTTTCAATGAATAACAAATTGTCTCTCCCCCTTACAAAAAAAACAATAAAAAAAATCTTGAAAAATATTGAGAAAAAAAATCAGCAAATCCGTGAAGCAACAGTTGCCGAATCCCAATGATGCAAGAGTCAACTGTATCCCTTTTTTTTTCCTTCTCGTGATGAGGAATGTCCAGTACCACTTTTTTTTCTTCAGATTGATACAGTAAAAGTTTTCACTGGAGTACACATTTTCTCGTAATATTATGCTTTCTTTCTCAAATGTAACATTTTTATGAACAATTTAAAATGTTTGTCCAATTATTTCTTGGCAAGCATGCAACATTGGTGGCATGAATGCAATTTAAATTTGTTATTTTTGCAGCGAGCTGATGTTTTGTGCACGTTACCTAGGTGACGAGCTGGAGCGCATCCTTCCCAGCCTGTACAGGAACGTGGCCCGCCAACTCAACATTTCCGTTGCCATGGAGACCATGGTTTCTGACGCCTTCATCGGCGTCGCCACCGAGATCTTCTCCACAGGTACACCAGTGCGTCCTCGTCAACGCCTGTGGATGGCAACTTTTGTTCCTGTCATATTATGATGTCATCTTGAAAATATACACTTTTTTTTTTATCCAAAAAAATTTTATGTCATTCTCATTATGACTCAAGTCTTGAAAATGCTCAGTTTTTCTCTTGAAAATGTACACAAAATTATGCAACTTTCATTCTTGCTGCATTATGACTTCAATCTTGAAAAGATGTGACTTTTTACCTAAAGAAATGTTTTTTTTCTTGCAAAAAAAAAAAATCCTATAGTATGACTTAAATATGGAATGTAACTTTATATATATATATATATATATATATATATATATACTATATATATATATATATATATATATATATATATATATGTATATATATATATATATATATATAAACCCCACTAATTCCCTCATGTTATGACTTTAATCCGGAAACGATTACCACCTTGCTTGTGATTCTTTTTTTTATAGCCTTAATAAAATAAAAACTAATGGAATAAAAATCTCCAAAATATACAGTGTAGTTACATAATAAACATTGGCTTGAGCCATTAAATAAGTAAATAAACAAACAAATAAATACAATTAAAACGTACTCGACAAAATTCTCCTGAACCCATCCAATGGTTAGACAAATGGATGCATGCGTGTACGTGTGAGAGCGCACGTCTTGTCTTGACGCGTCAAGCCCAACCCATGTTGGGGACGCATTGAATGCCTTCGAGCACCGGCCTCAAAAATGCACTTTTTGTAAAGGCCGCACCCATTCAAGTGTAATCCACGTCACCTAATCTATGTCTGCGTGTTGAACAAAACACATACGAGATCAATGCATGTAAACATGTGGGGATTTCTGGAGGCAAATTTGCATGAAATGCGATACGCTGGAGAAGACACGTTGAATGTCAGATGGGGGGGGGGAAAAATCAAGCGCCATGAGACCAAAGTTGGAATCTAATGAGAATAAATCCTGTCTTCTGAAATAAAGGCTCTTTTTCTTTAGCTTTGTTATACAATTACAACAATACAGTGAAAGAATAAAGTTGCATATTATAAAGTTGTACATTTTGTTGAGATGATAATAGCGGTTTACATTTTCGACACCAACATTGTAATATTACAAAAAGAAAGTGAGATTTTTTTTTCTTTTTTTAAATGTATATTTTCAAGAATGTAGCTGTTATACTAGAAGAATAAAGCCAGATATATTCATATGGAAAATATGTGTTAGACATTTATCTAGATAAAAAAAAAAAGTCATAAAAGTCGTATATTTTTGAGAATACAATTGTATGAGATTATTATTTCGTATTTTTAAGACTGAAGTTGTAATATTATGACAATGAAGACAGATTTTTATTTATTTATTTATTTATTTATTTATTTTTCCCGTGGATGAAGAGATGTTTTCAAGAAAATAGTTATGCTTCTTTTTCTCGAAAAATATACATCTTTAAAATGAAAATTCGTAGCAAACTTTCCAGATTAAACAACCCGACACTTTCAAGATTACAATTTTGAATTTTATTATTGTGGGAGTAAAAGTGGATCTTTTTCATATTGTTTTTTTTTTTTTTTAATGACTTCAATCCAGTTGTACATTTCTTTTTCTTTTCAGTGCACCGAAATCCTCCGATTCACCATAAAAACCGTTTTGTACTTGATTTTGGCATTGCATTTTTGTCACACCGAATCATCATTTTCAAACATTCAGTCATTGCCCAAGTAATAAAACCGCGCTTGATTTTTTTTCCATATTTGATTTCGTGATCCAGTCAAAGTACGCCGGCTCCCTGTTGTGTTGACCTTGTCCGCTTGCCAGGAAAGTCTTCAAATACATCTGCGCTGCTTTTGCCTTTTTGGGAGGTGAGCACAGGGGATGTGCACATTTTGGGAGCGATGACATTCCTCGAACAAACTTGTGAACTTCTGGGAGCCTTTGAGCTGTGGATAAAAATAGAAAAAGGAAAAAAAAAAATAGAAACACACATACGCTTGATTTGTTCTAGGTACGTTTTAGACCATTTTGTCTTGCTTGTCACGGGTTTGAGCTCCACAGAAGGATGAGAGTGTTCTCCGGTGTAGATCGATTTGTTTCACTCGCTGCGAGCGTATGAGCTACTTGAGTTATTGGGACCACAAGCAGTTGACCAGGGGTGTCAAACTCATTTTTGCCGCGGGCCACATTGAAGTGACTGTTTTACTTGGAGGGCCATAAGTTATGGCTGTGAAAGCATTTAAAGAAGTCAAGAATAATGGTTGATTCGACGATAGTTTAAGTTACTGTAATGAGTGGTTTGGTCACAAGAAAATGCTTACAATATCTGTCATTACAAAGTGACATTTATGTCCAGAAAAATGGTTATAGATTGACACTGTCTGTCTTCGCGGGTGTGATCTGGCCCCCGGGGACTTGTAGTTTACAGTCAAACCTTGGTTTTCGTCCATAATCAGGGCCGAGGGTTCCAGATGAGGCTGTTTTAAAACCGAAATTGTTCAAAATATGCTGCTAATGAAAGTTTAAAACAATCAAATATTCTTTCATTTTATCTTACAATAAGGCATTGGAAAATGAGTGACAGGGGGCGGGGATTGTACACTTCCTCGTCTACCCGAGGAAGCGTCACTTCCTCGTGTAAGGAAGGCGAGAGGAGTCAAATGGTGCATTCAAGTGCGCTCAGTTTGTTCGAAAACTGAAATTTGTCCGTCATCCGAGGCATAAAAAATGCGAAATTTTTGGTCGAAAACCGAATTGGTCGAGAACCGAGACGTTCGAAAACCGAGGCTTGACTGTATTTTGTCATTTAATGTCCAAATGTTTCCTGCCTGCGGCCGTTGCCCCTTGGCTATCTCCTTTCCGCCCGGTTGTCTTTATCCCCGACAATCTCGTCTCTATTCTCGGCCGTCTTCTGTGAGCCCTTGACACTTTCTGTGGACGCTTATCTCGTTTAAGCTCGCCTCGGGCTCGGCCTCAGGGCGCCGTTGTGGGTCAGCGTCACGAGCTGATGATGCAAGCGCGCTCTGTCGAAGGAGGTTAATGTGATTACGTACTGTCGTCTCTGTGGCTCCTAACGAGAAGCAGCCAACTGCATGTAGAAATGATTTTCAGCAGGACTGTGTTCACTTTCTTTGAGTAAATATTGGAATTGACTCACCTTTTTTTCAATGACGTGTTTTGCTCATGACAGTTTAAGAGCGAGCTCTTATCAGCTTCAATGTGTGGCCACGTTGTATAGTATGATTAACAGAACAAAGTCCAATGTAGATAATGTGTGTGTGTGTGTGTGTGTGTGTGTGTGTGTGTGTTTAAACCTCAAACAAACGTGCTTGGATTTAACCGTGTGGCGAACAAGACAGTCATTGGACACTCGATTAGGTACACGATTACAATTTAATATCCAGATGCCAGGAGGGAAAACAAACTACGGCTATAAAAATGATCATGCTAATTAAAATCTAACCCTGAAAACCCTATTTTACCGCGGGTTACTGAGTCTTGCAAAAAGCGTGTCTTATGCCTGCATGAATCACAAATTGTTCAATTCTCAACATTCCAGTTAATTGCGTTATTTCGATGGTTTTTTATCTGGTACACACTTCTTCACAGGCTTGCGTCATTTTCGTCCATTTAGCATAATGCTAACATACCATGCAAAACACCATAGACAGGCTAGCAAATAGCATCTACGCGACAGTGCTTTAACCCACAGATATTTGAATACAAACTGTGCAGTACACATTTTATAACAATACTCAAAGATTTTTTTTTTCATTTATTGATTTCTCCTATTCTTGTGTATATATAAATATATATATATATATATATATATATATATATATATATGAATAGGAGAAATATATATATATATATATATATATATACACATACACACAGTGAAACTCCTCTACAACGAAATCATGTTTGCAGCAAGACATTTTTCACAACAGGGGGTTTTTCACTGTAGCAAATTTGAAACAGGAAAGTGGGCATGGTGTTAATGCATGAAGATTTTTTCACACTAGGGGGTATTTTCACCCATGTAGATTTCGTTGTAGAGGAGTTTCACTGTACTTGCGTTCTGCATTTTAAATAAACACAAAGTTCCCCGCTTAGCTTCCTGCCAACAAACTGCAATAGAAGGGGCTGCAGTGTTATATCCCTTTAAGCAACAGATATTTAGTCACAAAATGTGCAGTTAGCACATGTAGGAAGTTAATCCAACAATATCGACAGGCATGTATTCCTTATCATCTGCGAAGAACTACTCATTTTACTGGAGCTTACTGGGTGCCTGTCTCCATGTGTAGTCTGTCGTCTGGCGGCATACGCGTGCACACCAGAAGGAACAGCACACTCTCCAGCGAACTGAAGCAAAAAAACAAAAACAAAAAAAAAACACCACCCTGTTGAATTTTTGGCTTTGTCATTGCAATTTGTCTGAAGTACATTATGATATAGTGCTAAGCACAGATTGTGAGACGGAAATAACACTAAGGTGTGTTTTTGGCGCTGCAGGCATCACGTGGGGCAAAGTGGCATCCATGTACGCGGTGGCCGGCGCCTTGGCTGTGGACTGCGTGAAGCAAGGACATGCCGGCACGGTTCACGTCATCGTGGACAGTTTGGGCCAGTTCGTCCGCAAGTATCTGGCGCAGTGGCTCAAGAGACGCGGAGGATGGGTGAGTCGCCGCCATTTGACTTCCGCACCGTTACGAGTTTATTTCTCCAAATATTAGTGATATTTTGATCATCTACGCACATAGCTAAGGTTGATAATAAACCAAAATACAATAACAACATCTCATATTAGAATGCGGGGTGTCGCGGTGGGTGCTGGAGCCTATCCCAGCTGTCTTCTGGCAGTAGGCGGGGGACACCCTGAATCAGTTGCCAGCCAATTGCAGGGTACACAGAGACTAACAACCATCCACGCCCACACTCACACCTAGGGACAATTTAGAGTGTTCGATTAGCCTGCTATGCATGTTTTTGGAATGTGGGAGGAAACCGGAGCACCCGGAGAAAACCCACGCCAACTACACATAGAACATGCAAACTCCACACAGGGAGGCTGGAGCTGGAATCGAACCCGGTACCTCAGCACTGTGAAGCCGACGTGCTAACCACTTGGCTACCGGGCCGCTACTTCAAATGATATTATACGCAAACCATAATTGCACTTGATCCAAATATTGAAAGCCAAACGAAATCTAACAAAATAATTGTTGTGCTGGGGTATGAACAGCAGCAATCATCGGTGCATAGAATAAGAAAGCGGTGACACACTCTGATTTAGACATGACCAGACATCCCCCTTTTTTTTTTTTCAAACAGAGTAAAAGTACTTGCGTTTGAGTACACGGCGATGCCAAGAGGGAATATTTCATAATGCTTTTGTTTCTCGCAGTTGTGAGGCAAATGTGTTTGACTTCAATCAAACATTGTTCTTGCGAATGGCACCAGTTTCACTCAGCTATCACGCTTTTTCGAGAAATAACTTACGTGACATTGCATGTTCCAACTGCACATTTCTCCTAAATGTAGCCTGTAACGTTTGAGGCATTTGAGTTATGAAACGGAATTGGCGGCAGGACAACTGAAATGATGGAGTGTTAAATATCAGCTCCAGAATTGCTTTAATGAGCCATTGACAGTCGGAGGTTTGCGCGGTTATTCTTTGAGATTACATGGGTAGGATGATCATATGGATACTAGCTGCAAGGTATGAATCATGCCGGTGTAGTAGTATCGGCGTTGTAGTATTAGAGCATTTTTATGACGATGGGACCCTCCCATTTTGGCGTCGTGCATTTAGAATGGATCAAATCTGAAATACAAAATAGAACTTTTCCTAAAGGTTCTCTCTTGATTCCTCCTGCAGCTGGAACTGACCAACTGCGTGGTGAAAAAGGACCTCTTCCCCGAACACCGCTGGCTTTCCTCCGCCCTGGATTCCCTGCGATACTTCCTCACGTCCATGTACGTTTACATCATGAAGGAAGGGTGACCACCTGCCGGAATCCTCTATCCCACCGTACGACACAAAAAGACGCTCTCGGCGACCCGTTTTACTTCTTGTGTCGAGCCTGCTGGGCTGAGCTCGGACTGCTGCTGGGTGGCCATGGACGAATGTTTGCTCAGCGCGGTTCTCTTATGTCACCCAGGGATTGGGCTTTATCCAGAGTCTAGTCGCAAGATGGTGCAGGTGAGATGGGATGGGGGCGGGGGGGGAGGGGGTGGGAGCGGCACAACTGCAATATTACAACTCCCCTCTTCGGTCAATGCAAACAGTTTTGGGTCCTTTTTGATCAAAAAGTGCGGATTTCACGTTCACTTACCAACTTGCTTATTTTCGGTGGACTTCACACAGGCACACGCGTTCGTGGTGTTTTCCTTGACTTTTAAACATGTACATAGATTATTTATGATTTTATTTTCGTAACAATTAAAGCCATTGCAGTATAAAGTATAACCGGGTGCAGAAGAATCTCTTGATTCTTGATTGTGTGACATGCTTGGTGTTTATTTTTTTATATTTTGGCTCTTTAAATAATATTAATTTATGTGCGAGAATGTATTTGTTATTCTTGCAATAAATGACACAATCTTGCAACTTTTGCTTATTTATTTATTCAGACAAACGAAAACCTTGAGAGGATTATGCCTTCACTGATGCTAAAACAACAAAACCAAGACTGACAAATGGCTTTTGATCGCAAAATAAATTATTTACAGATATACAGCTAAGAAACTCACTGTGTGAAACGTTGACTCACCGCGTGGCTCAAGTTGAATGTCAATGGATTTATTTCAAATGGCGTTCGCCGTTGACTCCACAAACCGCATCATATTTCCTCACAATTGAGACCCACTACCGGCAATGACACTTACTGTTTACACCATGCATACACACACAGTTGGTTTGTGTGTAACGTGCCGAAACTTGTCCCCCTCATCTTCATCAACTCAAAAGCTGTGCTGAACTCAAATCCAAAGCGATAACAGCGGCACCATCAACAGGCATCTTCCAGTTATTACAGTGGTTTACAAACCTGAATTTGCTGGTACAGATAGAAACATACAAACACCTACCAATAGTCATAAAATGTACCATATACTGGACATTCGTCGGTGTTACTTTTGCTCTAACATTCTTTCCTCTAAAGATGTAGCACAAACCACATGGTAAAAAAAAAAATCTGAGCAGGACTTCCTCTGAATCATTTTGCTTCAAGACGAGCGGATGTAAGTGATGCGCAAGTGTTCCATCAGTGGCTGGGTGTCTGTTGCCATGGAAACCCTCTGCTCCAGTTTCCCGTCCGCGCGGAGCTGAAACACTCGTGAAATCTGTTTGAAACAAAGACTTTTGAGCAATGCAAAAGAGGAAACTATGAGAATGCGATGGACCGGTTTAGTACCTCCTTGACGTGAGGTTCCTTGGCGAAGGAGATTCTGGCGATGGCATGACTGCGCAGGTTCAACTGCTGGCCTGTAAGCTCGCCCTCCTCAATCTCCACCAGACCTACCCAGAACCCATTTTTCCCCAATTTAAATTGTACTGTAAAACAAACACACTTAAGCTTAATGCTACCTTATGAAAGTCTGCTAACCTAATGCTAATACATAACAAGACACGTCGTAGACAACAGTACTCATAAAACTGTTAACTTATAATTGAACGCAAACAGTATCAACAGATGCATATTATACTCCCAGGCATATATTCTTTGTCCTCTGTGAAAAACAATGTTGAGTTACAACTGTGTCTTCTACCAGGAGTGTCAAAACTATCACCCGGAGGCTATTTGCGGCCTGCCATCAATTTTTTTAGTGGCCAGCGGCATATCGTAAAAATATATTAAAAAAAAAATAAAAGTTGGACGTGAACAGAATGAGAAGGGAGGATGTCGCAAAAATATGTGCCACTCTACTAAAACATTAATTGATATACTGTAGCACTTTTATAGATATTGCAAAAATACCCCCCAAAAATTGTATTGTCTAAAATAACACAATGTCTCTTCAAGACACTGTGGTGGATAAAGATAATTTCATTTTAAATGCCAAACTATTTCACCTTTGGATGGCTGTTGTGTAGCAGTTTTTTAAACATTTCTAGAAAAACAAAAAGTAATCGCTTGCTTGATTGATTTTCCATGCGTTTTAATCAATTAAATCATTTCAAAGCGGCCCTGGCATTCTTTCGTTTTTCTGTACGCGGCCGTCAAACTAAAAAGTTTGGACACCCCTCTGTCGTCTGTCCTACGCCATCAAATCTTGATGTACTTTTTCAACTGTGTTATATCGCCCTCTGGTGGCCAAGAAGCGCATTCTGCTCACATAATAACAAATGCAGCATACCTGAGTTCTGCGCCACAATAAAAGCCACTTTATTGGTCCCGGGCTGCATCCGGATGAAGCCACACTCTCGGTGCAGAGGCTTCTTAGAGTCGGCGTGGAAGGCATTGAACCTAAAAACCACAAAAGGAGGAGAAACGAGAGAACTAAGTCAGCCGTGGAGTGGTTCCACCTCATAATTGACCTGGCGTTAAAGAACCGACGAGAAGTTGACGACGGGTTGCCCGACGTGGCTGAACTGAAGCGTCTCGAAGTAGCGGAATGGTTTGATGGTGGGAAAGCAGCCCTCCCCTGGTTCGTCAGACTGCCAGGTTCCCAGAAGCCAGTCCAGGGGCAGGATGGCGGGGGTCATCTCAGCTAAATATAACCAATGCAACAAAACAAAAAACAGGCAGGGGTAAATACTGTACATTGTTATAGATAAAATCCACTTATTCGGGATGGGCGCCCAATCATTTTTAATTTTCTATTTCAAGTGTATTGGTCAGAAGTCAATTCTTTTGGGTCACATACTGGACTGCCGTGCAACAAATGTTTGATTTTAGTTTTCTGTCAACAAACAGCCACCCCTCACCCCACCGCCCCCCAAAATGCAAAAGAGCCTTTTATTCGCATTACTATAGAGGTACAAAAGTAAATATTAAATCTAGTAAAATAACCAGGGATTTCTCCCTCCGTCTACAAAAATGAGCACGTAATTTGTGAATTAAAAGTAAATAAGAGCTCGCTCTCGAGCGACTAAATGTAAAGCTGCTCTTCTCCAGCAGATGGCGGCGCCCGGACAACCACGAGCATTCCATCTTAGCGAAGAAGAATTGTGCACAGGTTGCGCTGACCTAACAAACGAGGTGACTCTTCTAATTTTACGACGTAATTTGCCATTTTTGAAAAGGAGATTAAAAGACGCCGAACACATTTAAAAAAAAAAACTCTCGTATCTCATGTGTGTTCGACAAACTGAAATGTGCGTCATGGGGGACGATACTTGAAATGCTGGGATATTCTATGAAGCTGATTTCTTCCTCAGCGCCAACACTGGTTGTAATCTAACGACTGAAAAAAAAAAGAATGTAAAGTCACATTTCAACCGTTTGATACCCTTTAAGCACCTTCATAGTGCTTCATAAATCAGGAACCACTCCACAGTCAAATTGTGACCACTCGACTGCATTTTTATTTCATATTGCATTTATAATAAAGAGTTAAATGTCCTACCTGGTTGATGTGCAGGACAAGCCATTATTTTAATACGTGAAAGTCAGTTAAGAATGACTAAAGCTAGAGATCGCAAACAACAACTTCGACAGCGTCTATCCTGCTGTCCTCACAAGCATTTGATACGCCAGGGCATTGTGGGAAATGTAGTTTGGACTGTATAGTTTTTCATGGATCCCTTTTTATATGAATACCTTAGCATGATTGGTGATATGTTTTGTTTTGTTCTCCAACACTTTTTAAAAGAGTATATCTTGTAATATTTTCACGTAATTCAGAAAGAAAGAGGCTTGTTGCTGATATAGTTTAATTTACATGGGCCAGCAATATTTATTAAGGCCCTGGGAAGATTAAATTGACATGGCAACACAAAGAGCCTGAACACGTATTGAACCACAAAATATACTACAAGGGTGTAGCCAAGAGAATCACAACAAAATGAAGAGAACAAGCAATACAATTTAATGGAACAAATATCATTTTTGTTGTAAATGTATGTCAGTGCTTCTGATGTGTTTGGGGTGAAAATAGACATTTGGTCTTTCTATGAAAATTAGGGAAGCTTTTTCTGCTTCAATAATTTATTGCTTTTTACTACACAACAATGCCAGAAATTGACAAATCAATCCACATTTATTGACAGCTATCAGTGCATTATGCATGGACCATGTGGTGTCTGTTTGCCACTCATTTCAAAAGTACTACTCAAAACAGAAAATAAATCCAAGCCTGAAGTTTTTGCAACCCATTTTTTTGTTTTGTTTTTTTAAGCCTTGCTCTTTTTACAGTTTTTCAGCGCATCCGCCAAGGCGTGCAGCGCCATGTCGGCGTTACTCTTCTCACAGTTGTATCCCATCAGTCCAATCCGCATCACCTAATGAAAAGGAAAGTAGCAAACATGACATTATGGGCCTGTAACAAGATCAATAGTGGAGCAGGATCATTCAGAAAACGGTTGAAGCATTGGCAGTGGCTCTCGCATACAACAACAGGTTGTCATTAATACATTTGAGTATTTCATTAGACTCATAACGGAATTACCTATGTCATCTTTACTCAGTGTCACAGTGTACAGATTTCAACTTTGCCTCACAGGCTAGCTGACCCGCGATAAAATCAACATTTTTCCATCTTGCGCTTTGTCGGTCAGAGCAAAACTGTCTCAGATAAACTAGCAAAACCCATATGTAGCTATTTGCACATACTGAGCATTTTAATTTTTAAGACAAATTGACTTGGTCTCAAAGAGACTTAAAAATAAAATTTCTTTTGGAATTTTGCCACTCCCAACGCTAGCTAGCTTGTTAGTTGGGTCAGTCCTCAATGCAGACTCAGGTATCGAATGAGAGTCCCACCCCTGCTTTGAACGCAGTCAAATGTTTCCTTCATGCCAGCAGATGCTCACCATGCCGACGGAGGGGCCCAGGCCTCCGGTCATCTCCATTTGGTGATTCTTCATCATATACATCAACAACTCCCTCCAGTCGTAGCCGTCGGGGATGGCGATGGTTGTCACGGAGGGAAGTCTCAAATCCTGCAGAGCATTCCACAAAATCAACACTGAGGAAACACGCACAGGTGATAAACAATCCCACAAAAAGTCCCATTTTCTCTTCAATTCCTCTTATTAAGTTCTTATGCGAGTTCTTTCTTTACTTATGCTGTCTGCCTCACCTTGTCTGAAATGAAAAGTTTGAGACCCAAGTCTTCAAGTCCTCGATACAGATGGGCTGCCACCTCCTTGTGTTTCCGCCAGGACTCCTCCAGACCCTAGAGGGCGACAAAGAGAAATCAATGACACGATTTATGACAGGAGTCCCTCAACCTCAACTTAGTTCATATTTCAAAAGAATTTCCAATGGAAATAATGGAAATTGAATTGATCTTCTCACCATTCTAAAACATTCATTAATTGTACTTTGCACAGCATTTTCGTCTTGTAAAACAAAGATTCAGGTATTAAATTACAGTTTCAAACTAAGGTTGGAAATCCAAGTGGATAGCCAGTGGTTTCAAGATACAGGTCAAGTTTTAAATTAGGGTTCACAGTCAGGATTTGGATTTGAAATTAAGATTTGGGTATCAAATTATGCTTTCGAATTAGGTTTGGGGGCTAAAAGCAGCCACATTTAAAGAAGGATTAGGATTCCTAATGAAAGATGCCCCTCGGTTTATGACGGTAATTTTGTTCTTACGGTGTAATTGATATGTTTTGTTTTTAACTACAGTTAGGTTTTAATATTCTGGTTTCAAGCAAGCCAAGGAACAGTTCAGCTCAATCTTGTTTTGTTTTCTGATTGTCACTGCTATCAGTTTCTTTAGCAGGTAAAATGCATCCTCTATTGGCTTTAAGTCTGGAGATAGACTTGGCCCGGCAGTTCACCGCAGTTACTTTCAGCTGTTTTTGTCTGGGGGCTGTGGGAGGTATGGTTGTTGTTGGAGTAGTCCTGTATTAGTTCTTTGGTAGGGCGGCCCGGTAGTCCAGTGGTTAGCACGTCGGCTTCACAGTGCAGAGGTACCGGGTTCAATTCCAGCTCCGGCCTCCCTGTGTGGAGTTTGCATGTTCTCCCCGGGCCTGCGTGGGTTTTCTCCGGGTACTCCGGTTTCCTCCCACATTCCAAAAACATGCATGGCAGGCTGATTAAACACTCTAAATTGTCCCTAGGTATGAGTGTGAGAGTGGATGGTTGTTCGTCTCTGTGTGCCCTGCGATTGGCTGGCAACCAATTCAGGGTGTCCCCCGCCTACTGCCCGAAGACGGCTGGGATAGGCTCCAGCACCCCCCGCGACCCTAGTGAGGATGAAGCGGTTCGGAAAATGGATGGATGGATGGATAGTTCTTTGGTTTACCTTCTCAGCCAGAATAGCCAAACTCTCTCTCAAGGCGAAGAAACCCGACACCGGACCAGTGTGATGGTACCTAAAAAGAAATAAATACAACAATCCTATGTCAACTCGATTAGATAAATTTGTAGCCTAATGTCCAGTTGTACTTGAATGAGTGTTTCAGTACATCAATCATTGTGGATCTGCATTTGTGTGTTCAATCAATCCAAAAAAATGATCTTACATCCGATCCTGTTTGCCATCACACCCCCAATAGTTGGACAAGTGTTCCATGTCAAAGAGGTACGAGACTGGTTTCGTTTTCCTGTTGAACATCTTGTGGCTGCGCACAGTTGAAAACGGAGACAATAGTGAGTTTACTTGCATCCCACGAGCGACGGTGTTTGGTGGATGTCTTGTGCTAAGTCCTTCCTTACCACGCTCTGTCATTAAAAGAGATGGGAGCCGTGCCAGGCGGTGCGTTCAGGGCCTTCTGAGAACCCGTGTACAAGATGTCAATGTCTACCCGCATCACAAGGCAAAAAGAGTGTTATTTTGGCAAAATGTTAGCTCCGATTTTGGCGCAATTCTTTATCTCATACTTTGCTGATCCATAAAAATGGGCGCCGCCCCGAGTGATGCAACAGTGTCCACCAGGAAGAGGCAGCCGTGTCTAAAGAGAGACCACGGATCAGGTGAAATAAATCAATAACAGGTTACCCAAATTCATTTGCGTAATGCGACAGGTGCACTAGGGGGCGCACTTTCTGCAGATGTCTCCAATGCCGTCCATTGGGTGGCACAGACCGGCAGATGACTCTCCATGTGTTAGGAAGAACAGCACCGGCTTGTGTTTCTCGATAGCCTGCAAACATGTGGTGGATGTCGGTTTATTCCGTGAGATTTGTTATTTTGGTCGGGTGGCGGGGGGGGGGGGGGGGGGGGGGGTGTACACAGTGGTGCTTTGAGATACGAGAGACCCGGTTCAACTCTGCTAACTTCACAACAAGCAGCAGTTTGTTGGCTGGTCGACAATTTTTCAAAGAAGCTGTTTTTGCCACTCAACATTTACTGTCAAACAAAACATAAAACAAAGAGAATTGTGTATTGAAACAAGCTATCATACTAACAAACAATGCAAAATGCCGTAGATGGGCTAACGAGTAGCATTGTGCCACGTTGTCTTCGACGGGAGAATTTAGTTTGATGTACTTATGATTTGTTTTAATCAAAATGTTGCTTTACTAAAAGTGTTAAAACGATCACAGCTACTGTGTTTGGTGTACGGATGAACTCCATTTTGATAAATCACGTGATTTTACATTAATCAGCGCATGTCCCATGGCTGGAACATGGCTGATCTGATTAAGGGAATGGAAATGGCAGATCGGAAAATGTCTGTCACATGTGACCAGAGCTCTTCATTCAAAATGGTTTCAATTAGAATGACAGAAAGGTCTCTGTGTAAACCCGGCTATTTATGAGTAGCATCAATTGTTGAATTTTTCTATTTGCGGTTGGGCTTGGTGGAGCCTTGTGGGACCCCATATATTCTTTATCCTCTGTGAAGAACGACTATTACTTTGGCTTTCTGAGGAGTAACCCTTCTCCATGTCCCCTTGTTTATAAGCGAATCCAAATTATACTGCCCCCGTGTGGCCAAGATGCAAAAATGTGGCAAAAAGCTATTCGATTTTTTTTTACATTCATTCTTTTCTTTACAAACCACGCATTCATGGCATTTCCATCTATTCCAATTGGGAAAGGTGATAGGAGTGTTTTGAAATGACAAATGTGATCACAGAACAAATTAAAATCTTATCTCAGAGCACCACTGCAGTGGACAAAATGTTGACTTTCACGCGATCATTCTTACCTGTTCGATCTCTTTATTGCTGAAGCAATTCCCTGGTGTTTTCTCAAGTCTATGTACATTTGCGCCTACGAATTAAAAACAAAACCACACAATTCAGTGACTAAGCCACGCTAAGTGCCATATTTCCTAGTGTGAAACTGTCGTGTAGATAAGTCCGAGTGTAATGACACGTGCCCATTCGCTCTGCAATTTCCGCAACGCGCTCCCCCCAAATCCCATTGATAGCGATGAGCACGCTCTCCCCGGGCTCCACCGCGTTGAATACGGCACACTCCATTGCAGCGTGGCCCGAGCCGCTCATGGATAGCGTCATGTTGTTCTCGGTCTGAAAGGCGTACCGGATCCCCTTCTTTATGTCGTTCATGATCTAACAGAAGAACAAACATGAAAAGAACACGGTAAGAAATTTACCACTCCAACGTGGCCACTCACAAAACATGATTAATTCAAGGCTCCCTCTAGTGGTATGTGAAATAATCGCCTCCTAAGTGCAGTTCAGTTGTATTTAAGTACTGTACATTACATTTGCATTTAATCTTGCTGTTTTTTTTTTTTTTTACTTTATTGGACTTCATGTACAAAAAATAATTATTTATTGTATATATATATATATATATATATATATATATTTTTTTTTTTTAATTAAAAAATTAAAAAGTGGCTGCCTTTCCAGCAGCTCCTATATTTTGTTCTTCTACTTCTTCCTTTCATAACTTTGCTGCGGTGAACTGTGAATTCTCCATTGCGAGACTAATCAAGGTTTTCTTATCTTATCTTATAATAAGTAGCCGCTACGTTTTGCGGCAAAACCTAATTCCAGTTTTTGGTGAACACTTGCTGGCTACTGCATTTTAATGTTGGCCATTTTGGTTGCACTTGGAGTGCTAAGTAATTTTTTTAGATGGTTCTTACTGTAAAATGTGTGAGAACCACTCCTTATTTAAGTAATCCGTGTCCGTGCATCCAGATCCAAACAACAATCCATTAGAAGTGAAATGACAAAGCACAAGTCCATAGAAATTTGGTCACAAGCCTTCCCTTTTTAAAAGTTGGGTTAAAAAGTGCCAAACAAATGCATTACCTCATACATTTCTGGATGCAGGTGACCGATTATGGGCTTGGCCCCTGCAGCGAGGACACGCGGGGGAACGTTGGAGGGTCCCGGTCCGAACAAGTAGCGCAGAGGCACCTCGAGTGGCCGCAGCATGCACGCCGGCGGGGGGATGGTGACGGACGACGCGGAGCGGTGGTCCAGGCGCTGCGCGAGCGGAACGTCGAGGGCCGCGGCCGCCGCCTGCTGGGCCAGGAGCCCGCTCCTCCTGCTGAACAGAGTCCTCTGCATCATGGCTGTTGTGTCCCGGGAAGCCTGGAAACCAGGGTAAGACTGACGCTGAGCTCTGAGCCCCGTGCGCGTTTTGACTTAAATGTTTTGAAAGACAACAGGTCTTTGACCTATTGGGCATGGGGCGGTGTGCGTCACTGGATGGAGGGGTTTAGAGTGGAGGGCACTTACGCGGGGATATTGACATGTATTTGTTGCACTTTTGATAGACGGCACTGTGTACACATTTGGGGCGTCTGCTTGGCCTTATTTTACTTTGGTCGAAAAATTTATCGGCATTTTTTTTTTTACTGCGCATAGTCAGGAAAATACCCGAAAAGTACAAAGTGAACAAAACTAACACGCTTTGCTCTGACATCTTAAATCTTAAATCTACAGATGGAAACCTGATTAATGTTATACTGGCTAAAATATGCATCGGTGCATTTGAATAACGTGAAAAGGAAACTTTGATTCGCTCCTCTTTCGTCTCTAACTGTTTCAAACAACAAAGTGTATGCAGGAAAAGTGGTTAAGATTGCACGACTGTCTTATGTGTTGTGTTGTATTATTTTGTCATTTTTATGTTAACTGTTCTTTTGATGGCGGCTGGTTGAGAGGGAAGAAATGTCATCTGTGCTGTATGTTGCACATAAAGCGCATTTGACAATAAAGTTGTCCTTGACTTGACTTGCAAAGGGATGGGCCGATGGGCTGCATGGTCCATGACTATGGTATAAGTGGCCCTCGCTTCATAAAAATAAATAAATAAATAAAAATCAAGTCCTTTATAAATTAGAATCGGTATTTGGAATGATACGTAGGAAAAATATAGATCTTCCATAAAAACATTTTGACTGAGTTGATTTCAGTGAAAAAAACATTTCTTGCACTGGATGTTTGTTTCTTTTTCAGCAGTTTTGTTCTGTTCTTAAAGCTGGGAAATGGAAGGCACTCAAAAAACAAAAACGTAACGATTCACCTCACAGTGCAGCAGCAGCTTAGAACTGGTTAGGGTTAGCTTGCAGCTCCTGTTTTTTATTTTTTTTTTTTTTTTTGGTTGCTACGTATCAGTTCTTCCACGGAGTGACATTGGCTTTGGGGGAGAGGAGGCTCCTCTCTGGTCAACCAATCAGCGGCTATCCAAGCACGCAACACACACACACACCCACACGCGTGCACACCGGCACACTGATTATCAGCACGTTCAAAACAATTGCTACGTTTTACTGGACCGGCCGCCTTCAAAATGTTACACAATTCACGTTTAAACCCGATAGTTAAGTTTGAATGCACTTTGTGTTGGGGATGATTTTATTTCACAACACGTGAAGCGGAAGCAAGACGAAAAACATTACGTTCAATTTTTAATTTATTTTTTTAAGTAAAAAAATACAATAAAAATCTCACAGAAATTGAATCCACTCAGATACTTCCTCATCCTGCCGTTATGTCATGCGTTGCAGGCTGTGTTCTTATCTGCGTCTGGCTAGGTAAATAATTAGACCTTTGGTAAATAAGTGGGGCCCGTTGTTACCCTATAGCGTTCTGGCCTTTGCACTAGAAGCAAGACTTGAAATGTGGCCAAGCAGAGCAGGAAGGATGAGTACGCAACATGTAAATAATTGCATGCCAGCTATTGAATTCTGCCCGCCGTCATCACTTGATCCAGTTTACTGAGTCTATGTTTTTGTTTTTGTAGCCCTTTGGCTGAAAACATGTGATGTGTGAGTCACACACATGAGGGGAAGTTGCTGTAGTTTGTTTACGCTTCAATCTTGTTGTTTTGATTTGAAAAGGATCTTGATAAAGCAGATGAGCTGACAGCAAAGAACACAACAACTCCCCCAGTTAGAGGTTGAAAGACTTTAATGGCTTACTGGCCTGTTGACAGAATCTGGAAGACTCCACGCGAATGAAACAAAAACAGGTTAGAAAAGAAAACAAATTGAAGAGAAGAACTGAGTTTTGTCGCATGGATGTTGGCTTAACTTTGATATAGAAAGAAGCAGTTCCATGGGGTGGCACACTCATAAATAAAAGCTTTATGACAGCCGTCCCTTGAGATGCAAGTTCGAGTTCATATGTTTTTTCCACTCTGACTTGCATGCAAACCATTCTTAAATTTTTTTTAAAAAAAATGAATCTCCACTCCCCAACCACATAACTTTGCATTTTGGTCCGCTATCTTAATGCTAACACATAATATGAATGGCCTTAGATGGGATAATGCCGGCATGTATTCTTTATCCTCTGCAATAAACAACTAATATAACAGCATCTTACTGAGAAGCTGTCTCCGTGTACACTTAAGATATGTCTATATTATTGTGACCACCAGAATGAGCACCATTTGAAAAGTCTGTCTTTACTCTCTAATTATTTTGTTAAATACAATGATTCCTGAGAACATGTTTAAATTTCCCAAAATGTCTGAAAAGAAAAAGAAAACTCAATAAATATTTAATTGAACTCAATTGCTCACCATTTCAATGCATATCTTTAGTTGATTACACTTGTACATTTACACCACTCCATTATGCTTAACAGGTAGATTCATTAACTGTGTCCGCAATAGCAATAGGATGAACAATATGCAAAATAATGAATGGCCTGTGTTGTGTATTTCTCTCCAGTGGCTTTTCCCCCCTCATTCTTCATGCATGGCAGCAGATAACACCAAGAGGCTGCCGGTATTTGCCAAAATGACCTTCGCCCTTTGAGAGTCTTCAACTTGGTAAACAGGGCCAAGGTCTTCGGGCAAACTTTAACATCCTGTAGCTTCTGCCTGCTCTGATGTTGTGAAACCCGACAAAGATTAAAATAAATCGTATTTCAACACAAAAGGAACACTAAGGTGCTCACTGTAACCCTTTAAATGTGCTGCTTCAACATTAGTTGGCGCTCCTCTAAAGTGGCTGGCATCTGTAAGAAACATCGACGAGGCTTGATGCAAAGTTTGCTTTTTATCATTGCACTAGGTTGTTGTTTGTACCGGCATTGCTCGTAACGCTAAAATAAACCACAGTGGTTTAAGTGGACAATATTGGATCAGTCTTACTAAATAAAATGATTCAGTATATGTATGTACTGTATAGTGGGTGTATGTGTTTATATATGCGTAGAGTGTAAATGTATTCATTTGTTTGTTCTTACTGTTCACAGCTACATTTTTCCATTTTTAAAATTCCGTTTCTGTATACTCAGACTGTTCCTGAAGGCAACACGATATGTTCGACAGATAAATAGATAGATACTGATATCAGAATCAGAATCAGCTTTATTGGCCAAGTATGGAGAACACACAAGGAATTTGACTCCGGTATAACACGCTGCATTAGTATCATCATAAACAAGGACATATCGATGATAAATATTGTAGCTGCTGTATAATGGCTGGTGCTGATGCTGATGCGACGTCATCACATGACGCGAAATTTTCTTTGCCCTGTTTTTTGTCTGAGAGGCGAGTTAATGGAGCATCCTCTTTATCCTCTCCCCCTCCCTTGCCTCGCACTTTCTTCGCCGTCACCCATTCTCGTCTAAATTGACACTCTACGCAGCCAGGCTCCCACCCCTCCATCCATCCGGCCAACATTCCCTCCTTTCCCCGGGCCGAGTGCAGTAGGGAAGGGAGGCTGCAAGCGGACCGAACGCGGCGGAGGACGTCGGAGAGACCAAAATAGGAACCGGCGAATCCTTGCGCTGATTCTCGCGCGACGCCATCGAGGTAAGAATTCATTTATGTTGTGTTTGAGTCATATTATCGGCGTGTACTCCAAAACGCATCTCACTTTGGTGGTGGTATGGCGGCGGGGGTTTGTTCATGGAGGCCTGGTTTGGATGTGACGACGTCAAAACGTTTTGCTGCGTCAGAGCATCCAGAAGGACATGAAAAGACATCAATTCATTTTATGCAATACGTGGGCCGCCTGCACTTCAGTTGTTGACATGAATTTGTCATTGTCAACGCCACCCCAAACGCGTTCATGCTGACGCAGTGTCCAGATGGGAAGATTTGGTTTTGTGTTTACTCGGCCTGTTTTTGAGGTGCGGCAAGATGGAGGAGGCAGTGCATCCAGCCCGCAGCCCAGTCTGAAAAAAATACGATGAAAATGTCGCCTCGCTCGCTCGATGTTTCACAGATAACGGGCTACACATAGTAATGGCACTTTTTTTTAATTTTTTTTTTATAAAATCGTGGAATTGAATGCTTTATCCGGGTCCTTGGTTGAGGACCCCGTTTATTATTATTTTTTAAGTCAATCGAGGCAAACTCAGTCAAGATGTGTTTATGTTAATGTTTATCACCAATTTAAAACGTGATTTTGAGAAAATTCTCGTTTCTTGAGCAACATAAAGGCCTTAAATCCTAACGGAAGATGGTTGCTTATCTAACACGTGAATCATCCAACAACTGTTATTACTCCAATTAAGAAAATTAACATTTACTGTAGTTTACGCTTTCAACGACTTTAATATTTACATCTTTCTGATGAAAGTGCCCCCCCTCCAATTCGCCTCGACTGCATTCTCTTCGGCTGACACTGACCGCGGTGCGACTACTGCTCAGAACGTCAGACTCTTGCTGTTGTCACCTTCGCACATTCAGTGTCACCGTGAAAAAAAAAAGTTGAAACAGTTTGTAGTTTTATTGGCAACTGTCTTGCCTTCCTCTCCGCTCCACTGCGATAAATTACCATTTCGTTTATCATTTTTCTCGGCAACATGTTTTGCTACCCTCTTTCTGAATCAAGTCTGCACATGGACAGTGACAAGATGGAATAGTCCATTGCATGAGAGGGGAGGGGTAGTACTTAAAATGCTCAAATGAGGTCAATTGTCAACATGTTTGTACCCCATTTAAATGTTTTCATAAATTTCATTGGCTCCAAAATCAATTGATGGCGTATGCTAACATTTTAGCCATTAAGATACGAACAACGGCTCACTTAGAGCAAACCTGTTCTGAAAAGTCTCCAATTAGATGATCCGAAAACGAGGGCCTTGCTTATCCCTCAAATTGACACTCCATCCTTAGATCTAAGGTCGTAAAAATGCAGCAGTGACACAAACATGCTGGAGAAGAATCAGAAATTATTCCCACTTTTTTTTTTTAAAAAGGGGGGAAAAAAAGTTTTTAAAATGGCCAATTTTCTTTGACAGACTTAAGCCTTAAATATTGCTTGAACGGCGTCGTTGAATCTGAAGAGACGCGTATCACAAGATGGAGGCTCTTCAAAATATCCCCGCAAATAAAAAGGGATGGCTGGATCACAGACTGTTGAATTTCCACACAAACGCCAACGCATCTGTCGGAAGATTGATGAAAGAAATAATAATTGCCGTCTTTTGTTTCTCTTCATCACTTTTCAAATCTCTCCCTTTGTCTACCTGTGCAGGTGTCCAGTGCGTGTGCGTTTAGTCCCACAGCTTTTCAGCACTGCAGCCCACTCCCACAGCCATCAGTAACATGGCCGGGGCGTCGGTAAAAGTGGCGGTGAGGGTGCGGCCCTTCAACTCCAGGGAGATGGCAAAGGACAGCAAATGCATCATTCAGATGTCAGGAAACACCACAAGTGAGTTGGACTCTTTGACTCGTGATTTATTGCGAACAACCTAGACATCAGGGGCAGAGCTTTCGTATGGATGGAGTTATCCTATATCCCTTGATCCTCTGACACATTTCATGTCTATAAACTACATATTTAAAGAACATATATACAATTGGTCCGAATGCAAACTCCTAAAGAATCTGCCTTTAGCAAAGAATGTTTTAATCTTACACTCAGCGTCAATCAAAATTGTTACTTCCGCACCGTAGAAAGCAAAAGGCATGGCTGAGAAGTCATTGTTTATCGTACCATGCACAGTCATGGTTTCACGAAATAAAATTCAAACATATCCCAATTCATGTCACACTAGTAGCGACGTCAAAATCCGTTGACTGTTGATGTAATAGCTGGCCTGTCATTTATTTACTATTACAGTGGAATGGACAATGGAAAACAACACGAGGAAGCGTCACTTCCTGGTGTAAGGAAGGCGAGAGGGGTCAAATGGTGCATTCAAGTGCGCTCAGTTTGTTCGAGAACCGAATTTTGCTTGTCATCCGATGCATAAAAAACTCTAAATTTTTGGTCGAAAACCGAATTGGTCGAGAACTGAGACGTTCGAAAACCGAGGTTTGACTGTACTTTGTTTTCCTCTCAAAACTGCCTCGTCTCTCGCTGCTCCTTGCTGGCTGTCTGCCTGTCTGAAACGCACATGCCAAGTAATAATAATCCGGGTCATCGGTGATGTAAACAGAATTACTCAGCATGCCTCATACTGAGCAGGAATGAATAATAATACAAATAATCTTGATACCACCTTTAAAACTCATTCACTCCCAAAGACGTATTTAGATGTCGTTTCAGATGCCACACATTTAATCCCAGCTCCTCATTTTATATTGACTGTACTTGAAAAGGGTCAGAAAATGGCCTTTTCAATGGTTCATTTGGCTGCGTGAAAATGGCCTTTTCAGACCCTTTCAGACCCTTTTCAAGTACAGTCAATATAAAATGAGGAGCTGGGATTAAATGTGTGGCGTCTGAAAAGACATCTAAATACGTCTTTGGGAGTGAATGAGTTAAAAACACGTGTTTACAAAGCGCTTTAACAGACCAGCCCGAACAGTCACCCGTTTCGCTTTGAATCAGTCACTCTTCACTCAGCTCCTCTCCCCGAAACGTTCACTTGACACCAGTTTTACGGATTGACATGAAATCGCGTCTCAAAGTGAAACACGACGACTGCCATTTTTGCATTTGGAGCAGCCATTTTGCGCTCCGTCGCACCTCCCCGGAAGAAAGCTTGGGGAGGAACACACGCGCCATGCTGGCATCATCGAGGGAAACAGACAAAAGCTGCAGTCAGGACAGAGTTGAGCGTCCAAGATCTTTTCTGTCATCACACCATCGTCGGGGATCTACAAGGCCGCGTTGTTGTAGTTTGGGAACAGGGTCAGACGATACTGGAGAGGCTGCGGTAGGGGGGCGGCGTTTCTGTGCCGTTGTGCCTGCCGCCGTTGTATGGTGACCTGGTTTCAGCCAGAGATGTGAACATTTATCACTTTGATTTGTGTTCTTAGGTTTTCTTATATTTCCCAGTTTTCACATCATCTATTCCAGAAACATCATTTTAGAAATATGAACAGTGAGCAACAGAAGGATGAGTTTGTGTCATGTAAAGTAACGAACATTTCGTCGGGTGCTCCAGGTGCATCTTGGTCAATTCCAGTCTCATGAAAAATGAATTTTGGTTGTGAAATTCAAAAAGTGAAACTGATATTTGTTATCGATTCACGACACATGGAGGGAAATATTTTCAGATTTTATTTTGTATCATTTGAACGATTCTGGGTTATAACTACGAAAACCCACAATCCACCATCTCAAGAAAGGAAAATGAGACCAGAAATGTTTTTTTAAATACCAAATTATGTGGGAATTGTTTGTCAGTATTTTTTTGTTTACCGGTAATTAGTCTTCTTTAATAAATGTTGTTGTTTTTTTATTTAATTGAACTACCGTTGAGTGAGCGCTGGCGCGTTTGGCTGCCGCTGCTCAACCCGTATTGTGTTTTCTTGTTTTTGTTCCTGATTGTAAAGTGTCCTTGGCTGTCTTGAAAGGCGCTTAGAAATAAAATGTATTATTATTATTGTTAGTATTATAAATGAACTTTTCTACTACAGTCGTACCTCGGCTTTCGACCATAATCCGTTCCAGAAGGCTGTTCGAAAAGCGATTTGTTTGAAATCCGAAACTATTTTATTTTAACGTATTTATTAGGGGCAGAAATAACGGTCAGATTTGCGTAAATCACAACAAACACGTCTGCTCACAATGAACGCTACACGAGGAAGCGTCACTTCCTCGTGTAAGGAAGCCGAGAGGAGTCAAATGGCGTATTCGGGTTTGCTCAGTTTGGTCGAAAACCGATTTGGTCGAGAACAGAGACGTTCGAAAACAGAGGTTTGACTGTATATTCCAATTTGATGTATGTACAGCAGAGTGTAAGTTAAATTTGCATATGATTAATAATTTCACTAACAATAAAATATATGACAATAAAATGTCATTAAAAAAGGGGGAGTGAAAAGAAAAAAAATGATACCGCATTGATCTAACAAGGCGCTATTTGGTAATTGGGTTCATTTGTTGACTGCGTGAGCTTTGATTGACTTTTTCAGTACTCATCATCAATTATAATGCCTCCATGTTTTGTGCGATTGTAGCGATCCTGAACCCCAAACAGCCAAAAGAAAACAAGAGCTTCAACTTTGACTATTCCTACTGGTCGCACACTACGGTCAGTGGGATTTCCCTGCGTTGACCAGCCGCTTAGGAAGTCACATATGAGCCATTTAAAAACATACTTCTGCTGCGTGTCCAGCCCGAGGACATCAACTATGCGTCCCAGGTGCAAGTGTACAAGGACATTGGCGAGGAGATGCTGCTCCACGCTTTCGAAGGCTACAACGTGTGCATATTTGCGTACGGACAGACGGGAGCGGGCAAGAGCTACACCATGATGGGACGGCAGGAGACCGACCAACAGGGCATCATACCTCTGGTAGCTACTCATGATCTTGCTTGAATATGTTAGGAGAGGAAGTGTGACTTCCATTATATGACTCAATTCCTCTTTTTTTTTTCTTTTCTTTCTAGCTCTGTGAGGACCTTTTTACCAAGATCAGCGACAGCAATAATGACAACAACATGTCGTACTCTGTGGAGGTAAGTTCATGTGCAGCCCAGAACAAAATCGTTTTTTTGGGGCCAGGTACATGTGACGTATGTTCCAGGTGAGTTACATGGAAATCTACTGTGAGCGTGTGCGCGACTTGCTGAACCCCAAAAACAAAGGGAACCTGCGGGTAAGAGAGCACCCGCTGATGGGACCCTACGTGGAAGATTTGTCCAAGCTGGCCGTCACCTCGTATAACGACATCCAGGACCTGATGGACTCTGGCAACAAGGCCAGGTAATCTTCAAGTTGTCCCTCTCAAATAAATAGTGAAGCAGGGTGGTGGGATGCCGGTTGTTTTTTTTCTGTACTAGAATAAAGTGTCTCGGCCAAAATAATAAATATTTGCTGATTGTGTTTACCTACTCTAACCATTTACAGCCCTTGTACACAAGTAACCACTGGCATTTATTTATTTTTTATCATGCATAAATCTACACCATAACCTTGTATCCTCATAAATTCATTCGAAACCGAGCAAAACTGAATTTATACAAGCAACACTTTTGGTGAGCGATGCAAGTCGTGCAAAAAGGCCCCCACCTAAAATCACAGTTTAAGAATAAAAATACAAATACAAAACACTAAAATAGATACTGTGCATGGTGCAATGTAAATCAAACAGAATTGTGTTAACGGTTAAACAAGACACATATAAACTAGTGGTAACACAAACCCACATGACAATGATTAATGTCCTGATAGCTTCATTAATTAAATGCCTTGCACTAAGCGATGCATCCTGGGAACCGAAAATTGTTTTTTAAAATTAATTTAAAAATATATATATTTACGGTTGACCGCCGCTAATCGCGAAGAATAGGGATCAGGTCGGCCATTGAATCAGAATCGCCTTTATTGTCATTGTATAGCTTACAACGAAATTTGGGTGCCACTCCTTAGTGCATTTCGTAAAAAAAAAAAAAATTGAATAAAATAACGGTTTAATAAATACAACTCAACAACAATAGTGGTAGTGTGGACTGGGGCTTATATCGCACGCAGAACACATATTGCACATGAAATGAAATGGCTCAGATATGCATCGGGGAGTTCTCCCCGGGCTTGCGTGGGTTTTCTCCGGGTGCTCCGGTTTCCTCCCACATTCCAAAAACATGCATGGCAGGCTCGTTGGGCACTCTAAATTGTCCCTAGGTGTGAGTGTGAGCGTGGATGGTTGTTCGTCTCTGTGTGCCCTGCGATTGGCTGGCAACCAATTCAGGGTGTCCCCCGCCTCCTGCCCGAAGACGGCTGGGATAGGCTCCAGCACCCCCCGCGACCCGAGTGAGGATGAAGCAGTTCGGATAATGAATGCATCGGGGAGAAAAAAAAAAGTTATTTTGTGCGTTACAATTTTTTTTAATGAATTGGCCAATTAATCGGCAATCTTTTTTTCTGCCAAAAATCATCAGTCCCCAAAAAATCCATACCGCTTGGGTTGCAGTAATTAGGCATCCACTCCAGTAGGGGGCAGTGGCACTTATTTTTGAATGACAGGCAAATTGATGCATTTGAAATCTTTTCTGTACAGACCCCCCACCAAAAATTGCTGATAAAATCATTCTTTGTTGTAGTTGATCAACACTTTCTGTTGTCTTTAACTTGACTAAGGAATACAATGTAATGCAGACATGTACTCATAACAATTTCAGAGACAAATGATACTATTTGTCGTCGTGCGGAGAGTTGAGGGGCGGGGGGGGCACGGAAAATAATGAAGAAACGTTGCCTTCAATGTAAAGCGGCTGCTTCTTCCTATGTGGCAGTGGGAATTGGGCCATAGATATACATCCTATGCAAAAATTCACCATGGAGTTATTTATCACGGAAAATCGTAATGAAGAAACGCTGCCTTAAAGCAACTCAATTTTATTTATAGGTGCAATTTAAAAGAGCCATTGCTGCATACAATGTGCTGCACAGAGAGGAGCAATTTGTCACACGCTAACAAAGATACACGATAACTAACTAAATAATAATAAAGTTTAAAAAGTTATGACAAAATTTTATGTGGTTTTTTTTGGGGGGGGAGGGGCAAGGGAGACTCACAAGCATTCTCTTGAGGTCTTAAAGCCGTCCATTTAGCCAAGAAATACCCACCAGCAGTTAAAATGAATTGAGATGGTGTCATTTTTCTCCAGGACCGTCGCTGCTACAAATATGAACGAGACCAGCAGCCGCTCCCACGCCGTCTTTAACATCATCTTCACTCAGAAGAAACACGACTCGGAGAGTGAAAACACATCAGAAAAGGTACCAGAAGCCAGCATCGCTTCTTCCAAGTGTGTTATTCTACAAAATACCTTCGCGTCTGCTCCTAGGTCAGCAAAATCAGTCTGGTGGACCTGGCTGGGAGCGAGCGGGCCGACTCTACCGGCGCCAAAGGAACCAGACTGAAGGTAAAGAAAGAGTGCTGCTTTAGTGGTTTCAAGATATGGACTGTGAATTTCTCCAGGTTGTTTGAGTTGGAAATGTTTTGGGGGGGGGGCTTTAGGAAGGAGCCAACATCAACAAATCTCTGACCACGCTGGGCAAAGTGATCTCCGCGTTAGCCGAGCAGGTAGGCTTGTCCACCCAAGTACACTCCACTCATTACTAAATACATCTTCAAACTTCTTCTTAACAACATCTCTCGTCTACATTTTGACAGGGCTCCGCCCCAAACAAGGTTAGTTCGACAAAACGTGACCATACATTTGTCCATGTTCAGCAACTCAATTCCCATCCTTGAATGTGTGTAGAACAACAAGAAGAAGAAGAAAATGGAGAGTTTCATCCCCTACAGAGACTCAGTCCTGACATGGCTCCTGAGGGAGAACTTGGGTGTGTATACGTCCAAATGCAAACATTTGAATTTAAAAACGTTAAGCTGTTTTATTTTGTGAGGGGGAGATGTGGTGGGCAAGAAAAGTACATACTTTTTGTGTTTTTAGGTGGAAACTCTCGCACCGCTATGGTGGCTGCTCTCAGCCCTGCTGATATTAACTACGATGAAACCCTCAGTACACTCCGGTGAGAGAATCTCTCATTAAAACTTTTTCTAGGTCTAAATCACAGGTGTCAAACTCAAGGCCCAGGGGCCAGATCCGGCCCGCCAGGTCATTTTATGTGGCCCGCGAAAGCAAATCACGTGTGTCAACTTGCTAAAATCCGTACCGAAATGTCAAATTGTCAAATAACGTTGAGATTTTTTGCAAGAATTTTGTGACCCCGTTTACACTCATTTGAACAGTAATTATTTTAGTAATGAATGATATTAATAAAAAAAAAAATTCTAATTGACTGGACTGATTTCAAAACTAGTAATCTATTGATTTGTTGAGTACAAGTAATAATTTTGTGGTTTCATTGTCATAACAACCCATCCGAGTGAAGATGTACAGTCAAACCTCGGTTTTCGACCATAATCCGTTCCAGAAGGCTGTTCGAAAACCGAAATTGTTCGCAAAACGAAACCACGCTCTTTTTAAAATAAAAATCTTTATTGAACATGTCTGCTCACAATGGAAAGCAACACGAGGAAGCGTCACTTCCTCGTCTACCCGAGGAAGCGTCACTTCCTCGTGTAATGAAGGCGAGAGGAAGTCAAATGGTGCATTCAAGTGCGCTCAGTTTGTTTGAGAACTGAAATTTGTTCGTCATCCGAGGCATCAAAAACTCTAAATTTTGGTCGAGAACCGAGACGTTCGAAAACCGAGATTTGACTGTAACTCCAAATTGGCCCGCGACCAAAATTAGTTTGACACCCCTGGTCTAAATTATTGTGCCTCTTGCCACGTTTGGCAGAATCCTCGCATCTCCAAAATCACTTCAGCGCCATCTTGCTTGAATGACCAGTTGCTTATGGATCAAAGTCTGACAGTGCTACAACATGAAACAGCTGTAGTCCAATGTATCGAACCAATTTTCACTCATTATTGTCCAAAAACATCCAGACTTTCATTCTTTAGGCGACGCAATGCCGCACGGCTCCCACGCAGAGTAAGCCGTGACACTTCTCAGTGAGTTCAAGTGTTCAAGTTTTTTTTTTTTTTTTTACACCTCTACAAGGTACGCCGACCGCGCCAAGCAGATCCGCTGCAACGCCGTCATCAACGAGGACCCGAACAACCGTCTGGTGCGAGAGTTGAAAGAGGAGGTGGCCCGCCTCAAAGACCTGCTGTTCGCTCAAGGCCTGGGCGACATCATTGAGAGTGAGTGTCAGGACGGAAACGCGGTTATTTTCAACAAGCACACATTTACGGTCCCCACAAGGACCTTTTCATCAAGATGGGGGGTGGTGTGTGTGGAGAGAGGGCGGGGGGGGGCACATGAGCCAAATGACTCGACTGGAGTCATACTTAAGTCACAAATTTTACGACTTGGTTAGTTTAAACACTCAACTTGATGCATATTTGCATTTCAGGGCACATGTCTAAGCCCCCAGTCATTGTTTGAAGCAATTACGTCTTTACATTTACATATGAGCACCAGAGGTTGTTATTGTTTGGTGCTCCTTTTTTTCAATTTTATTTTATTTATTTATTTATTTTTTTTTTTTTACGACGTACTGATCTCATGGAAGAACTAAAAGACGTGAGGCACATACGGGCAAGTTTTATTGTTAATAGATGTAAATATGTCATTTTCAAATCTTCAAATTTAGTGCGAGCTTCACATGTATTTTTGGGGGGGGGGTTAGGGTTAGGCGGTTACTACAGTGGACAGCTTATCATGTTATCAGGTTTCATGGTGCAAGAAAGGGTTAAATTGCAACATTCTTGAAACTTGAAGATTAAGATTTGAGACTTGTGTGCCCCTCCCACTTGTGTGTGTGTGTGTGTGTGTGTGTGGGGTGGGATGAAAATGACGCTTGGAGTCTTAAGTGTTTTCCTCCTCTTTTGTCCTGTCAGCGTCTCGATGCGGCGCACCGGTCCTCAGCGGTTTACAACGTGTGTATACCGCGAGCACGCCTGCGCTTTGCAACTGGGAAACCCCCCCCCCCAAAAAAACGAGATCCTCCACACCAGAGAGCAAAAAATAACGAGCCCCCAGATGGCAACAAAGGGAAAATGATACAAATTGGTCATTCTACAAATGATTTCAAAATGATCGATTTTGTACACGTCGGTTCATTGGGTTCCACCTGCACATTCTAATGACATCCAATTCACTACTTCTGCTTTTACAAAGATATATATTTTTTTTTCAGAGATGCCTTCATTTATCTCTCCACAATAAAGTTATTGCGATGCACCTTTTGGCATAATGTACCATTTTGAATACCTTCTAAATTTAAATGAGGGTCAGAATGTTCGGAACAGTGCGACGCAGTGCAGTCCTCAAATTGAGCATTTACATCGTCTTTGTAAAGGCAAGATCTTGTGTTGTATCTCATTCGATTGTGCACTTGGATTTCATTGTTTGTGTCTCGTCATCAAGCTGAAGCTTCCTGCACATTATAGTGAAGCTTTGGCCGACAAGAATGAGTGTCTTATTCACAAGGGGGTTGGTTGTTTTGCGTCTTCTGCGCGTGGAGAGCGATGCTTCGGAGCGTGCGCTGTCCAGGATTGAATAGCACGTAGCGTCGAACAGAAAAATGAGTCGTATGAATCCTCAGGCTGCGGTGACTTGCTTCATTGCTGTTTTCTTTCTCATACACACGGCAAGTACAGATGGGTGACAAATTATTGGAAACGAATGAATGAGTCAGTGCAGAAAGGTCCTTTTTTTTTTTTTTTTTTTTCAGGTCGTGTTGCTAAATCAGGGGAAATTTGGGCACAAAGTTGAAGATGATTATTTGAAATAGTTCAAAGTGATCTTTTCCATTAATTTGTCATTCCTTTGTAGTTCCGTGCAAATAGGAGGTTAAAAAAAAATAAGATCAATAAAAGCTTCTTGTCATTTCTGCCCATTTGCAATGGCTCTGGTACGATCCATGATTCTATTTATTTGAGCTTTCTCTTCTTCTTTTCTATTCCTCCCCATTTTCCCTCCCCTCATTTGCTTCCTCTTATCCGTGACTCTGCGTGCCCCCCCCACCCTCCCCCCATGTTTCTCCTCGACGATCGTCCTTTCCCACCTTCCGTCCGTTCGTCCGTCCATCTCTTTCTGACAGACCTGTGCGATTACAAGAACTTTGTGAATGATCGCCAGGCTGTCAATCAAAGGGGTGATCTCTCCACAGTGACCAACGTCATGACGGGCATGAGCCCCTCGCCATCTCTGTCGGCCATGTCCAGTCGCGCCGCCTCCATCAGCAACCTGCACGATCGCATTTTCAGCCCGGCCAGCGAGGAGGCCATCGAGAGGCTCAAGGTAGGTCGGATGGAAGCTGAAAACGGGAACGCTCTCGTGCTAGCTTGACTAACAAATGCTCCTATTTAGCTTTTTTTTTTCCATAGTCATGAACCGTCACTTAGATATATACAGTCAAACCTCGGTTTTCGACCATAATCCGTTCCAGAAGGCTGTACGAAAACCGAAATTGTTCGAAAACCGAAACCACGCTCTTTTTAAAATAAAAATGTTTACTGAACACGTCTGCTCACAATGGAAAGCAACACGAGGAAGCGTCACTTCCTCGTCTACCCGAGGAAGCGTCACTTCCTCGTGTAAGGAAGGCGAGAGGAGTCAAATGGTGCATTCAAGTGCGCTCAGTTTGTTCGAGAACCGAAATTTGTTCGTCATCCGAGGCCATAAAAAACTTGACATTTTTGGTCGAAAACCGAATTGATCGAGAACCGAGATGTTCGAAAACCGAGGTTTGACTATATATATATATATATATATATATATATATATATATATATATATATATATATACTGTAATTTCCGGACTATAAGCCGCGACTTTTGTCACACGCTTTCAACTCTGCGGCTTATTGAATGAAGCGGCCTATATAAAGACTTTTTAACGGCCGCCTGTGTACCGTCTTTCTTTGTAAATATCTCATGTAACAATATGGGCACGTGCGGCTTATAGACAGGTGCGGCTTATATGTATACAAACTGTTTTTCCCCTTTAAAAATGTAGTGGTGCGGCTTATAATCAGGTGCGGTCTATAGTCCAGAAATTACGGTGTGTATATATATATATATATATAAATATATATATTTTTTTTGTTACAAGCAAAAATTTTACTTCAAAGCAAGCTTCAGATATACCACAGCTAGACTGAAGTGAATGTTATAAATGAGTTCCAAATGAACTAACTGTTTTGTGATCATAATTTGTCATATATTGATCCCAAGTATGATTTCAACTATAAATTCTAAACATTTTTGATGAGCATCATTAAGTCATATTTTTAGCAGGGGGAGGTTACTTCCGCATGATATGCTTGAGTAATCTATTTGTTCCCCCCCCCCCCCCCCCCCCCAATAGGAAACAGAGAAAATTATTGCAGAACTCAATGAAACTTGGGAAGAGAAACTACGGCGTACTGAGGCCATTCGCATGGAGAGGTTGGTCCATTTCTTCATTTTACGATGGATTTACACTGCAGCACAATTCTGATGTTTGGTGCTCGAGTGGCACAATTGGGGGATACGTGTCATCAAAATCTTTTAAACCATATTCCCTCTGAATCATATTCCTGTTGAATCGCATCCAATCCTCCATTAAGCGTCTCCAGTTGGTCCAGAATGCTGCTGCTTGCCTCTTGACTGATACTCGTAAGAGGGAGCATATAACTGCTACTCTGGTCTCCCTTCACTGGCTCCCTATACATTTTAGAGTTCTTTTTCAAATCCTATTATTTGTTTCATTAGAAGTACCAAGAACTACCGAGCTTTTTCCGTTGCTGGTCCCTCTCTTTGGAATGACCTCCCACTGAACATTCGGCAAGCCCTCTCGCTGCTCATCTTTAAAACTCGTCTCAAAACTCATTTGTATTCTTTGGCTTTTGACTCAGCATGACTCAGACTTGATCTTAGTTTGACTATTTTTCATGCTTTCTACCGTCTTTGTTATTAATTTATTGTTTATTGTTGCATATGTGATGTTTGCTCCATGTACAGCACTTTGTGTACGGCGGTTGTTTTAAAGTGCTCTCTAAATACAGTTGAGTTGAGCTGACATGCTTGCAAAAGCTGAGTCAACAAGTTACATGCAATTTGACACACTCGGTTTGAGCAAGTGGCAATCTACTTTATATCTTTGTGTGTTTGACAAATCCCCAAATCAGTATTTTGCAACGTAAATGAAACCAATTAACTGTGCAATTAAATACAATGACACACCATCCAACAGCTAAAAATCATACCGGTACTCACAATGTGACTGTGTTCCTGCAGAGAGGCCTTACTGGCTGAGATGGGTGTTGCTATGAGAGAAGACGGAGGCACCGTTGGCGTTTTCTCCCCAAAAAAGGTCAAGTGTTTTATTATCGACTTACTGAGTCCAAATCTGATTGTAACTTTTTTTGTTTTGCTGCTTTAGACGCCTCATCTGGTCAACCTAAACGAGGACCCGCTGATGTCTGAATGTCTACTGTACTACATTAAAGACGGCATCACAAAGTAAGTTGCATTGTATTCTTTGTATTTTGAGATTCTGTCCGTGCCGCTTGACTTAAAGTGTCCTCTGCCTCGCTAGGGTTGGTCGCGACGATGCCAAGGCGCGCCAGGACATCGTACTCAGCGGGCATTTTATCCGAGATGAACACTGCACCTTCAGTAGCACCACCGGCCCTCAGGGAGAAGGTGGCTGGATTTATTAACAGAATAAAATGTCAAAGAATGACCATGAATTAAATAACAATTCAGTCAAGCCTCGGTTTTCGTCCATAATCCGTTCCATAATCCGTAAAAATCCTGAAGTAGTCCAGGCTCGGTTCACAAGAACCCGAAATTGTTTCCTCCCATTCCAAAAACATTCTGATTGAAGGATTGTCCCTAGGTGTGAGTGTGGGCGTGGACTGCGAAACCAACATTCTTTTTGAAAATAAAAATCTTTACTGAACACGTCTGCTCACAATGGAAAGCAACACGAGGAAGCGTCACTTCCTCGTCTACCCGAGGAAGCGTCACTTCCTCGTGTAAGGAAGGCGAGAGGAGTCAAATGGTGCATTCAAGTGCGCTCAGTTTGTTCGAGAACCGAATGTTGTTCGTCATCCGAGGTTGACATTTTTGGTCGAATTGATCGAGAACCATCGAAAACCGAGGGACTATATATATTATATATATATATATATATATATATACTGTAATTTCCGGACTATAAGCCGCGACTTTTGTCACACGCTAATAAATTTTTGGTCGAAAACCGAATACGACAAGAACCGAGACGTCCGAAAACCGAGGTTTGACTGTATTCACGTGTCCACAAATAAATATTTATGGCATATGTATAAGCCAAAAATTAGCATTTTGTGCTCAATTAAATCCATATTGTGGCCACATATCTGATTGAATTTGAGTTTTCTATTCACGCCAGCATGCAAAAAAAAGGTGTTGTAGTCACATAGTGAGCTGTTCAAAAATGGAATGTCTGTCATTATCCGTGCATACAATAAAAATGTCATTTCTATCATTCAACAGGTTGCGTAGTTCTGGAGCCGTGTGAGGACGCAGAGACGTATGTTAATGGGAAGCGAGTCTCGTCGCCCACTGTGCTGCGCTCAGGTGTCAATGCACACTGAATTGATGCAAAGATCCACCATTCAAAAAGGGAAATTTTGACCAGGCAAATGTGCCCAATTCAGGCAACCGCATCATCATGGGCAAGAGTCACGTGTTCCGTTTCACCGACCCCGAGCAGGCCCGGCTGGAGCGCGAGAGGACGCCGTGCGCTGAGACGCCGGTGGAGCCCGTCGACTGGGCCTTTGCTCAGAGGGAGCTGCTGGAGAAGCAAGGCATCGACATGAAGCAGGAGATGGAGCAGAGGTGCAAAAGAAAAAACAAAAAACAAAAGAGATTTTTTTTCAGATTTTTTTTTTCATACTTGGGCCAGTGCCGCGACTTCTATTCAGGTGTGACATGTATTGACCCGTTGCAGCCACGTCACATGGTCACGTGAGTGCACCATGACGGACGGCAAAAGTTAATGACTGCCGAATCAAAGTGGGCGGAAGACGGAGCCATTTACCGATTGTCTTAAGCTATTTTTACCCATATAGCCATGGAACCACCACTTCAATTGCTGCCTGCTGTGTTCACAGTAACAATCAAATCGCCGACTTTGACGTAATGCGCAAAAGGTGACAGTATTAGAGTTTTTTTAATGTTCCGACTGGCACCCAAAATCTCTGTTGCCCACCTGTTTTGGCTTACTTTTGGCGGTTGGTGAATATTGGCCAGAGGGTGGCGGTAATAGAGCAAAAGCACCCGTCAACTGCCAAAATAAAGTAGAAGAAATCGAAATGACATATAGCCCCCCCCCCCCCAAAAAAAATACGGTATATAAGTGGAATTTTTTTTTCTCCATAATTTGGTCCAGTTTACGTGCTCAAAAGGAATAGAAGGAAGTAAAACAACTCCTCTATTTCGAAACTTTATTCTTGAAGCCATCTTTAATTTATAACATCATATGAATACACAAATAATCCCAATTCAAAGAGATAACAAGCCCCCCCCACCCCCGCCCCTCCAAGGCTATGAGGAATTTAATAATGGCAAATCTTTTTGCAGGCTTCAGGAGCTTGAGGATCAGTATCGTAAAGAAAGAGAAGAAGCCAGTATCTTGCTTGAGCAACAGAGGCTGGTAAAGTACAAGTTTGATAAAGCTGTCAGTAGAACATACCGTTCTACCTTTTTTATCACTATCTTCACTTTTTTTTTTTTTTTTTCTTTCTAGGATTACGAGAGTAAACTCGAGGCTCTCCAGAAGCAGGTGAACTCACGCTACCTGGAGTCCCCCGAAGAAGAAGAGGAACCGGAGGAAGAAGGTGAAGTGTTAGCAGTCAAGCAAGAAGAAATAATTCAAAGCTTCTATCAAGTTATAATTTATGATTTCCCTCTCCAGTGTCATGGACCGCGCAGGAGACGGAGCTGGCTCTGTGGGCCTTCCGGAAATGGCGCTTCTACCAATTCACCTCGCTGCGGGATCTGCTTTGGGGCAACGCCATCTTCCTCAAGGAGGCCAACGCCATAAGTGTGGAGCTGAAGAAGAAGGTGGGGGGACTTTAATGACTGATTAGGAATGCGGGGGACAAATTCTCAATTGATCGGAAGCAAGGAAAAATGCTCGTATATTATTGCATTTACACATGACAATCACGTCTGTGGCTCGGCCAAACTCAAGACTAAATCCTCACCTGAAACGATGCCGTTTTCCCCCTTTTTTTTTTTTTTATGAATGAAAACAAATATGTTAACATCTTTAGGTCCAGTTTCAATTCGTCCTTCTGACGGACACGCTGTACTCCCCACTGCCTCCCGACCTGCTGCCTGCAAGCGAGACCAAGGAGAGGGAGAGACGGACCGTTCCCGCGGACCATCGTGGCCGTTGAAGTGCAGGACCAAAAGAACGGCGCCACGCATTACTGGACTCTGGAGAAGCTCAGGTATTTTGGACTCCATGACTGGGGTCCTGCTTAATACAACGGAATTCCATTGCTACGGCGGTGATGCCTGAATATGTATGGAAATTAGAACACCTTAATAAAGTCGTAATTACACTAAATATTGTATTGTGTGCACTGTTTAATTACACGTTAAAAACATCCATGACAAATCCAGGACGTTTTTCACAGCTCTCTCTTTGTGCCCCCCTGTAGGCAGAGACTGGACCTGATGAGAGAAATGTACGATCGGGCTGCAGAGCTTCCAAGCAGCGTCGTGGAGGACTGTGACCACGCCCTCACCGGCGGAGACCCCTTCTATGACCGCTTCCCATGGTTCCGCCTGGTTGGCAGGTCAGTGGCTGTTCGGCAGAACATACCTTAATCATAGATATAGGTGGTGGTGGGGAAGGGGGAGTGTTAAACCAGATTTAAAAGCGTTTACACTTGGGGCTCACTTCATTTCTGTTGCCAGCTTATTCCATTTGCCTGCAGCATAACAGCTAAATGCTGCCTCACCAGGTTGTTTTAACTCTGGGCTCCACTAATTGACCCGAGTCTACACACCCTGAGAGGTTTACCGGGTTTATATTAGCATTTAGCATAATAGCATTAACATTTCTTTAACCCCCATGCAGTAATAATCCCAAAATTGGACATTTCGGACACTTTGGACGATTTTGGACTGTTGGACAAATGGACACCGCAGACAAAACAGTGATAAATAACTCCACGAAGCTGAAATTTTGCATAGGATGTATATCTATGTCTTGGCCAATTCCCACTGAACATTTTGAGGGGTTGAAAGTGAAGGAAAATTAAAAGTGAAAAAAGTTGTTGCACATTGGAAGAGGGACATTTTTGGGACGTAATACCCTTCATGCAGCCGCTTAAAAATACTGCATGAGGGTTAAAGGGGAAGTGGAAAGAAACGCCCATCGAATCCCGTTTCCATGCTTCTCCTCAGGGCATTTGTGTACCTGAGCAACCTGCTTTATCCTGTTCCATTGGTCCATCGTGTGGCCATCGTGAGCGAGAAGGGCGAAGTCAAGGGCTTCCTCAGAGTGGCTGTGCAGGCCATTTCAGGTTAGAATTCAGGGGCTTATTGAAAAAGTGCATCCAGCGCATAACCTTAACCTTGAGCATTGTCCTGTCTCTGTAGCGGATGAAGAAGCACCGGATTATGGCTCTGGTGTGAGGCAGTCAGGCATGGCCAAGATCTCCTTTGAAGATAAACAGTTTGAAAAGGTGACCTCCTTTGTTTTGCTTTCTTTTAGTTAGCACATCAGAGGGAAAAAAAAAAATCTGCAAATTAAATTCAAGTTCAAATAATTTGGAGAACTTCTCTGCTCTCTTGTGATTGAGCTGAATATTCATATGACTATATAGCTGCGCTCAGCTCTGCCCTTTATGAATCTATTTCTTTTAATTCATGCTCTTCTTTCTGTCTGGTTGTTTCACTCCTCCAGTTCCAGACCGAGTCGTGTTCACCAGTCAGTCTTTCCCATTCCAACACCTCCCAGGAGGAGCTTCGCATTGTGGAAGGAGAAGGTCAAAATGCAGAAGTGGGAATCTCTGCAGATGAAGTCAACAACAACACATGTGAAGGTGAGAGGAAGCGCAAAGCTTCACGTGGTGTTGGAGTCTTAAAACGCCTTTCAGTCCATCTGTTTTTTTTGTTTTTTTTTACTATTGTCCAACATAGCTGCCCCGGAAAGCCCACCCAGCCCCGTGAAGAGCTCGGGACTGGGTCTGGACCTTCCTTTGGAGCTCTCGCCAGAGACGGCTTTGTCCCACCTGAAGATAGGCAGCGCCTTCACCTTCAGAGTCACCGTCTTGCAGGCCTCCAGCATCTCGGCCGAGTACGCCGACATCTTCTGCCAGTTCAAGTGAGTGCACAAAACTACATTCAAGCCTGTCAAAGTTCCTTCCCATTCACCTGAATGTTCTGTGACACAAAATCTTATTTTTTAAATTCAATTCGCAAGTATGTGACCCCTTTGGAAATACCCGGATAATTAATTGGTCAGAAAATGTGATCTGATCCTCATCTAAGAGCCAAGAGTCCAATCAATGCGATGAGATTGGAAGTGTTGGTTAACCCCCATGCAGTAATTATCCAAAATTGGACATTTCGGACCTTTGGACATTTTGGACTGTTAAGACACCACAGCAAAACAGTGAAAAATAACTCCAGAGTCATTGGATGTATAATGGCCATTCCCACTGAACGATGAGATTGGAAGTGGGACAATCCTCGTAATACCCTTCATGCAGCCGCTTAAAAATACTGCATGAGGGTTAAAGCTGTCCTTTCCTTTAAAAATTCACATTGCAGTTTTGAGGTTTCTATTCTCAAGAATTGGATGATGTGACCCACACCCTTGCACAAAGACAAACGATTCAGATTTGGAAACTTGCATGACTCACAAAAATCGGAGTTTACAAAGCACGGTATAGATGAAACCAAAGTTGCGTTGTTTTGGAAGTACGAATGAGCCCTCATTTTGCTTTCCCAGCTTCATCCACCGCCACGATGAAGCCTTTTCCACCGAGCCGCTGAAGAACACTGGCAGGGGGCCGCCACTTGGCTTTTACCATGTGCAAAATGTAAGAAGAACTCAACAAGCCCATTCTCAGTGAACTTAAAAAAAACAAACAAACAAACTGATGTTTCCATGGACCGTAAGACCAGTGGTGATTTTCTTCCCTTAGATCTCAGTGGAGGTGACCAAGTCATTCGTGGAGTACATCAAGACCCAGCCCATCGTCTTTGAAGTGTTCGGTCACTATCAGAAGCAGCCTTTCCCGCCCCTTTGCAAGGATCTAATCAGGTCCGGATTTAGTGGGACAGCATTTGGTATATTGAAAGTGCGTTTCCTCATTGGTGATTTTCTTACAGTCCATTGAGACCTTCCAGAAGGCAGTTCCCCAGAGTGATGCCTTTGTCCAAACCGGGTGAGCTGCACATAATTCTCTAACACACGGGTGTCAAAGTCAAGGCCCCGGGGGCTAGATCTGGAGCGCCACATCATTTTAGGTGGCCCGCGAAAGCAATTCAAGCATGTCAATTTTTCATGATGCTCGCTAAAGTCTGAACCAAAATTTCGAATTGTCATATATCAGGGGTGTCAAACTCATTTTTGTTGTGGGCCAGATTTTAGTTACCTTTTCCCTTGGAGGGCCGTGACGACTGAAACTATATAGAGAATAACGTTTTATTCAACGATTGTTTCAGTAACTGTTATGAGGGGTTTGGTAACAAGAAAATGTTTACAATATGTCACTGATTTAGTAGATATGAAAATTTGAAATTTTGGTACGCATCTTAGCAAGTGTCATGGAAGTTGTCATATTTGATTTGCTTTTAACGGGCCAATTAAATGATGTGGCGGACCACATCTGGCCCCCGGGCCTTGAGTTTGACACCAGTCATATGTAATGTAATAATTGCAATGTTTGAGCAATCCATTCCTCTTGACGACTGATGTCAAAACTAGCTATCCATCTATTTGTTGTTCGCTGTGTATGTAATATGTGGAGGTGGTTAAATATTTAGATGGTTTTACAAAATTCGCAGTCATAACGACCCTCCAAGAGAAACCGTAATTATCGTAATTTTACCGTAAAATTACCGTAATCTGACCCGGAAAGTCACGCACAACATTTACAGTTGGCGACTCAACAGCCGCATACCTGGCGATGGAGCCTGGCACGCATAGCAACTCACTGCAAGAGAAGAACTGGCGTTGTGATCGTTTTGAGGCTCCATATATGCTCGACTGTATTGTTTTTATTTTAATGGGACAAAGGGAGGAAATTGGTGAAAATAGAAGTGAGTGGTGAAATTTGAGAGGCTGCCCACCTGATTTGAATTGAGTCCCCCACTTCCTGCATCGTAGTTATTTCAGCCAATGTTCACAACGCTGCCCTAACGTCTGCATTAAAATACGACGAACTTCATCCAGACTTACTTCCCTGTCAATCCGATACAATCTTCATCCAGACGAGCAATTCACTTGAACTAATTTCCCAAGGTTTCCTCTCAACCTTGAAGTGCTCGAGAGGTCTAGAATTTCGATGCATGTGCAAGTTGTGTCATGGGTTAATAATTCATCAGATCACTGGGGGGGGATGATGTAGTTACCACATACGTATGGTTAAATATATCCTAGTAGTGGAGGTTTTTTGACCCGAACCAGCAGATAATCAATGTGCAGTGTTTGAAATGCGTAAAAAAAGCACGGACGCTATCAGCGATGTGAAACCAGAGAAAACTTGTCTTTGCAGTCATAAAAGACTCGAAGGTTCGTATTATCATATCTGTTGACTAATCAGTCACACGTGGATCTCCGGTCTGTTAACTAATGATTCACAACCAACTGTGCATGTATCGGGTGTGCCATGGGAAATTTTCCAGTATTACGTAAGTGGTTCAAAAATGATTTTTTTTTTTCTCAAATAATGTATCTTTGGTCATCTGTCTATGCCAGCGGCATATAGTGACAGGCAGAACAATTAAATACTGTTGACACAGAGATGGCATAAATACTCACACTCTGTACCTAAGTAGAAATAAAGATACTGTACTGTCAAACAGTGATGGTAAACGTACTGATTTCATTCTTTGATTAAATGTCACAAGTTCCATTTATTTATCAGTGTTAACGTCTGGCGATTAGCATTCTTCTCGGCTAATCATGCTAACTTTGCGTTTGTGATAGACACTAAAATGTGTGTTGCGGTTTCACTGAACCGTGGCTCTGTTGCATTTTAGGTTATTTGTTTAGATGAACCAATGCTAAACAGTTGTAAAAAAAAAATCACCGCCTTGTCTCAGCAACTATTTATTTATTTATTTACCGGACAGAAGCTGTTGGTTTTGAGGCTGGCACAAAATACAACATGAATGAATCATTCTTGGAGCTAATAACATTAAACAATTGTCTTAAATAATAAAGGCCATGGGTGTAGAATACATTGTTACGTCATCGTAGTTCATGCTCCCACAGTCACTTTCTTCTACGTCGCTGCATTTACTGTATTTTCCGCCTTGTAAGACCCTTAAGATACCCGATAATTCAACTTCAGTACAGTGTACCGACTTGTAGGTAGATAATGTCTCCATGTTGTATGTCTTCTCTGTTGCAGTGCCGGCCACCAAGCTCAGCACTCTTACGCGCTCCCCCGCCGGACCTTGTCACTCCAAACATGACCTCATGGTCTTCTTTGAGATCTGTGAGCTGGAAGCCAGTGGAGAGTAAGTTTCAGCTTTATCTTCTTCAGTCATGTGATATGAGTTATTATAAGTCTTCACATATTTTTATTTTCCTATTGGCGATGTATGATGATTGCGTCCGTTGCTATTGGATACCAGAATTTCTTTGGAGATGGTTGAAATCAAGTCTCTCGAAACTCAGGGGTGGGCGTGCTGTAGACGGATGGGCCAGGTCATTCGTGGATAACGTAAAATGTGAAATAATAGATTTTATTCATTGAATTATGATTGATTTTTATTTTGTCATTTTATTATTGGTAATGAATGTTTTGTGCAATTAATCAACCAATCGTTTAATAAAAGAAATGATAAATGTGACTGTAAATTATTTTTAGAATAAAATAATATTATATTTATTATTTAATAATAAGATTTAAAGAGAACCCACGCTGCCTGTTCTGAAGTCAAGACAATGTCCCACTACACCGTCATTGTGACTCTAAATCTATTTGAAAAATGGTTCATTCCACTACTATTTTTTCTATTTGACAATAAATCAAGTAACAATAACTCAATTAACCGATTATTTAATGAATGCGAAAATAGTGAAAAATACAGATCATTTATATATTTTAGTTGACTAATTTTCAAAGGAAAGAAAATGGCTACTGGAACTGTTGATAATGTAAACACTCAGTGGATTAAAACATGTAGAAGGCTGTATGTACTTCTACTTTATACATACTCTGTGTGAACTTTAACATGAACTTTTACATGTGTTGGTTGTCTTCCTATCCCTAGTTACATCCCAGCTGTTGTGGACCACCAACGCGGGATGCCCTGCCATGGCACGTACCTCCTACATCAGGTTCGAGTACATCGATACTGTGATGACAGAAAGGGAAACGTTGATTTATTTATTTTTAATTTTAATCGTAAAAGAAAACTATTGAAAAGCTTTATAAGCCGCACCTCCGCCCCAGCTTTAACATCAGTGACTCAACAAGGACGTTGCTTATATCCAGATGAGAGCCAGTGTTCTCATTTCAAGCTGTTCATTTGTCACGATAAATGTTCATTCAAAGTACTTTCACGACAGCGCCATCGCCATTCTCATTAGCCGAATGGAAAACAGCTATCTTAATGAGGACGTCAAATGGGGAATGCTATTGACAAGCTAAGGATTAGCTTGATTAAAGATTAGCGTCGCGGTAGCAGCCATTTTAAACGGTCAAATAATTGTGATTCAACAGAAGCAGCATAGACAAGTAGAAGATAAGTAGGTAGTGGCGGGCATGTATTCTCCCCGCTTTGTGGAAAATCATAAATTCAGTCTTTAATTATTTTCGCTACTACTTCTTGACATGGTCAACCAACCCCGCCTGTGTCACACTACTGCCACCATCAGTCTGCCACGCTCGTATTTGTCTATGTAATATGTACATTTTTTTTTCCCTTGAGGAGCATAGTGCTGAAAAATTCTGTAATTCTGCATTAAAAGTAAGAATTTGGCTATTGGAAAGAGTGTGTTTCAGCATTATCAAGTCGTTGCAACTTCCTGACCTTGCAGGGTATTCAGAGGAGAATCACAGTCGCCATCGCTCATGAAAACGGGAGCGACATTGAATGGAAAGAAGTGAAGGAGCTGGTGATTGGTGAGTTTACAGAAAGTCATCTCAAGGATTTTATGTGGGGGTTTTTTTCTTCTCCCAACAGCATCAATTGAAACATATTTGATATTTATTCCAAACCAGGGCGCATCAGAAACACCCCGGAGGCTGACGAGACCATCATAGACCCCAACATCCTCTCCCTGAACATCCTGTCTTCTGGAAATTTCTGGCCAAAACATGACGACAAGTATGCATTTACTTACAAGTGAACCTATTTTGCGTACCATAATACATTAATACGTTCTATACGCCAGTTTTCTGAAGCTGAGCCATGATTGGTCGTTACCCGGGCCCTGAGCAACTGTGATGTCATTTTCAATTGACAGAAAATGGCAAAATGGCCGCCCCCCCCCCGAGATGGACTTAACTTAACTCATATTCCACAAACACAATTTTAATCAGAATGCCGTGTTTAGACTAGTGGGCCTGCATACAACATATTATTGCAAAGAAAATTTGGGGGTTTGTTTTGTTACAGCCTTTTTCCAAAATTGAATTAACTGAAATTTTCCCTCAAAAATTCATCATACTACCATACTAACAACATGAAAAAACTTTTGGTTCTATATTTGCAGTACCTTTCAAGCTACATCATAATGTAGCAAAATTCGTAAAAAGAGATGCATTATGAATAATTCTAGATGCACTCTACACACAGGTGAGTCCCCAGTTTACAGCGGTCCCACCATGCAACATTTCGAGGTCACGATAAGCGTGCATTGGGCTACTTTTCGCAGTAGTGTGCGATTGCGCCCTTCAAAGGATAAGACAGCATGGCAATATCTGCCTCTACTTTTTTTTTAAACTTATAATCAATGCATCTATGATTTATTTTCATGGATCCAATTTCCCGCTTTTAACCTTTCATTACCTGTTTCTTTCTTCCGACTGGCAGCGTCTCCTTGGGAGTTGATCATAGGTATTTCGTGATCAGTCTGACTGATTGCTTACCGTTTCTTCCACGTGGCGAATTCATTCCCTCCTTCAAAAACATTTACGCCGAATCCTAACAGTGATTTTTTTCGTATGTCAGAACCTTCTACCGGTTCGAGGCAGCGTGGGACAGCTCCATGCACAACTCCCTGCTCCTGAATAGAGTTACGCCATACGGAGAGAAGATCTACATCACCCTCTCAGCCTATTTGGAGGTAGAGTTTTATCACCCACCACCCTAATGAGGGCAGATGCTCTCGGAAATGTGTTTGAGTGGTGTTGTGTGTCTTTAAACCAGATGGAGAACTGCACTCAGCCTACCGTTATCACCAAAGATTTCTGCATGGTGTTCTACTCCCGCGACACCAAACTTCCCGCGTCTCGTTCCATCCGAAACCTCTTCAGTACAGGCTGCCTCAGGCCTTCAGAGAGGTTGAGAACGTTCGCAGTTGTCTGACTTGCATCTTTTGAATTGGTTTTAATTGCGTGCACTGTGTAATCACTCTCCTATCAGTAACCGTGTCACCGGAGTCTACGAGGTGACGCTCTGCTACGTGGCTGACAACGGGAGTCCAGGTAAGAGCTTGTGCGACTCAGCCGCAAATCACAAGTGAATTTTATTTGAAAACATTCAGAGTTTTATCTTGTTTGTTTTCTTTAGGAATGCAACGGCGTCGCAGGCGAGTGCTGGACACCTCGGTGGCGTACGTCCGAGGGGAGGAGAACCTGGCTGGGTGGAGGCCTCGCAGTGACAGCCTCATTTTGGACCACCAGTGGGAGCTGGAGAAGCTCAGCTTGCTTCAAGAGGTGAGTTAAGCGGGGTCCACATATACCAACAATTGGGAGAAATTGTAACCATGGTAACGGAAACCAATTCAGCATGTGTATTAGATTGATCCTTTATGGAGATTGTATTGAAGAACGCCACAGGGCTTTTAATATGACACCTGGGAACTTTTATGAAATGTGAAATGATTTTGTTTTGACTACTGAAACTATTGAAGTCAAGGTTTGATTATGTTTGCCACTTGCTATATATTTAAATTTTACCACAACACAAATACATAAAAAACATAGCGTGAGTTCATAAATAAGTACATTTGATCAAAATCGAGAGTTTATAGTTAAAATAACAGAGGGTCGAGAATCCAACCTTGTGGAATGCCCAATATTGTCGATTCACTTCATCATTGTGGATCCTCTGATTAATACAAGTGCATTTGGTGTCATTTTTAAATGAGTGCTTAAATGTAGGTTGATCACAAATCAAGTTGTATGGAACCCTACAATTTTCATGTATTCAGCAAAAATTATATGTGAATGTAAATTCATTGCGCAACACCACCAACGTTTTATGCACATCTACTACGTTATACGAAGGTGGAGAAGACCCGACATTACCTACTACTGAGGGAGAAGCTGGAGGCCACCCTGCTGGCCGGCCAGGATGCTCTCTACAAGGGCAGCGATATCAGCGACTTCGCCAAGAGTCCAGTTCTAAACCAGAGTCCTGCAAGCAGCCCGGCACTGGACAGCCCCAACCAGAGGCAGAGGGAGCTGGCTGCCAAGGTGAGTCCTCCTCAACTCATACAATCATTCTACTTTTTGGACATTTAATAGTATTTGTTTTTTTCTTTGCAGTGTCTGCGTCTACTGATGCACACCTTCAACAGGGACTACAGCCAGGTGAGCAGCAGTGCCAGTGAGAGCAAGGTGAGCCCCTGCCCAAACCCTTTAATCCGGCCCGTAATCCCCTCGGAACCCCTGAGTGACCAAGGCCTGCTCTCCATTCTATTTTATTTATTTATTTATGTTTTAATCATCTCTTAATATCTTTTTCACACCTTTGTCACCACGCTCTATTTCTATTATTAGACGATCCTGCATTGGATCTTTACAGAGCATCATAAAATATTCATTCAAAGGTCTTTCGGATTTCCCTTATCTTTATCAGGAATGAATGAACGAATGGCATTGTTGTGGTCATGTTATAACCAATTTAGGCAACGAATATCTGAACTCAAACAGTGCAGGAGAACATGTAGACGGACAATCTAGCAATACTCGGACCTATTCTTTATCCCCTGTGATTAACTGATGAGTTTTGACTGGCTCCATGTATATCCATATGTGTGTATACTGACCCCTAGTGGGCAAGTCACACATACCAAAAGGAGCAGCACAATGTCCATTGAATTAAACACACTTTTAAAAAAAACACTAAAAGTATAATTCCCTACGTTATAGTTCATGATGTTAATAAAAGCATGTGAGACATTTTATAACACTGCCAAAGTGTTTTAAATTGTGGAAACATGCACAATGTGTCTCCTTTAAAGTCTTTTGTTGTTTCTTAGCATACACTAGCGATGATAATGGCTTTTCAATTTTAGCCTGACCTTGATCGTAACACATCATTTTAATCACTCCTTGAATCTGCAAGGACGTGCTTACTACTAACCTTTCATGTTACTCCTCCTGCATGGCCATTTTAACACCACACAAGGGGCTCTTGAGACAAGCCAGATTGTATCATTTCCACGTGTGCGAGTCTCTCCATGCGTGTCCGTGTGTTTCTGAAGCTCTCCGAGATATCAGCGTCGCTCATGAGGGAGGCGTCCGTGTCCACGCTGAGCACGCTCACGCCGTCCTCCACTTGCCCTTCGCTGATTGAGGGACACTACGACATCAGGTGTGGGACTTTTACCAAACACATCATTACATCCATTGATATATTGTCACCTTTTAAAAAAATAATAATCTCAAAACATGGCAAACTGAACTAAATAGTGCCGGTTATATTTATTATTATAATAATTTTATATCAGAGGTAGAATTGAATGCTCTGTTCAACAAAAGGTTTTTAATTTTTGCATGAGGAAACATTTAAGGCCCAAATATGATAACGTAACTCTAATTTAATATAGAAACGGCAAATACATAATAGCAATCACCATCAACATCTGGAACCTTTTTAGCAATTCCCTTTTTTATGCTCAGGCACAAGCAGTAACGGTTTTGCTTTGGCGCTACCGGGTGGCATCTTGGTGTCAAGGAAGTATCTTGTCATTTCTGCGTCATAGACATACTGAGCCTGGTTCCGGAGCGTCCACCCCTGATCTGGACCCTTTCAGCCCGGTGGACAAAAAGAAAGCTCTCAAAGGCTGCAGCTTTGTTCCGGACATACAGGAGATACGAGTCAGGTCGGGATAATTGCACTCACACACTTGTTGGGACTTTAACCAGGTTTCAGTTAATATGTATGTACATATGTGACATATAATGTGACAAAAAAAAAACGCTGGGGTTCCTGTTGGTCAGCTAGCTGGCCCTGTGAGGATACAGTGAAACTCCTCTACAACGAAACCTGCAAGGGCGAAAATACCCCCTAGTGTGAAAAAAATTTCATGCATGAAAGCCATTTACACTTTTCTGCTCCCCCTACAACGAAAAGTCCCCCTATTCCGTTATACGAAATCTTTTTCTCTGCTCTTGCCTCGCAACGAGATTCACTACAACGAAAACAAGCCTTCCGCAAAAGTCTAATTCAACCTCAGCATGCCACAGTGACCTCTACTGCTTCGTTCGGAAACGGCAACGGCAACCACCACACTGATTTACACATGCGCAGTAGTACAGGAAGCATTTGTTTCAGACGCAGCAAGAACGTTGCATTGCTAAAATGGCGACAAAATGGACCTTTGCATACAAAGGAGTTAAAAGAAAAGCTTTAACGCTTGAAGACAGGATAAAGGTAATAAAAATGAAAGATGGACGAAGCAAAATAAAATACATTATGCAAGAAATTGATGCAAGTGAAAATAAATGCTGATCGTAAATTTCGCAATCTATTTCCCTTTTTTTCTTTCTACACTGACTATATGAAGTGTCAAATAAGTGTATGCTCATAATTATGCACTATTGGGATAAAAATAAAAAGTACACATATCCATTTTTGTGTGTGTTAGTGTTTACATCTGAGATAAAATTTGCTACAGTGAAAAGTCCCCTGTTGTGAAAAATTTCTTGCTGCAAACATGATTTCGTTGTAGAGGAGTTTCACTGTAATATTAAAAATTGGAAAAATCGGATTGGTTACAAAAGCAGTCCCGTTACTAATAGTTCACGTTGCATGGGTCCCCATTACTGATTCTGAAGGCCTTGGGCAGATTAGATTCACATGGCAATAAACAGAGGCTGAGATCTAATTTGACAACAAATTCTAACATCCACGTACTGGAAGCAGTGCAGCCCAGACAAAGACAACATGAAATTAAGGCAATAGACTTTAGGGAATTATGTAATACAATTTCATGGAACAACTATTAGAATTTAGGATGCGGGTTCATGCTTCTGACATTATTTTGTGATTATGTAAAGCCCAATCGTGTCCAAGAAGGGTTACCTCCACTTTCTGGAGCCCCACGCCAGCGGTTGGGTGAAACGCTACGTGGTGGTGCGCCGGCCCTACGTTTACCTGTACCGCAGCGAGAGGGACAGCGTGGAGCGAGCCGTCATCAACCTATCGTCTGCCAAGGTTGAATACAGCGAAGACAAGCAAACCTTGCTGCGGGTTAGTATTTTCCCCGTGTTTTCCCCGTGAAATGAGTGTCGGGAGTGACTCGTGCAACCCCCCCCCCCCCCTGTCTGCAGACTCCAAACACTTTTGCCGTGTGCACTGAGCATCGTGGGATACTACTCCAAGCCAACAATGACAAAGAAATGCATGACTGGCTTTATGCCTTCAATCCTCTGTTGGCGGGTACCATCAGGTGAGTGTTGGCAGTCGCCATCAACTAGATACCGTAGGCCGGCTTCCTGTTTAATTTTATGCATGGGTCCTTGAGACTTTTATTGTCCATTCTGCCGTGATTGACGTGTCCACCTCATTTTGATGAAATGGAACTGGTTGCAAAAAAAACCCCAAACTTTTTTTAGACATGCCCACCAAATTTCATGCTGATCAGCCGAATCCGGGTCAGGGGATCTTTTTTTTTCAACAATTGGCTATTTTCTGACAGCTAAATGATCATCCAACTTGATGCACCAGTCACATTAAAACTCATTCAGTACCAGCCAATTCTAGACCAAGTCTGAAAAAACGTATTTGGGAGTGAATGAGTTAAATACCTTCGGGGGGGGACAGTTTCACAATTCAGCGTTGTCCATCTGTCTTGGATAAGTGCTTGCGATCGGCTTTCATTTAGACAAAGTCCCTGATAGGAAGTCTTGGAACCCGCCCAAACCAGAATGATCGGCTTCCTCTTCACATGAGCACCACGAGCCAGAATTCTGGCTGAGCATCACATACTGACTTCATAACTCAATCAAATGTACCTTTTTTATTTTTTTTAACTGTTCCCACAGGTCTAAACTGTCTAGAAGAAAGTCGGTCCATTCGGCACCGGTGGCCCAGAGGATGTGAGCCTCTTCACAGACATCTAAACACCACCAACTCTCTTACCTTACATAACCCACTGAAATAACCTTCTAAATATACTGTATCTAACATGCTATCACTGTTACAAAGCTGCATGTTGACAAACACCCTGTACAGCAGAGTCATACACATGCAGGTGGCCATCCTTTGTGTTTGCAAACTGGCTAATACGCCACGTGTGTTCTTTTTGTACACAGTGACACCCGGTGGCGGGGAGGTTCCTCTGCATGATGATCGTGCTAGTTTGTGTAGTCTATTGCCTTGTACACGTTTCGCTTCGAAGGTGTCACAGTACATTTAATACTAGTTCAGCTATCATGTGGCTTTGGAAAAATGGAAAGCCGTTTGAGCATTTATTCAATATCCTTGATCCGTGTACTAGTACGCTACGAGTTGAGAGAGCGCTATAGAAATAAGGATGTATTGTATTGCGTTGTCATACAGCACACTGGGAGAACAACTGTGTCTTAGTCGTACCAATTTTTTAATGTATTTATTTATTTATTGTTACTAGTGCCACTTTTTGCCTTTTGGTAGTATGAAAGATCCTGATTAAGTGAACCATTTTCAGCATTTATTCAATATCTTTGATATTCATCTTAATGTCCATATGCTAGTAGTCTTAGCATGACTTAGCATGGCGCTTTTGGCCTAATCGTATGCCATTAAACCTTCCTAATAGACTCCTGTCCTTCACTAGTACCACTTCTAGGTCCAACTAGTCTTCAGATGTAACATACTAGTAGCCTTGTGAGCCCTACTATTAGCACCAATACTAACTAGGAGTGTTGCCTCACTAGTAACATGTAGTTGTCGTACTAGGATGTTCGAGGTGTCCTACTGGTGTGCGGAAATGTCATGTAGTACTGGGAAACAATTTAACTCATAAAACACGTTTGATGTACTAGTGCATAAAGTCAATTCTGCATTTTTTTTCCCAACTGAAGGTCATCCAAGGCTATTAAAAGTGACACCAGTAGAGGAAGAAATGTTCCTAGTACGCCGTTCTAATAGTGATCTGTACCACTACTACTAGTGACATTGTGAATTACACTAGTTTATATTTAGCGCTTCACTAATAGTACTAGTAGGGCACAGATGTCAGCAGTGCACAGTTTTGCCTCACCAGTAACATGAAGTTGGCCTACTATGATGCCAAAGAAAGTTTAGTGGAAAAAAACGTTACTAGTTAGACACAGTCGTTCTACTATTGGGCGGAATTGTCTTACGGGTGACGACAAAGAATGTACTAGTACGTGACCCTTTGTATAGAGATCAATCGAATAAATGCTCAAACATCTTTCCAGGTTAGGTGTAAAGTAGGACCAAAGGGTCAAACGTCCTCCCATTATTTTCTATGTTCCTCAGAAAATCACCTAACACCCTGGCCTTTGAGGAAAAAAAAGATAATCCCTGGTACGTAGAATCACAAATTAATGTTATTTATTGTCGCATTATGTTTTTCGTTATTTGTGATGGAACTCCAGAACAATTTTGCTGCACGGCACTTTATCGTCCTTGTTAAGTTGTTGCATTACCAAAGCGTTTTCTTTATTGTTGGTGCATAATTTACACTCGTCTCACCAAATTATATCGCATCAAGATGACAAAGGGTACACACATACCGATAATCTGTCCGATTATCGGATGCCGCTAAAGGATTATCCTGAGCAGTTATCCTGTGGTGTGGGTTGCGTTAATCGTGATTTTGTCCTCCCCTATCTAGTTGGGAAAACAGTCGGGGGCCAGCAAGGTAAATGTTAAACCTGTTCAGTATTTACGATGGGATATCGTGCGTGTGCTCAACGCCGAGTAGGGCCAACCAGCAGACTCTGATTGTGATGTGATACGGAATGACGCTCAGTTAAGTAAAGTACACACATACCCATCGTTGGGCCGATTTTGAGCCGTATTCTACTCCTGATCAAAGTCAGCAAAGTTCTGATTATTGCTAACATCAAAAGATGATCTTGATCGATTGTGGTGTGGTGTCGTGTTGCTCGGGAAAACTGTCAGGCTGGCCTTTGTAAGTGCTGATTCTGTTCAACATTCACGATGGCAAATCCGCGCCGTATGTGTGTGGTCAACACTGAGTTGGGCCGAGCCACGGACTTGGCGATTATGACATGAAATGGAATGATAATCAGCGAAGCGGGATAAAGTACACTCATACCGATAATTGGGGAGAATTTTAACATTTTCCCTCTTAATCAGAATCAGCAAAATTCAGATTATCAGATGTCTCTAAAATATTATCCTGAGTGATTATCTGTGGTGTAGATGTGTGTTCGGAGCGATTTTTCTTCCCACATCTGCTCGGAAGAAGTAAACGTTAAACTTGATTAAGATTTACAACAGTGATTGTCCGACGTTTCATGCTGTACTGTAAATGGTGTTATGTATCGGTCATCTGGAGCACATCGCACATTCTGAGATCACAAGTGGCAATTTTTGTTCTTATCATGTGCCTTTTTAAAATCGACAACTATTTCAGTCGATAATCGGCATTTCCTACTCTTGTAGAGTGTGTTGTACCACAGATGACCAATACATCAGACAACCGGGCCCCTTCTAACTCTGACTGGAAGGGAGGAAAAATGATCTAATTCGGCCTGATTATCGGTATGTGTGTAACCCGGCTCATGACGTAAACATTTGTTTTTATTTCGAGAAAAATTAAGGTCATGTAAATTCTATCCATTCTATCTTTAAAGGTCAAGCGTGAAGTAAACTTGGCAAACCATCTTTTGAGTTTTTGCTAAAACTATTTCAAGCATACTTTTGTTTTTTTTAACGCAACCATCCTGAGCCCCGCTATTCTTGTCTTAGGGTGACATCACACTTGCGGGTTCGAGGATCTCACTTCGGGAAAATGATTGCTTTGTCAAATTCACAAAATAGAATTTATTTCATGTGGCATTTTCTAAAGTTACTTCACAGTTGACCTTTAAGAGCTGTTTTGTCATATCGTCACCGGTGGTAAAATGCAAAAAAAAAAGACTTTTAATGCAGGATCCTGTCATAATAGGAATTTTGGAGAATATCTTACAAAAACGAGATCCAGTTGGTAGGTTGTTAATGAATTTTGTGAGAATAAGACGTCATAACCTTCCTTCTTTGAATTTCTGCCAAGCTGGCGCATTTAAATGTCAAAATTTAGAAAGATTTTTGTACAAAACAAAATTGAACATGAGATACCTAGCACTGCTTGTTTTCTGTTTGTTTTGCTTTCTGTTGCCCAGTCCAGAATGAATCTTTTTTTTTGTGTGTTCCAATTCCCCCTAAAAAAAAATCATTGGTGATTATGAAGAGGAAAGGTCCTTGTTCAGCTTGTTTATAGGCTAAAAGTGAATACTATTCATTTTTGACATATACGAGTGAATATACTCATATCGTTCATATGTTGTGCTAGCCTGTGATGTCCATGGTGTACCTCAGTATCACTTGTAAGCCCAAATCCGACTTGTTTGCATAGCCTATTACGGAATTGTTTGTAGTTGGTTTTAATGCCAGTTTTTGCCAACCTTTGTTGAGCCAAAGGACAAAAGTTTGCAGCAAACAAAAAGGCCATAAAAAGTATATTGTTGCTTTTGGGCGGAATCCTCGCATCACCAAAAAAACAATAAGCTGACTAAACAGTTGACTTGGCGGAAATGACTTACCTTTGTGGCTGACTTGTTCCTTCTGCACCGATGCATTACAGCGATTCATTTTTACCAAAAGCGGCTTGATCAAATGTATCTCACCCAAGTGTTTTCACTCATTATTGTCTTAAAAAAACAAACAAACAAAAAAATATCCAGTGTCAGTAGTGACGTAATGCTTCCGCGGAATCAGGGAAGAGGCGGAGCTTTGCGGCACACCTCAGACAGTTCAAAAGAGTTAATAGATTTTGCAACTTCTGCCATCTAGTGGAAGAGCATTCCATTGTTCCGTCTGTCACTAAACTGGCTTCGATAGACAAGATGTGTACACTAAAATAAATACATCTGAATTTCCAGGGCAATTAAGTGACACTGGACCATTTCCCAGGCCACATTGACAGGAATAACTGGACTGAGATACCCCCGGAAAAAAAATAAATAATGAAATGCCATTTTAATCAGAAAAATAAAAAAGAAAGGTTTGTTGAAGACATGGTCTGCCAACCATTTGGTCTTTTGTTCTGCATGCTCCAGGCCAGCCAACCTGTTTAGCCATGCAGCCTGATAGGGAAAACCTGGAACGACGATTTGAATAGCACTTCCTGCATGTTTTGGGGGTCATCTCAGTCTCTTCTTTCTTTTCAGGCAAAATGTTAATTATGACCATATGAAAAATGAAAAAAAAAAGATTTATATATGACCTTGTATGTACCTTCTAGAATGCAATGCACTATTTCTTTCAGTGGAATCCTGCACATGTGCATTAGGCTGAATTGCAATTCTGGCCGACAGTATTTCCAGGCTATTTCTACGTTTCAACTGACGCGCGTCGCATAGTAACAACACAGGTAAACAATTAAGTTACATACATCGTTGGCTTGGGCAGACAAGCTGGGCAGTACTCTCTTCAAAAAAAAAAAATTGACCCCCCCTCCCCACCCCTCCAAGAAATCTGAGTTGTGTCACTTCAACCATGCAGTTTAAATCTTCTAGAAATTGTACCGAGGCTTGTATTCAAGGGATTATTATCTTTTAGTGCATTCGTTTAAAAAAGCGCCCCTAAGTGACCTCATTTGGGGACACTGTCTACATTTGTGTGTACTGTGAGCTCTGCTTCATGTCGGGCTGCTTCTTTAGAGTTGGATCCCAGCATGCGGGTCCCACATTTGGTCGTCCGCTCTCCACTCCTCTTTCTCCTCCTGCCTGTAAAAGTTCAGCTGTAAAGTTTAGTCACTACCCACTCTTTGTAACGGACTCTCCCTTCTGGCTCTTTCTTGTATATAAATGATGATCCGCAGTGTGCGTGAGTTCTTTTCTGTCCACTGTGTACGCCACCAGGAATGAGAATATCAATTTTCAAAAGCAGTCTTGCAGGGTGATCGTTTTTTGCACTTTTGTCCTCGTCTTCATCTCACTTTTATCTTCTTTGTTCTTCTCGTAGCTTGTCAAGAGATTTAAAAAAACAAAACAAAAAAAAAACGTCATCTGAATAAATGAGTGATCAAATGTATGCTCACATCGTCGTATTGTCCTTGTTTTCAATTTAGAGTCGAAGTAGAACTGCCCAAAGTATTTCCTTAAATTTCATTATACATATGTGACTTCTTATCATTATTTTTCTTGTGGGTATCCATTTGAACACACAAATAATAACCAGAATCGTAATTGCCAAATTTGCCAAATTATTTGCGGTTGCATTATGCATCCACTAGATGGAGCACTGCTGAAGGGAATACAAAACAATACAGCTTTATTTATACAGTATAGAACTTTCATAACTGCTGCGGCTGTAACAAAGCGCTTTACAGAACATTTAAAATGCTACGTCCAAGAAATCAGAATATGGATTCATATATATATATATATATATATATATATATATATATATATATATATATACAGTCAAACCTCGGTTTTCCAACGTCTCGGTTCTCGTCCAATTGGGTTTTCGACCAAAAATCTCGAGTTTTTCATGCCTCGGATGACGAACAAATTTCGGTTCTCGAACAAACTGAGCGCACTTGAATGCACCATTTGACTCCTCTCGCCTTCCTTACACGAGGAAGTGACGCTTCCTCGGGTAGACGAGGAAGTGACGCTTCCTCGTGTTGCTTTCCATTGTGAGAAGACGTGTTCAGTAAACATTTTTATTTTAAAAAGAGCGTGGTTTCGGTTTTCGAACAATTTCGGTTTTCGAACAGCCTTTTGGAACGGATTATGGACGGAAACTGAGGTTTGACTGTGTGTGTGTATATATATATATATATATATATATATATATATATATATATATATATGGCACTTCAAATTATAAGGCACACTGTCAGCTTTTGAGAAAATTGAAAATTGATTGCTTTTAAGTGCGCCTTGTAGTGCGGAAAATACGGTAATTGTTTAGCTGTGGTGTCATCATCTAATTGTTTAGTTGTGTGTGAGTCACTCGTTTATATTGATGTCCTGTTCAATACGACCAACTAGGCTTAGGGAAGATCCAGAACCACTTTCAAGCTCCTGCATACATCGACTTGGTCTATACCTCCATGTGCAGGTCACTTTACCCGTCCTTCCTCTTGAATTATGGACAAGTGCCCGGCCCCCCCCCAACTGAGCTTTAGGTCCAGGAGATTCATCTTCAATGGTTTTCGGCTTATTAAGTGACCAATGAGCACAACGGCAGATTCTGGATTTCCTTTAGGAGCCACCACATTTCTTTTTCAACTTTTCTCCATCCACGACTTAACGGTGAGTGCTGTTCCGATCATCCTGGTAAGATGTTGGTTTTCAAATGAGGGCAATGTTTTCTTGTTGGGCGGATTACACTTCTGTGAGATCCTAAAATGCATATCAATGTTTTCATGTTTGATGGGAAAAAAAAGAAAGTAAATTCATAAATAATGACAGCTGTGCTGTATTTCATCGTTCAGTGGAAAGCAGTCATTTCAGGCAAAAACAAATTCCGAAGCACCGCCTGCTCATGTCTGAATTAACATCATTTAAATGCATACATTGTTCACTAGCAAATTAATTTAAAATAACTTTTTAAAAAAAATATATATACTGGTTACAAACTTTCAAGGGGAAATTTGACAAAGTAAAAAAAAAAAATGTCAGTCTCATACCTCACCATAACGGAGGGAAAATAAAAACATCAGAAATGTGTTTGCCCAAATTTATTGATCATATTATGAAGGTAATGGAAATGTTGTTAATTAAAATAAACTTAAGGAAAATTTCAGTTAAAATGAGAAAAAAAAGATCAGTCTTGAAATTTGCCTGATATGTGGGAAATGGCAATTAATGTAAAACATATTTATATATATTGCGTTTGCCATATCCAGGTGCAACTGACATTTGACATGTCTTAATTTGTTGCATTGCCCTTTGAATGATTCTAACCAGTATAATAAATAAACAAAACAATGCAACGTGAAATGAATTTGTGAACAATGCAATTCCAATTCATTGTGCATTTAAATTCAGATTAGTTCGTTTTGCACCACCAAGTGTCGCATCAATATTCCTCATTTTTAACAGAAAAACTCATATTTGGGCCTATTAAAAAAAAAAAAAAAAAAAAGAAAAGTTGATGCATGGTTGTTTTTGGACAAAGGCCGTATATGATAAGTGCCAAAAAAGGTGTTTTGTATTGCTAGTATATTTCATGCACCATTTAACAGTGCTTAGTGAGGTCAGGTGACCTTGGGCAAGGCTCCAGGACACCGTTGAGGTTACCTGAAGCACAATATCACATTTCCACTGACTCTCACAAGCTTTCTCCTGCATGCCGAGAAGCTTCACATTTCACCGCCATTGTTCTTTGCATTAAGTACGTGTATGTGTGTGTGTGTGTGTGTGTGTGTGTGTGAGAGAGAGAGACGGAGGGACTTGATTACCTCGTGTATTCAGAGATGTGCCATGTCAGGTCCAACTCCTGCTCATCTTTCTGCTTCCTGTTCTTTCAGATTCGGCCAGCCGCTGCTGCTGCTGCTGCTTCTTGAGAACTTTTTCAATCAACATGGAGACCAGCAAGGTGTTCACTGGTCAAGTCCTGTTCTTCAAATTCTATATGCAGATGAGGGAAAAGTATTGGGTCGCATATTGTGAATGATCAATTTGGGCTCAGGTGGCCTGAAAGGAAAAAAAAAAAAAAGTGGAATTACGAATTGAATGTATGAGTAGTCTAAGACTCGTAGGTGTCAAACTCAGGTCCTGGTGGGCCGCTGTCCTGCATGTTTTCCAAGTCTCCCTGTTGCAACACACCTGATTCAAATGAGCAGGTTCAATGTCAGGCTTCCGCAAAGCTTGCTGAGGATCTGATCATTTGAATCAGGTGTGTTGCAATAGGGAGACTTGGAAAACATGCAGGACAGCGGCCCTCCAGGACCTGAGTTTGACACCTATGGTCTAAGTCCTTCAAATCTATCCATATTTCATAAGGATGTGACACGTAACGGACACACGCAAGCACCTAATTCGTAAACAAACGCGGTGCAGCTCAAGTAGCAGACTAGCTAGCCGTGCGTTGCCGTGCCAACCCACCAGTTGAGAATCACTGATTTCAAGTCTTCAATTAACCTACCCAAGCATGTTTTGGGAATATACACAGGAGGCCAACGCAATGGAGTTTTTTTTTTTTTAAAGAACACATGATGCAATTCTGTCACGATTTCAAACAGTTCCCAAGTGTCTCGTTAAAATATACGCGTCTTGCTTTAATCAAAAGATCATGTACTGTATTATGCTTTGCGTGAGTCCAACAGCCAGTGAAGGAGGTGCTCCCCCTTCCTCGACTCCAGGAGATTGATTCATCCCCACCCCCGAACATTCGCCAAAGACAAACGGGGTCCATGCAGTACATCCACACGGCCTCCTCAGGTAAGCCACGTTTATGCTGTTGCTAGTTTTTAACTATAAACTAGGCAGGGTAACATTGTGGACTGGCTGCCGGTCAAGCAGAAAAAGTTTTTCCAGATACAACCAGAACTATTTGACAAATATTTACCTTTCTCTCCGTCGAAAAAAATATCGACCAGAGTGTTGCATTCTTCATTTGAATTGCTTTTCCAGGCCTTTACCGCAGCCTCTTTCAGTTCTTGTATGGTCCTGGGGCTTTCTCCCTTCAGTTAAGTGTTAAGGTCCATGTGGCCAGTCTAAGACATCCACTCCCCCCCCCCCCCCCCGATGAAGTCCTTTGTTGTGTTCGCAGCTTCCCCCTAATTAATTTTAAATGCATTTTTCTATAACTTGTCTCTCTGGTTCAGACAGTGGGTCGCATGCTTGATGCAGTTCCGAGACTTAAGGTTCTGACGTGTAACTGAATAACTCAAGCTTATGAATAGGAAAAACAAAGCCAGCTCATTCAAGTGCTCGTAAACTATGCCCGTGTTTGGACTCCCCGCGGACGGCATAGAGGGAACATTGACGTGTGTGTGTGACCTGTGATTAGCTTGCGACCAATCCAGGGTGTGCCTGGGATAGGCTACAGCTTCTCCAACAGCCTCGAAGGAAGACAAACGCTTTACAAAATGGATGTCGTCACTTCATTTATTTATTGGGCACGTCAGCTTGGTAAAAAAAGATTTGTCATGATCCGCATCCTTTCGCGGGGAATTTTCATCTCTATCTTCATTTATTTATACAGAACTGTTCTATTATTAATCCTACTAAGCCGCTAGAATGACAAGATAAATGAGACGGATGTCAGGGCGTTATTAACCCGTGTGACTTCATTTCGGTCTTTTGGCGTTTCAGCATTTCTCAATCTCGAGACCAATTAGAATATCTTGCGGAATTGCAGTGGAATTGAGCGGAAAGGATCAGCACTGCAAAATCGCGACGAAACAACCGAGAACTCAAGAGATGGCTGTTTGACATGTTGCGATTGGTCTCTAGTGATGACATCATTCAACCAGCTGAAGCCTACGGAGCGAGATCTCACTCCGACGTCCCACGTGAAGTCCATCAAGTCATTGAAGCAGGCTGGCATCACTGCGGCCATTTTCACTGGACAAGTGGTGAGCAACCACTTGCTAAATGATCAAACCTAAATGCATCTCTTGGGGTAGCTTTCGATGTAAATGGAGGTATTGGTTCGAGTGAAGGGTTTGGTTCCAGTTCCCTGAGGGAACCTCAGTGCCAGTCTCAAGGCAGGGTAATTGGTTGGCTTGTGTGTCAGAATGGGCAACAGGGCATAAAAAACAAACCGAGTATGAGTTTGGAACATGGCTCCAGTTTTTCTTTCTTCCCTGGGTCACAGGGAGGTTCCTCCGTATCACTTGGTCCTGACCTACATCTGATTCCAGTTGCCAAACTTGTTGGGTTGACTTCCTCCAAGTTGTCTTTCGTCACTCTTAGCCTCCCTTGTGGATTCCATCTTAGTACGAAATGTTATGCTTGTTGTTGGTTTTTCTAAGTTAGTCCATAAGTCCATAAGTTAGAGATGGGGCTACCAGGTCGGAGACAGAGAGGAAGGCCAAAGAGGAGATTCATGGATGCCGTGAGGGAAGACATGCAGGTAGTTGGAGTCAGAGTAGAGGATGCAGACAACAGGGAAAGATGGAAATTAATGACTCGCTGTGGCAACCCCTGAAAAGGGACAAGCCGAAAGGAGAAGAAGAAGAAGTCCAACTTCCATTCCAGTTTCTCTCCGGCAATCACTCCCGAGATTGAATATCGGGAAGTAGCGGCAGGTCTGTCATAGATTTTGCACATTCAACATTTGTAGCTCCCAAGCCAAGTACAGTCAAGCCTTGGTTTTCGTCCATAATCCATTCCAGAAGGCTGTTCGAAAACCGAAATTGTTCGAAAACCGAAACCACGCTCTTTTTAAAATAAAAATGTTTACTGAACACGTCTGCTCACAATGGAAAGCAACACGAGGAAGCGTCACTTCCTCGTGTAAGGAAGGCGAGAGGAGTCAAATGGTGCATTCAAGTGCGCTCAGTTTGTTCGAGAACCGAAATTTGTTCGTCATCCGAGGCATAAAAAACTCGACATTTTTGGTCGAAAACCGAATTGGTCGAGAACCGAGACGTTCGAAAACAGATGTGCAACAATGACATTTCTCCATGCAGAAACTTGACAGCGAGGAGTTTCCGCTGGAGGAACCGGTTATGGATGCGATCCTGGCCGACATCGAGGCTCTGGTGCCCACTCACGACGAGGCTGGTCGTCCAATTGCCGAATGGAAACGTCAGGTGATGGTGAGACAGATGCAGACCCGACTGCAGGATGAGGCAGACCAGAGGCGACAGGTACAGTGATACCTCATCTCAATCCACCTGGCGTTGAGTGTTTCTTACTTTGAGGGAGATTTGCGTTTGTCTGCTCAGTATGATTCCATGCAATGATTTGTTTTCCTCCCCTCACAGGACTTGACCACTGACTGCCCACCTGTGGACGGCTGGAAGTTCTCCCAGACCCACAATGCTGTTCTTGGGCCCTTCGGTGAGCTTCTAACTGAAGAAGACATGCTGTATCTGCAACAACAGATCGACAACGTGTCCCTCCAGAAGCGTCACCAGGCCTACGAGTTGGAGCTGACCAGGTTGATGAAAGAACTAGGGTCTATGTTACCGGACCAGATCTTGAACATCTCCCTGAAGAAAGAGGGTCTGCACCAAACGGACGAGCAGCGAAGTCAAGACCTGCCGGTCTGGTGTAGTCGCGTCTCTGAGATAGTCAGAAGTATGTCGCTGTTGGTGGCCAACCTGACCCAGACCATCGAGGATGGATCTGTGAGGACCATGGTGGAGCGTATAATGAAGGGACGGCGGGGTTCAGGCGATGGTCTGGAAGTAGACCTGGGCAGTAAAATGGTGCCGGACCAAAACGCACGTCAGAGAGTGTCCATTTTTGGGCATCGTTCAGACAGCAATAGGAAACGAGTGGAGAAGGAGATCCGTCAGTCCGGGGTGTCCGTCAGAAAGCTTCGAGCCAATTTTGAAGGGCAGATTGGTGGCATTTATCCCTTTGCCGGGGTCGTTCCAGGTAGCCAGACCTCAAAGAACGAAATAGTATCTGAATTGTCAGGGATGAGCAAGCCAAATGCTAATGCGAGATTTAGCAGCGATCCTATAAAGCATTCGCCTGTGATCGAGACCACGAGTCTAAGGAAAGAGCGCATTGTAGTGTTGTTCCTGAGCCACTGGAAAAAGTCGGCTTACGCTATCGCCACCCGGGCGGCTACGCGAGATGCGAAATCGGAACGAGGCCATCAGAAAATCCCATCCTTGTTTCGGTTCTGCCAAAAGCGAGGCGCGGTGGACAAGATGTTAACTTCTTGGAGAAATAAACTCCAGCCGCGTGGTGTCCAAACATCCCATTTGACATCGTCGCAAAGTCAACTTCAAGTGTTCTCTCCGGAGCAATTCCTACCTGAGGCGGATGGCACGGCGGTGAGCCACGATAGTTTGACATTGGATCTCTTCATGCTGGGATACTTTAACATTTTGGAGCAGGAGTTGTCGCCGGTTGAGAGGAAGATGAGGCATCTGCTGTGCTTCGAAGTCTTTGACCATGTAGGGAGTTTCCCCTGGGAGACAGTGCGGGAATTCCACAAGGTTGTTCTTGAAGAAATCCGAGCCGGAAGCCGACGTTGGAGCGACGGCTTCGATGACATCAAACTCCGCTTCTTCGGCCCATCAGAACCAAAGTCGGATAACGGGCCAGTGCCTTCAGTTGTAGTTCAGTGTTCTTTGCCGGATGAGGGCAGCTGCGGCACAGACTTGTCCTGTTTCAACAACGAAGACATTTGTCAATATATTGATCGCAGCTTTGCTTTCTGGAAGGAAAAGGAGGCGGAGATCTTTGATTTTGAACATTAACCACACTCTAAAACCTGATGCTTTTTTTTTTTCCACTTAGTGTGTGTCGAGTGTGGTTTTTTGACATGGGCTGAAGAGTGACTTGGACAGAACGTAATTTACATTGATCTTAGCACGAGGGCAGCAGAGTGCTCTAGTGTTTAGCATGTCTGCCTGACAGTCGAGTAGCACAGCTTTGAATCTCCACATTCATACAAATGGACAATTTAGAGTATTCAATAAAGCGTACATGAATAAATAAAACGTTGCATTTTCTGCATGTGAATGGATAAACTGTGTCTTTGTTTTCCTGCACCGTTCATTCTGCCTCCCTTACTTCATGTTTCCTTGCATCCCTCCTTCCATACTCACACAATGCTTGTCGGCCAACTTCCTTCCTTCCTTCCTTCCTTCCTTCAAAAGGTCAATTTAAACATCGTATATCTACTTTTGTCCCCCCCCCCCCCCAATGTACATATCTCTCTCGTCCACTTTCCGCTCCAATGCAATAAGGTGAGGATAGAACTAGGTGAGGTCGCGCATGCGCACAAGCGGCGCCGAGCTGCCAGGAGGACGCCGAGCTGCATACCCATCATTCGAAGCGAAGAGGAGCATCATCTTCATCAGTCTCATCCTGCCCCCATTAGCACCACCTTGCTACGAGCCAGCCGAGACAGTTTTTTTTCCCCCTCTGCAATAATCCCCCCTTGGAAATAATAACAATAATAAATAAGCGCCATCATGTCAGCCGGTGGAGATTTGGGGAACCCCCTGCGGAAATTTAAACTCGTCTTTTTGGGAGAGCAGAGCGGTGAGTCACACCGTCACAGAAGCTTCACTTGCAACCCACCCTTAGCGGCCAACATGTTTATTATGATGCGAATATCAAAAAAAAAATATGGGTTAGGGGTGTTCAATTGCATAAGATGACGTGGTGCCTGTCTTCCTTTTTCTTCTCGTCTATTGTGGGGGAAACGTGTTTAAAGCGAGACTGAGGAGAGGCACGACCGAATTCAAACAAAATAGGATCAATATCTCTTATTAGTTGTTTTTTTTTCCAACATAAATTGCTGCTGTTTAGCCTCTGTTGCGTGGGGCGGTGTTTCGGTGTTTAGACGTGCTGCAGTGGCTCACAAACACAAGCCGACTCTTTCTTTTTTCTTTCTTTATTATCTCGCTTCCTTTAATCCTTGTATTTGTTGTATACATCTTCAATCCAGCCCATAACACGACAGAATCCTCTATTATGTCATAGAATGGTGTTGTTTGTGTACGAGTCCCATGCGTGTGTCAGTTGGGGACACACCCAAGGCTGCCGATGTCTGCTTCTTTCTGCAGCCTCCGGCTCGTCCCCTCTCATAAAACAAGCGCGCAGCCAAAGACGTGACGTTACACAACGTTTTTTGTGTGTGTCTGTGATAATGTGTTAAGAGTTGCACGATGACTGTTTGTGTAATGCAAACAAATGGCAGGACTTCCAGAAAATAATACCCCCCCCCCACACCTCCATTAAAAAAAAAAAACACGCAAAATAATACGTGCGCGTGTGTGGCCTTGTGCTGCAACATTGCTGTCCGTGGTGCTGAATAGAGGCCCTGCCCAACACCCTGTTCGTGTCTGTTTGTGCAAAAAAAAAAAAAAAAAAAGGCACCCAGAAGGCAGCATCTCCAGCTTTAAAAATATATTTAAAAATTACATGACTTATCAGATATAGATATCTGATTGTTACCGGTATTATGCACCGGCTAGTTGAGATGCAAGTCGTATTGGGGGAAAAATATGAGTTGTAACGTTCGGAATAGAAGAGGTGACTTTTGCCTTGAAAAAAATTTATGATGATAAATAATAATAGAAATAATAAAGTGGTCATTCTGATACCAGGCCCATAGTTGTAATTTGTATTACAATTTCCTATGGTGAGAACAAAGTCGTAATATTAAGAAACAAAAGTCCTCATATTGCTGTTTGTTACACAAAATGTAAATATCCTTGATTCATTTTTGACTGTTGGTTTCAAAAGTTGTCTTTTACACTCCTAAATAACGAGCCTTCGGCGAGTCACGTGTACTGTTTAATATCCTTCTGCTATCTTTCAGTGGGAAAAACATCTCTCATCACCAGATTCATGTACGACAGTTTTGACAACACATACCAGGTGAGACGCAAAACTGTCGCGTAAATATAGCAAGTGGGTTATAATTCCCTTCTTTGAAGTCGTATTCCAAACGTTGCTCTTGTTTGGGATCATATGAGCACACTACAAATGTCATAATGCCGCCTTTAATACAGATTACAATCTTGTATTTGTATAGAAAATACTGATTATGTTACTAATCTTGGTGTCATTTGTTTTGCTATCAAATGTGGCTAGTGAAGCAATATCGTCGACATAAATGAATATGGATTTATCTTGCCCTTGGCTGCGTGATTAAATCCTGAAGAAGACAATTAAAGTGAAGCAGATTAAATCGGATTTATGGCTCCGCCCTCTATATATCTTTTGTCATTTGGAATTAATGAAGCTGCTAATGAGCCTTTTTCCTTGTGTGCAACAGGCCACCATCGGGATTGACTTTCTTTCAAAGACCATGTACCTGGAGGACCGAACAGTAAGAAGCATTGGTTGTCTTTTAGAATGACTTGATGGTCAGAAATAGTAAGCAGGTTTTACATTTATGAGAGTTTGCATCCGCCATGTTCGATCAAATCACTCTTTACAAAACCCCAAACCAAGGGATAATTTCTCTTATAAATGTGAAGGACATTACATAATCTGTTTTATGATGACTTTGATCATAAGAGGTGGTAAAAAGTTCAAATATTGCCCGGTTGTCAGTATCGGGGGGTGCCCCCCACACTCAATATGGTTTTCCAAGAAATTTGTGGAGGAAAAAAAATGCTTTTCGCTCAACCCCACACAGCAAGATGATTGCTGAGGATAATATTTTTGAGATCAAATAATGAAGCCTTTGCTGACTATGATCATAAGGACTCAAAATTTTACCCGATTGATGGTCTGGGATTTTTTTCTGTTCAGGTTTTAACTTTTGCGACAGTTGGCTTCAACTGTTTTACAAGGAAATCGTAGAAGAAAAATAATTCTTTAACACAAACCCACACTGCAGGGCGACTGCTCAGGATAATCTTTTCGAGACATGTGATGACCAAACCCCTTTGCTGACTTTAATCAGAAGAGGTGAAAAATGCTTCTAATTGGCTAGAAAGCCAATATGTGTATACGCTGTTTGTTTTACTATCGTTCCGTATCATGTCACACCAAGTTCATCTCTTATGATCATCGGCCTTGTCCATTTTTTCAATAGCTCAGGGAGGGAAAATCATTCTCAACAAACCCCGCGATGCAGGATAGTCACTGAGGATAATCTTTAAGAAAGAAACATCTGACGGTCAAGATTGTGTTGATCGTAAGGTGTGAAAAATGCCCACATTTGGCCCAATTGGTATAGAGGTACACCATTTTCATTTGACATCACAATCATGGAGTCTGGCTTTGTCCAACTTTTTAATAGTGATCAAGTTAAAGATGTTACAACAATCAGCATAGGCTATTTTCCGAGGAGATTGTGGAGGAAATAAAAAGCACTCTTGACACACCTCACCCCGCAGGATAATCACTCAGGATAATCGGATAATCTTCACTGACTTGTGTGTGCCTCACGTTTGCAACTTTTTACGATTACATGACCCCAGTTAGCCACAGTTTATGCATCCCAAACAACTGAATAATAGCTCAGAATAAACTCCTAAACATTTGAAAATTCGGCCTTTACTGATGAAATTGCTCAAATTTGGTCCGATTATCCGTGTTTCTATATCCTGCTTCAGCAAATTGATAGGATACCTGACCCCAGATTGTCACAATGCATCCACCCCTCTGCGTCGGATAAATGACACAGGATAATCTCTCAGAGACATTTGATAATCTGCTTTTTGATTATTTTGTTTGGAAGGGAGGAAAAATCTTTGAATTTCATCCCGATTTTTGGTATGTGTGCACCCCGCTTTAAAATTGTTCCTTGCTGCATATAGAGTGTCATTTCAGCTCAGTAGGAAGAAAAAAAATCCTGTTTGACTAATCCATGATGGGATTTCATTTCTGCCTAACACGATTAGCCAAAGGTTATTTCTCATGGTAATAGCATCAGTGTGCTAAAACGTCTTGACTGATTCTTCTTTTTTTTTCTTCTTTTTAATTTGGAAGGATGCACTATAGTTGAAAAGTGGTTCATATCGCATACTGTCTATGTGTATAGGTGAGGCTGCAGCTGTGGGACACAGCTGGACAGGAGCGTTTCCGTAGCCTGATCCCGAGCTACATACGGGATTCCACAGTGGCCGTGGTGGTCTACGATATCACAAGTGAGCAGCTCACGTGTTTGTTGTCCATCTGCTTAAATGGGGCACCCTCGCTGTTTGTGCTTCCCATCCAAAACTGTTTATGATTACCTGTATTAATAGTTTTAAAACGAAATATGGAACAAACTATACCCACGAAACACAAACGTACCCCTAATTAGCTTTCAATGTTAGCTTCAAAATCGGCATAGCAATTTTTCAACAATGCCGCCAATGTTAACTTTTGAAGTCATCTTCCAACGTTAGCTCCACATTATCCCCCATGTTTGTTTCTAAAGTTATGTTGAATATTAGCGTTAACATTACTTTCTGAATTCAACCTTAATTCAAAATTAATTAGCTTCTAACATTACGTATTAACTTCAAAACCAAGCCTTGCCATTAGCTCCTAAATGTTAGCCATGGATGACAATGTTAGCTTCCCTAACGTAAGCTACAGATAGATGTTGGTTTCCAAATTTATCTTAAATATTCCACATAAGCTATTGAAATGAGCTCCAAGGGTACCTTCTGAGTTTAGCTTCCAACAGCATTTCTAAGTAGCTCCAATGTCAACTTTTAAGGGTAGCTTGAATATGAATAACTTCAATATTAACTTCCAATTTTAATTTTCTACGTAAGATTTCAATGATTGTTTCTGACGTGTAATTCCAATGTTAATGTTACCTCTAATTTTAGCTTCCAATGCTAGTTTCAAGATTTTCTCTAACGTAAGCTTTCAGTGATAGCTTCCATTGTTTGTTTAAAACATTATTGCAAATCCTAGTGTCAAACTATGATTTATCTCTTACTAATGTGTTTGGCATTTGGCTATTAACACATCTTGATAGTTGTCAGATTTTAGCATTTTGCCAAAGATGGTACTGTGATTTTCAGTGAAATGGGTTGGATCCCTGTCAGTACCATCTAGTTTAATTAAAAATAAACAAACTTGAATTAAAATAAATTCAGGGCAATAATGGTCCAAGTCCAAAACTGGAATAAGCCCGCGATAGTTGTCATTGCCTCCCTTTAATTGACTAAATAAAATGATGTATGCATGTGACATATTCCTCCACAGATGTCAACTCGTTCCAGCAGACCTGCAAGTGGATCGATGATGTCAGGACCGAGAGAGGAAGTGACGTCATCATCATGCTGGTGGGCAATAAGACGGATCTGGAGGAGAAGAGGTGAGGCGCCAGCATAACATTGCTCATCAGGAGGTCGATGCTGATCAAAATGGCCGCCCCCCCCCCGGCCCCCCCTTCAGGCAAATCACCATTGAGGAGGGAGAGCAGAGAGCCAAAGAGCTGAACGTCATGTTCATTGAGACCAGCGCCAAGACGGGCTGCAATGTCAAACAGGTGACACGCTCTCCTCAGCCACATCAAGGACACTACAGTCGATGAATATGTGGTCTTCTTCTACGGTAATATTTTCCAAAATGTATTGAGCCAAGGCATATATTTTAAAAATGTCACGGCACACCCCCAAGCAAGAATATCACAAATATCAGTCCTGTAAATAACCTGAAAGCCATATTTGAGTAATATGATCGATACAGAAAATAACTAAATAAGGTAAAGTGACCTTGTAGAATATTACGTGTCTTAAAGTATCTAACTTTACCGCACTTAAAAGGTGGGGTTTGCAGTTTTTAACCTCACTTCACAAATCAGCCCTCCCCAACAAAATAACTGCGCTAGCAACATAAAGCTAGCATTAGCACTGTAAACAAGCCAACGTCAGCCACGCCTGCTGAGTTGGTAGCGTAACTTATTCGGAATAGTATTACTATAACACTAAATTTATTAGTTTTACGTTTTATTGTTTTGAATGTACAATCAAGTAGAAATCAAAGACAGGTGATAAATGAACTGTTGAGCAGAAATATTGTTCATTCCTCATGGCTTTTGAGATCTGTTTGCTAGCCTTGCTCAGTTGTAAGCAATTATGTGAAAATTCTACTTCGCTCCAGTCACAAAGTATTTGCTTTCCGGACTCACAACACGCATCATGTACAAAACACTGCCTTGTATTCAGCAATAGAAATCTGAATCGAATATGAAAATGGTCTTTCTCTCTGCCTTCTTCAAGCTGTTTCGTCGTGTTGCAGCAGCTCTTCCCGGGATGGAGAGCCTTGACGATGCCAATCATGAAGGCAGTATCCTTAACGAACACGGGCACTGAGTCACTGTTGAGTAGGCAAACATATTGGCTGCCCTCATTTTGAATCTCTGTCAAATGGTTTGCTGACATCACTGCCCAGGAAGCTCAGTCTGGTTCACTTTGTCAGGAACATGACCTCACACACTACCATCTAGTGGACATTTGACAAACTGCACACAGCATATTTCCCTGCACTACGCCACACAATAAATACTATGCTTTACCATTCTACAGTATATATGTATATTCATACCATACTATAATACTATAGAATTTACCATACTAACATAACATGCTACAGCTGACATACTGTGCCATACTAATTCTCCACATGCTATACCATTCCAGAGCACACTGTAGTAGACCATGCTGTGCTACAGGTATAGTATGCTATGATATACTACACTATAGGTTTTTAAAATGGAGAGAGTCTGGTCCAGTGACCTGAGGCACCATTCAGGTATGAAGCGGTGGAGGAGTTCAAAGAGGTAAGGTGGGACGACACCATTTAAAGATTTGGAGACAAATAAAATCTTCTAAAAATGTACAAGGAACCAGTGGATGTGGCCAGAATTGGAGTTATCTGCTCCCTCCGAGTAGCTCTAGTGAGGAGGCGGGCAGCAGCATTTTGGACCAACTGGAGATGCTTGAGGGAGGACTGGCTGACTCCAAAATAAAATGCATTATAGTAATGTTGGCAAAATGTAATTTAGGAATGGATTACTGTTTCTAGGGGCTGTTGAGAAAGGAGAGGGTTAACCCTAGCCAGCTGCCTATGATGAAAAAGCTGGTTTTAACAACAGCACCAACATGAGAGTCCAATTGAAAAATCACTGTCCAATTTAAAACCCAAGTTCAGGCCAGTTGGCTTTAGATGAGGCACCAGGGGGCAAAAGTTAACCTGGTAGGTTGTAGGACACCATGAACTTGTTTCCTTTTCATTGAAGTTCAAGGAGTTTCGAGCCGTGCAGGCTTTGATTTCCTTCAGTCAGGACAAAAGTGGCCTTGAAGAGAAAACCTCCTTTTTCTTCAGCAAGACATCGATCCGAATATCATCCGCATACCAATGAAAGGAAATACCATGCTTTAGATGTAACCCAGGGACAGCAAACACATTGAAAACAGCAGGGGCCCAAAACGGAACCCTGTGGAACTCCCACCACGATGACCACACTGTACCATACCAGACCATTCTATACCATACCATACCATACCATACATTATATTTCACTGCACTGTACTGTGCTCGGTTATATATGTAATATATTTATCGTATTGTGTTGCTTTGTATTTTTCCTTAAGCGGCACTTTCCCAGTGATTGACATTAAGCTGGACAAACCGGCGGAGCCGAGCGTCCCCGAGGCCGGGTGCTCATGTTAATGCCGAGCTGTGATTGGCCACAGCTCCCTTCACGCCATTGGCTTGTTGTGTTGCTTAAACAACTTCCTGGTTAGCCTACAGTTGACTCTAACTCCAATTGGATGTACTCTAGGATGTATCTGATTGGACACATCAAACGTTCTCTCGCAATCAGTTGTTCAGTTGTAAAATATTGTATACTTTGTCAATATGTAAGTGACCAGAGGACGAAAAAGAGAAAATGAAAAGGATCAGGAAAACGTTTTTGGAGGGGGGGGGGGGAAAAATAACTGCAAAGGGAGACCAGTTTCTTTTCGCTGTTATGTTTTGTATTTTTTATATATATAAACAGGGAAAGCACCAAAATTGATGCCAAAGCATCAAAGGAGAGTTTTAGGCGAGAGGCTAGTTAGTGGGGTGTTGGTTGGCCATTTTCCACCCTTAAAATGGCGGAACACGTCTGAATGTCTGCAGCACGCATGCATGCTGATCCGATTTATTATTGCTTTGGTTTTGTTTTGTTTTTTAACCGGCCTGACTGCTCTCAGAATGTTTTCTAGCATCTCTCTCTGTCTTTCTCTCAATAGCATCGTCACATCTCACACCACTTCCTTGTAGGTTCACATAACGGTAGCTGTGAAAAACGTGGCACTCTCTATCTCTCGTTGGGTTCAACTTTTATAGAAATTGTACTGTGCATTAAAAAAAAAAGAAGATGAATAATATGAATAATAATAATGTACAAAGAAGACAACCGCCTCTCCTACCCTGCGCTCCCCTCTTAAATCCTAATCCTTCCCGTCCACATGTTTAACGATCCACGGCAATGCACTGCACTGTATATAATAATGTAATATGTATGTTGTGAACGTCCTCTCTGTCCAAGTGGTCCTTGTTCACCAGTATGAATACTGTGATAATGTTTCATGATTAATAAATGACCGATTAAAGGGCTTCACTCTCCTAACTCGCAACACTTACATGGTGACAAAAGGGATTTCCTGAGATCAAATGCACATTTTGCATCACGCATAGCAAGGGCCAGGACATCCTTCGTATGTGGATAGTCATTAAATTTGGGAAATGAGCCAAATTAACGACTGGCTGACTGAAAAGCTTGATTAAATAGATTTTATTGTATTTGATCCCATTTCTGCTTACGGGGGGAGCTGGAGCCTCATTCGAAAATCTTCTTGAATTTGAATTGATTCCCTTACATATTTCATGTAAGCTTTAATGTCATTTAAATATAATCTGTTTTTGAAAAGCCTTATTCATTTCAGGGACATGAGGTAGAGCCTTATTTTAATTGAGTCTATTTAATATTTTGTGATTTCATTTTTTAATTTTATTTAAATATATTTCAGTTCCTTTTATTTTTAAATGATCAAATATTTGATGTGCTTTTATTTTACTTTATTTTAATTGATTCCACTTTTTGTTTGCACTTATTTTATTCCATTTATTGTCTTGTACATATATTGTATGAAAGTATTTTTTTATATCTTCTTTTATTTTCTGGCACATTGTACGCAAGGAGTATTTTATTTTCTAAACATTTATACCATTTAATTTTTTATTTCATGCAACCTTTTCTGCAAGGCCTATTTTATTTGAATGATTTCCATTTTTTGTTTTGTTCTATTATCAAACAATAAAATATTTATGCGAAATGGTCTTGCTGAAGCGTTCTTTCTGGTTTGGTGCTGACAAGACAAGTTGAACTGGAAAGAACCTTTTTCCGGACGACTAAACGGACGCCACGATCGCTTTCCTACTCTGAGGTATTCCCCTGGCTAGATGTCGTGTTACTCGATCCCCCCCACGGGTCTCTGGGCAGGCAGGCAGTTACATTTGTGGTTGATTCATTTGAAGGAATTTGGGTGTCCCTCAGGGTACTCTAGTCTACCCCATAGGACTTCTTATTGGATTCCAAGAAGAGTATTTGTACCTTTTTCCAAGTTTGAAAGTAAAGTATGTACGTTCGAGATGAAACATTAGAAAAAAGGCCCATCTTTAAATTAGCCACGCCTTGACTGTTCCACTCCGAGTAACTGCGAACCACTACAGGTATGTAAGTAAAAACATGACGACCGTCAAAATGCTAAAATCTCCTATTTGACGGAGGTGTCAAAATCAGGTCCAGAAACGAAACCTTGCCAGTTTGTCTTTCACCACAGGTGCTTTTATTTACTCAAGAGCTCGTTTATCTGCTGGTTGAGTTGACGATTCTGTGGCTAAAGACAAACTGCGGCACGGTTTAATTTCTCGGACTGAATATGACACCTCTGTCAAACAGGACGATTTGCATTTTGGTCCATCAATGACTTTGACCACTAAATATGCAAATGATACTTTTTTTTTTTTTTTAATTCTTTGAAGGCCACACCCCATCCATGTAAAAGAGCATTCCAGTGAGTTTGCGATCCACCTCCAGCACATTGAGGCTCGACAGCTGCATCATGTCCCGAGTGGAGGCCCTGGCAGACCCCCGACTTGGCTCGCTTTTGAAGGGTCTTCGTACGGATATCGCCATGGCAGTGCACGACGCCTTCCCTCTGGTTCACGGCTTGGCTGACAAGAACGTCATCAGTGAGCAGATGCTGAAGGTGAGCCCACTTCACCGTCAGCAGCATGCTGCTTTTTCTGGTTTTGACAATAAATCGATGCCAAGTTTAGAGGAGGAGGTTTTGTAAATATTCAAAGTTGGCTTTACGATTAGAGCCAAAATGGTCATCACAATTATTTTTGATCAGTCTCGTGATCATGATTTAGGAATCACAATTCGTTATGTTAGGGAAAACATCTGTATTTTTACTGCACTGCTTTTCTACAAAAAATATGGAAACCGTTTTCAGTGCAAAATGAAACTTCCAAAACTCAGGAAAAAAAATCAATTATGAATTTAAAACGAGGAAATGTTGAATACTGAAAAGAATGTGTTGAATATGTTTTTTATTATTGTTTTATTAAATTTTGGGTTTTATTTGTGTTTCCAACCCCCAGAAATTCTTCAAAAACTGTTCAATATACTGTACATTTTCCATGAGAAACAAGGAAACTTTAAAAATATTGAAAAAAATAAAAAAATATGAGCGCTTGCTTGTTCGTTCAGCAGCTTAATGAATCTTAACCGTGCCATCGCCCCCTGGCGGTAGGCTGACTCCTGGTTAATAACGTGCTTTTTTCGATACGCAGTAGATCCCGCAATGTAAATAGCTCAGACGACCACTTTTATTTAATCGCAGCAGACCAAATCGGCGTCCTAATTAAAATTCGATTCATTGCGCAGCCCTCCAGCGAAACCAAACGGACCGTTTTAAATTACGAACACAATTCGTATTTTCCCATCTTTTGAAAGCAACACGTTGAGTTAGCGGTTGCCACATATGCCTGGCAGTCAATAGATCCAAGCTCGAGTACCCATCTCAACATCTGTGCGGGTCGTTTGGTAGTTAACGTGACATTTCATGACACCCTTCCACCAAAATTCGCACTTTAGTTCCCAAGGTGAATTTGGGGACTTTTTTTGTGTGTGTGCGTTTGTTAAGGACACGGTGGCGCAGGAGGCTCGAGACGGAATCCACAAGGCCATATACTCGCTGATCTCGTGGGTAATGGAACAGAGTGCCTCCACCATGCAAAGCTTCTGGAGGAACCTGAACAAGACCTACAACCTGGACAGTTACCCCAAACTGCGAGCACTACTCGCTCCCCACATTGCCTGTACGTGAAGCTCACGCCCCACACAAAGCGACAACAACTTTGAGGTTTTCGCCATCATTTATCATGTCATTGATTCTTGCGTCCGATTTTGTATGATGAATTGCCGCATAATTCCAACGCAGCAAGCCGCGTCGGGTCTCCCCAAGGCAAGAAGAATCGCGGCAAAAAGAGGAGCCACAAGGACAGGGAAGATCAATATCGCACTACGACTTGCGACGGGTCTGCAGGTAGGACGGCGTTACCTCCCCCAAGGAACATTTCATTGTTTTATTGCTTAGTCATAGAGCTACACAATACACTACAATAAAGTACATCTTTATTTATATAAAATTTTATTTACAGCGGTAGCTGTAACAAAGCGCTTTACAGAAGAGTTAAGATTAAAAAAAAAAAATACGGTAATATAACACAACACATGACAAGACATGGACAGTCATGCAATTGTAATCACTATTCCTGCATACGCCTTGTTGTTTGAAGCAGTTATAGATGAAAAAGGAAAGAATCGAAGTGTCCTTTCACCAGTCACGCGAAAAAGAAGCTGACAACTTTATTTAATTTTTTTTGGCAAAGGAATCAATTTAAATGCCGAAACAAAAATTTTGATCAGTAGAAATAAAATTGTCAGTAAAATTTGACTCCTCCTTGTCCCTCAAGGGGAAATTCAACATTATATTTATTCATAAAAAAAATCTATTTATTTATGAATTTAGTAGTCCGCTTCCCCAGAATGCAATGTTTTATTAAATATATCATAATTGCTTTTAACGGATATTGTAAGTGCTATATGTCCTTAAAAAAAGAACTAAAATAATTGTGTAAGTCTTACTGTACAATTATCAGCAGCCCCAAACAAAACAAATGTCCTCATTTTAATTAAATAATCATGCATACATTTTGAAAAAACATTTTTAATAAACAATCATTTCCCCGAATGTTTCAATCAAATAATCTATTGACAAACTCTGACCTTTTTTCCCCCCATCAGCAGGTAAATTCAAGTTATGCAAAGTGAAGAGTGAAGCTCCTCCCCAGCAAGCCGCGTGTGGCACAAGTAAGTTCCACTTCACACTTTGTGAGAACTTCCATTTCCAAATCCAAGTGGATCTTTAAAGCAAACGCTTGTGCTTCAGTGTCGATCCCCACAGAAGGACGACTTCCCTCATCGTCATCCGCTCGCGCCGCCACTGAGCTGTCAGTCAAAAGTGGATCTTCCAGAGATGAGGTTTTCCACTCAGATGGCAAGTCCGCATGTTGGGAACACACTAAAAGCCTCAAAGACCAAGTTCACTTGTGTCTTTTTTGACATATCTGCATCACGTCTTAAAATACTGCAAGGATCAAGAATTACTCTTGACACTCTCTTACTTGTCTTGCTGAAATTAGCCTTTTTTTGAGCCAATAGCAAGCATGGATTTTGTTACCACCCAAAGTGTACCCCATATTTTATAAAGCAAATGATAGCATGGCTTGTGTTTTCTCTTGTGGAGGCAGCACTTCATTTTCAAAATGCCCCCTGATGTACACCTTGTCAAAAATTCCTCAAAAAAGAGACGTCGCGGGCTCACAGCTTGAATTGTCTTTCGTTACACTGGTCCAAAGCAAATTGAAATCAGAGATGTCTGAGATTTTTTATGCAGATTTAAAAATATCTTTATTTTTTTTCTGGCACCAGGTTGCTGTGATACTGTATTTCATTTTTTTGTTTTTAAAATCTTGCACAATACGGATTATATCATGCGTTGTAATTTACTGCTGTGACGTTTCACAAAAATAAATCCTCTTTGCAAGAGAAAAAAAAAAGAAGGGCAGATCAGAATCAGTGCAACAACAAAAAAAACTAGACTTTTTTTTTTTTGCATCCCTGATTAAAAATGTTAATAAATCGTTGACCAGTGTTATGCATTTAATTATGTCCTGAGAATATATTTTTTAACAAAAGTACAGTGTTATAGAATTTGTTTTCTATCCAAAAAATATTCAACTTTCAAAAAATCTTTTTGGGGGGATGCTGGAAGTGATGAATGGATTTTGAATTCACTCAAGGTCATCACTGCATACATCATATATCAGAAACTAATGAATACAAGCTCATTGCAGCTCTGCTTACCTTTTAGCTTTGTCATAGGGTGCCAATATCTGCGTCAGACTGCAAATTAACAACGCCTGCTCATACCACTGGCTACTGTAACCATATCGACTCCACCCGTCATTGGTCCTGGCTCTTCTGCCAGCCTAGCTTCCAAGTCACAGAATGGAGAAAAGCCATATTGGCTTGCTCACACACACACACACACACACACACACACACATTTTCACACACTTGGTTTAATTTCAAACTTGATGGGTGGGCAAACACTTCTAATTTGTGTCAAGGTTTTTTTTTTCCATAAACGACACTATTAGATATCAAAGTGTGCAAAATATCTCTGGCTAATGTTTTCTCCTCAGGTTCTGCCAGAAAGTGCATCAAACTGCCAGGAAACTTTTACAAATGTAAAGAGCCCAAGTCCAAAGTCGCCATGGCAACCTTTCAACACAGGAGGGAGACAACAGCAGCTTCTGGACAGGTCCCACCGGTCCACATACTCAGGAATGTGTGAGTGTGTTTGCATCAACGTGTATGTTTTGTGTGTGTCTGTGTGTGTGTGGGTGCGCGCGTGCAGAACCATCACAACGATGACGAGTGTGCGGCGTGCAAAGACGGAGGCCAGTTGATCTGTTGTGACGGATGCCCGCGAGCTTTTCATTTAACCTGCCTGGACCCTCCACTCACATCCATCCCCAGGTTCAAGCTTACGCCTGCAAGAATAACAAAGGAAACACGAGACGCTAGGGCGTTGTAACCGAGCAAGCCGCTACTCAGTGTTGCCAACTTTGAGAAATTTCGAAACCCGTTAGCTATTATTAAAAAAACAAAATATATATATATATATTTTAGTGACTTTTGTGGTGTTATTTAAGAGTCAGGAATACTCTGAGATGAACTCATGACCGGATGCTCTCCCCTATGCGTCCAGACTGGAAATGAATGGCGCAAAGCCGCGACTGGCTAATTTGACCAAACGACAACAAAAGAACAGTCGTGACAATTTTAGTGACTTTTGTGGTGAGACTTTTGGAAATTTGGCTTTCCCTCCAGGGGATTAAATGTTCACCCCTCTGCATCCAGACTGCAAATGAATAGCACAATGGCGAATTTAACCACAGTGATTATTTTTGAAAAATCAGCAAGCAACAAATTGACTGGCTTATGTGGTGTTGTTGGAGACGTGTAAAGTTTGTGAGACTCCCACCAGAGCAGCAGATGGCTCACCCCTGCGCGTCCGGACTGCAAATGTATAGTCACCACTGGCTAATATAACCATATATGTTTGCATAATCGGTAAATACTGATAATAACACACTTTTGTATCTGCAGTGGTTCTTGGCGTTGTAAGGAATGCGGTGGCAGAGAGGTCAAGGTACAAAAAAGCCAGCAAGCTTTGCAAGTAAGTAAATGACACTGACACGTGAGCACTTAAAATGATTGGGATTCCACTTGAATCCTCTTCAGCGCTCGATAGTGAGTTGGCGCCGATCCGAGCTAACTTGGAGCAAAACAATCAGGGTATATTTTAGATTGTCAAGTCTTCTTGCTTTTTTTTTTTTTTTTACAGGTTCAACTTGAAATTTAAGGTTATATTATGAAGAAGATATAAATAGGATGACTCAATGAAAAATTCATGACTGAACTAAATACAGTCAAACCTCAGTTTTCATCCATAATCCGTTCCAGAAGGCTGTTCGAAAACCGAAATTGTTCGAAAACCGAAACCACGCTCTTTTTAAAATAAAAATGTTTATTAAACACATCTGCTCACAATGGAAAGCAACACGAGGAGGCGTTACTTCCTCGTCTACCCGAGGAAGCGTCACTTCCTCGTGTAAGGAAGGCGAGAGGAGTCAAATGGTGCATTCAAGTGCGCTCAGTTTGTTTGAGAACCGAAATATGTTTGTCAGCCGATGCATAAAAAATTCAAAATTTGTGATCGAAAACCGAATTGGTCGAGAACCGAGACGTTAAAAAAACGAGGTTTGACTGTATTGGCAAATTAACGAGTTACAAGTGCCGAGTATTCTTGCTCTTTTGCCAGTTCACCTTTCTTGAGTCTTTTTTTCTTCACTCTTGAAGCTAACCGCCAACTCATCGTGCTGCTTAATAGATTTAATGGATTACATATGAGCAAAATATGAAAGTATTCCAATTACCATAACATTAAAAAGTAGTGTGGCCCTCTTTCCACAGCCTCCGCAGACAAACTCTAAGACCTCCACCGTCGACATGTCATTGTTTCCCTTGCTGTCTTCCACCGCAGCCTCCGCAAAGGAGGTAAGCACGCCCCCAACTGTCCTTATAGCGCGCACGGCAATTCGCTGCCGGCTGAAATGTTTGAAATGTATCAAATGTAGAGCCCAGACGCGTGTGGTATTTGTCACCTGGGAGGAGGAGACCTCGCTCGCTGCCTTCAGTGTTCCAAGTGTTATCACCGCCACTGCCACTTCCACATGTAAGTCCCAACATCGATACAGTGGTACCTCTACTTAGGTAAAAATACAGTATTGGCTGCTACTCGCAACTCTGAGTTTCTTGAACGCAACATACTTAGAGCTGCTCTGCCATTGGCTATTACCGAGCATCATCCTGGCATCTGATTGGCTAAGAATGTGTTTATGTGTGTAGATAGATAGATAGATACGTGTCTATGCAGCGTCATCGTCATTCGGTCCTCGGGCCATGAGGTGTCCCGATAATTTTACGTAAATGTGAATCACCCAGAAAAAGGGTTCACCAGTTGGCCGATCGCTCATTATGCTCACGTTTGCCTCGGATATTTTCAAAGGATTGTTAAAAGGCGACAAAAGCAAACGTCCTTGGATCAGTTCTTTACAAAACACCAGGCAACAACCTCTTCTGAGAGAGAACATGAACTAAAGAGGGCAAAAAATGAGGAGTTAGAAGTTAAATGACCATTATTCTTTTTTACTCTTTTTTTTGTTTTTTACATGATACACAACTCTCATTTATTGTGAAATAATCTCATTTTAACATGTACTCGTGACATATTTTGATGCATTTTTATGCTTTAGAAAACATTTATGTCTGAATTTGGGGTGGCTTGGAACGGATTAGGGCATTTACATGGAAAACGTGTCTCTACTCACAAAATTTTCTAGTTAAGAAATTTCTTCCAGAACCAATTAATTTCCTAAGTAGCGGTACCGCTATATTTCATGAAAGAGTACGGATGCGTGGATACAGTCACGTCGTCACTCAAAAATCAAATCAAATAAAACCACTAAATGAATACCTCTGTGACACTGTCAATCAAAAATCTAATGCCATTCATTTTAGAAACATTTGTTTCAAACTCGTGGTACCGTGCAATGATCAAACGCCCGAGAAAAGGCAACTGTGACACGAATTTGAAATGCCAACGTCTGTGTTTTGTTAGTGGGCGATCCACCTGTCTGTCGTGCTCCAAGGCGTTGGTCAGCGCCGCAGAAAAGGAGGCCGACACCAAATGTTTACAGGTGGGCCTGTACTTTCACTTACTCGATAGCGCCCCCTGGAAAGTGTGAACGCACCAGCTTCACAAATCAACACTGAAATGGGCGGACACGATGTACATGTAACAGGATGTACGAAAAGTACCCTTGCATGGATTTCAACACAAAGTCGGCCATTTTGGTTTAAAGCAGTAATTTTGTTCTCGATTGCACCCCTGGAAAGTTTGATCAAATGAAACACCAGTTTGTTTTATGAACACGAAATTGGTTAGGCATGTCTATCCTAACAGAGCATACATAAAGTCTCATGTCTGTAAGTGAAGGGGAAGTTGGCCATTTTGGGTTGGAAGCACCAATTTTGGGCATGACATTTTGGGTTCCTACTGGGAAATTCTCCCAAATGAGTGGCACAAAATCCCTCATTTTTTTTGCCTGCACCATTTTATGATCATTCCAAGTCTTGTCCTTGAGCAAGGGGGGGTGCAAGGGCCCACCCACAGTCTTAATACAACGCTGTTTTTCAGATTGCCACAGTGGCGCATAACCCACACGGCCACGAACAGAGCTCATCGGTTCAGAAAGACGAATTGGACTCCATCCTGGGAGACGTGAGTGGTGCTCAGTTACACACGTGATGTAATATGTTTAGTATGTATCGTTGGGGTGGTGGTGGGCCTGCATAAATTAGAGTCAGATGTGTTGGGTAGCGTTGCGTCATTACATTTCATTGAGTTTGGCACTTTTTGGAATTCTTGTTTCACTGTTAACGGTTCTCTCAGGAATACGCCTTCATGATTAAACTTAGTTTTAACTTTGCGATCATTCAAATAGGTCCAATTCAATTACAAGTCAGCGTAATCCAATTGGTGTCGACTTCGCTTTGACCCAAAACAATCAAAACCATACCTGATGTGCACTGACATGATGAATGTATCAACAAACTCAAGAGGATCGGCGAAGTCATTGTGTGCGTGTTCATTACATGACAGGTGTGTGTGTGTGTGTGTGTGTCAGCAGACCTCCTTGGATGGCATCCTGCAATGGGCTTTTCATAACATCTCTCAACCTCTTCTTAACACTCACGGGTGCTACCAGTGACTTGGAATTCATTTCTTTTCAACTACTCTTACCAGTATTACAACTACTATTGAAAACAATTAAGTCATTTTACAAAATACAGTCAAACCTCGGTTTTCGTCTATAATCCGTTCCAGAAGGCTGTTTGAAAACCGAAACCACGCTCTTTTTAAAATAAAAATGTTTACTGAACACGTCTGCTCACAATGGAAAGCAGCGTCACTTCCTCGTCACCCGAGGAAGCGTCACTTCCTCGTGTAAGGAAGGCGAGAGGAGTCAAATGGTGCATTCATGTGCGCTCAGTTTGTTCAAGAACCGAAATTTGTTCGTCATCCGAGGCATAAAAAACTCGAAATTTTGCGTCGAAAACCGAATTGGACGAGAACCGAGACGTTCGAAAACCGAGGTTTGACTGTATCAGCAAATGTCTGTTTTTTGATGATAGCTCATGAATGCTGCAATAGAGGAAATGTAAGTCTCTTTGCACATTTTCTGTATTTATCGAGCACTGGTGTATACAAAGTGCTGTACATGCAATCGTGAATATTGGATTTGCAGTGGAATACAAATCTCTGTTGTGACTTTATAAGGCCTTTAACGATTCAATGTGTTTATTTTGTTCATTTTCCTATAAAGTATATGTATGTGAATCCCCTACTGAATGGAGAAAAAGTCCTTAAAATGGCTAAATTTGCCCTCAAAAGTCCTTAAAAGGTCCATAAATAAAAAGCAAGTGGAAGAGTGGGAACCCTGTCCTATTTTTAAAAAGCTAACTCAACTGTAGCAGAAAATAAGCACAGTAGAATTACTCTGTTAACAAAGAGAAACAAAAAATTAAGAAAATAATTGCCTCAAATGAACTCAGTCTTTCCGAGGACTCTTGAGCTGCCCAACAGGGCGCCTGACGCAAAATTCCACAAAGCACAAAGGCAGCAATGAGGAATGACTCACGCTGTCGACATCTTGCTGCATGAGAGTTTTCTGCTTGTTGACTTCATCGCAAACGCGGACACGCTTCAATATAAAACAAAAACAATTACCGCAACAAAGTCCACACATCTTCCAGAGGACATTTTGGTGCCCAATAAGGTGCCTGATGTAAAATACCAAAGGTTCTGCTGAAAACAGTGAAGCAACAAAACACAGCAATTCTAGGAAATTCCGCTTCCGAAGAAACAGTTCCCAGTCACACAATGACTTTTTCTCCCTTTCTGTCATTCGTGGCTCAAGTTTTAATGATATTTTTTACAGCGTGGAATGTTTGATTAGTTGCTCAATAGGGTTGAAGTCATGGGATGCTGGGGGGGCCGTATCTGATTTAAGGATGCAAGAATTGCCTCCTAGAGTTGGCGTTTGGGGTTTTACCGCCGTCCAGATGGCAGTTGCACAATCTGGCGATGAGTGAATTCACACTCACATCGCAGCAGATGGTTTCAATCGAGCGAGGTATGAATGCACAGAAATGCCTCCATCACACAGGAATTCCTCCAAGACTATTGCTCTCATGCAGAATTTAGTTTTGTTTTTCATGGGATTTGCAGAGTTTTGGTATGACTGCCAGACAGCGCACATTTACACCCCTCGGTATTTGGCCGCTTTTACTCCCAGCTCCTACGGGCCCCCGAAAAACACAGGATGACGAACATGCTCCTTTCACGCTGCCTAGTATGTGTGCAACACTCCATTGCACACATGCTTTAAAAATCACGTTGGAGGGGAGGGGAAAAAAAAGAAAAACATCCACCCATCCATCATTTATTCACATGTATGAAAAACTTGCTAGGCCAGAGACAAGACATTATCAGATAGTATCAGAATGTGAAACAAGTATGCACTAAATCCCTCAGTCGAGGCCCAACAGCCACCTTAAAGTTATTCCAGCTGCATCCTAAACATCTGGTAACATACTTCTTCACCGTGTTTACTACTAGTGTCAAGTTCTGTTATGAAGTAGATCCCAGAAACGTGGACAGGAGTAAAGTTTTGACATTAAGTTTTATTTACAGAAAACGCAATAAATTCAACAAAGCTCACCGGTAACAAAAGTGCCAGGATAATATGAGAGAAACATAAATTGCTTGCAAAAGGTAAGTAGGAGTAGATAACGGAAATGACTTGTCATAAAAAGAAAAGGAGATCCAATTTTGAGAAATGAAAATACATTAACAAGCACAGAGAGTGAATTATCCCTCAGAGACTTGGCAGCTTGGAAGTCCTTAAATATTGATTCATATTGGCAGCAGGTTTGCAGGCTGGAGGGAAGGCCCTCCTCTGCGACCTGCTGGAGATACCATCCATCCATCCATTTTCCGAACCGCTTCATCCTCACTAGGGTCGCGGGGGGTGCTGGAGCCTATCCCAGCTGTCTTCGGGCAGTAGGCGGGGGACACCCTGAATTGGTTGCCAGCCAATCGCAGGGCACACAGAGACGAACAACCATCCACGCTCACACTCACACCTAGGGACAATTTAGAGTGCCCAACGAGCCTGCCATGCATGTTTTTGGAATGTGGGAGGAAACCGGAAGAGAAAACCCACGCAAGCCCGGGGAGAACATGCAAACTCCACACAGGGAGGCCGGGATCGAACCCGGTACCTCCGCACTGTGAAGCCGACGTGCTAACCACTGGACTACCGGGCCGCCCCTGCTGGAGATACACAAAAACAAAATCATGACACAAGAGTGACTCGCCCACTATCAGTCCTGGATTTGCAATGTGTTTTAATCAGGAAAGGATCTCTCTATAATATTTGACTTCACTTTATAAACATATAAAACGAATGATCGAAAGTAAAGAAGAAAACAGTTTGTGCATCGTAACTAATTCATTGCGGCTCTCTCTGCTGTGCAAAACTTGGCCACCAGGGTTGTATATTACAGTTACGCAGACACAAATTACCAAGAGTTTCACAACTCCTTGAAGTGACTGTGTACTGCAATATTAGTTGTTGTTGTTTTTTTTTATCAGAGGATAAAGAATACATGCATGTGAGTATTGTTATAGTGTCTGTCTACATGTATTGATGCACTATTTGTGTTCAAATCTCTATTGCTTTAAAGTAGCCTGCCAAGAGAATGCGCTGCACAGATATGCCAAGCGTATGAATCACATTGTGGGTTAAACATGCATAAAATATGCCACTTACGTCCGGCTGATAAGAACATTACTTTGTGCTTGTTCTCACACACGCACACAAACACACATCCTGTTACAATTCCAAGAATCTACACACACACACACATACGCATCCTGCCAGCAGTGTGTTGATCACAGCTTTGGAATCCTTTGGAAAAATCCTACAAAATAATTTCCCATGCTTCTAACCAGACACCGCGTGCCTTAATAAAAGCTCTCTGACATTATTTGAACAAATTACACGAAAGGATAGAGAAGTACAGAAAATGTTTCTCAAGTTTCATGCAAATGCAGAGTACAAGGGCGTCGCAACAAAACGAGTGGCTACTCACTGTTGCCAATTTACCAACTTTTTTGCTGCATTGAACGACTTTTCTGATGCATCTAGTGGCGATTTTTCTTGGAAAAAAAACAACCTAAAGACAATTTCCCTGGCGGATGTAGCACTTCATCCCAAAACGGCCAAATTTCACACCAATGAAGCAGTGTGGCAATACAAAAATACCGCCCCACGCCCACATCGACAATTTAGCCAAAAATGTTTTGGCGGGCTAATGCTACTTTGTGCTAACATTGCAGCTCTGCCTACCTTTCGGCTTTGACATGATAGTTCTTCCTGATAGTTGTTTGAAAATGTCGGAACTGGCTGGCTCTCTGCTCAGTCATGAGTGGAAAGGTTAATATGTTAATTCGCCGAAATTGTGACATTAATTGTTCCCGCTAGACACTCAGCTGTTGTGTACAAGAAAATCAGTAAACTAGAAACCTCACATGACCTCACCCAGAAAACAGGCATTATCACTCAACCTTTAGGCACTGTGATGTCATTTTCAGTCGACCGCAAGTGGCAAAATGGCTGCCCCCTGAGATAGACCCAAATTGGTGGATTTTGCCATTTCATTTGACTGGAAAGAAAGTTTTGGACACATTTGTGTCAATGAAGGCTTCCCCTGTCTCCATCAAGGCATAAGCCTTACCCCATTTATAGTGTTTTACATAGATTTGCCTGGCCCCTGCTTATATATACTGTATATATAAATAATAAATACAATATAAGCACTAAATGGAAAGGAAACCCATTTTAGAGGCACTAACCACGTTGTTGCAAATTTGTGACCTTGATCCTTTACGATGCCCCCCCCCCCCCCCCGCCCCCCGCCCCCCAACTGCAGTTAAGTAAATAAACACCCCTGGTCAGTATTTGCAGAGATGCGTTCCAAAAAACAGGCATTTTTAAAGCAGCTTTGCTTTGCATCTGCAAGCTGTATTATAATTTTTGGGGGGAGGGGGGTGGGCTGGAGCGCTGTTGGGTTTCTTGGAGACCTGCCTTGTAAGGAATGTCCTGATTTAATTGTACAATGTGTTGATTTAGTACAATGGTCCACTTCCAACATTCCAGAGTTACGTAAGAACGTTGGTGAAGTCAATAATCTCACCAGCAACCTTTTTAAATTTTTTCTCCCTTTTGTCTGAAGTAGACCAGAACATACTGTGAGTTGAGGGAGAACACACTGTCAACACACTCACATGCTTCTCATACATGAATAAAAATGTTTCAATATATTCGCACAAAGATGTCACTGGAAGGGTAAAAAGTTAACAGGCTTGTGGTCTTAAGTACTGATTCTGAGCAGAAGTTAAAGTAAATGCCAAGGTATGAGTGACTTATTGTAACCAACTCAAAGAATGAATAAAGAAGGGTACACGTATGCTGATAATCGGGATACATTTCTGCCCGATTTTCCCGATTCTGATCAAAGTCGAACTGTTTTTTTAGACTAATAAACTCGCATATAACAACAGTTGGTCAGAATTTGTGCGTTTTTCTAAACACACCTTACATCCGCAGCACAATCACTAAGGATAATCTTCCAGAGACTTATCAAAATCAGGCTTTTGCTCACTTTGATCGCAACAGTGTAAAAATGCTCAGATTTGGCTTGATTATCAGTATGTGTGTGCCCCATATTGCTGGTGATTATTCTGCTTCACGTCATAATCATCGGGTCCAATTCTAAACCTGAATATGGAGGTTTAAATAATTATTATTGTCAGGCAGATTGAGGAAGAAAAATTACTTAACACACTTCATACCACAGGATAATCACTCAGGCAATGATAATCTGTCTTTTTGCTGAATTTGATCGCAAGGGTGAAATTAGGGCTCAAAATCAGCCGATTTATCGGGCTTTAGCTGACCATTTATTTTTGCCAGCCCTAACTGTTTGCCTGAGCATATTGGGAATGAAAAAAAAAATGGCTCTCGACACACCCCACACCATAGGATAATCACACCTGATAATCTTTGAGAGACATCCGATAATCAGGCCTTTGCTGAAATTCGGCTCGATTATCGCTATGTGTGTACTTAAGACAAGACAAAGGCTCCTCACACTCATTTGTCCGGACTCCCTAATTGGAAGAGGCTTGCGTGATTATTTGAAAACAACATCCTGGCTTCAGTCTCAATGTCTGAACTTTAGCTTGAGAAGAAGAAGGAGAAGAAATGTGTTTGTCCACGTCCCCCTGAAGAGCGGAGATAATGACATGCTGGCAGGGGCAGATTGCAGGGTTGCCATCGGCCTGGAACTGTAAACACGGCAGCGCGGCCTCGTTAGGACATTCCAGAAAGGTCCTCAACTGTGGATTCTTGGAAGAGTTTCCCGCTTGTTTGCATTCCTCATGTGGGACAGCAGCGCTAACAGAGTGGATAGCCTGTGATCAAGGCTGGAGCCTGCAGGCCACTCGCAAATTAGACCAGAGAGGAAACGGAGGCCAGCAGATGTCAAGCATTCCAACAAAACCGTCAAATGGCCCGCGACTGATCCTTTTACGGATAAGACACGCGCTCTCATTTCTTGCTGTTCTTAGTTGGAAATTTGATTCAATGATATTTCATGCAGTCATAACATTTAATTCGGAGAAGATTAAAAGAGACTGGCTACTTTATATCGTCATAAAGCGTCATCCCGCGAAACACACACTTTGTGAAGTGCTGTACGTTGCTAGCTTGGCTTTCAAGTTTAATTTGTTTGGTGATCCATTTTCAGCATTCAAATGAATTCATGAAAACATTCATCTGTTTCACACGCAGAAAAAAGTTCAAAACAAGAAATATGAGTCTGTTTAGTTGAACTTATAGAGAGATACACATGATAATTGCAGGTCAACCTTCTGCTAGCTAGCCGAAGGACATTTCATTATCCTGCCTGACACCATACATCGCTGCGATAAACAGATTAACAAAGATTTGTTTCAAGATTACAGGATTTTAAGCATAATTCAGAGCTTTGACTGATTTTGTGAGCATCCTATGGAAGAATGTCAAAATGATCACGCTGTCCAAACTTAGCAGATAACTACATTGCATCGTTTTACAGATAACACATAAAAAGTTCCACTTATTCAACAAAGTTGTATTTTTATTTAATTTACGGGATAGCATTCTTGTCGAATTCTGCTAAAGAAGTCGGCTCAGCTACATGACATGGTATGCTATCTGTTGCAAAAGACAATTTTATCAGCACAATTTCGCAGTTTCATTGATTGATTTGGAATTATTGGTCAGACATTAGAAATTTTGAAAATAAAAAGAGAATCATCGCTGATACAGACAAACAGCTACAGATACAACAGAAGTACCATATGTCGTGATGCTATGCTAATTGATGTTATAGCACACCATGGCAACATGTAAAATCCACTTTTGCATTGGAATCTTATTCAAATATCAATTTTAAGCTCTTCAATGTCTGTTTAGCTAAACTATCAGTGCGGCACTTGGAATGCTATCCCAAACTGCTGCCTTCCATTTCCATTGCTGAGATTAGCATTGTTTACTATTTTTGACTGAATTCCTAAGTATCCTATCATGTGTGTTATCATGAAATTGGATCCCAAGGGGGAGAAAATGCGTCTGTTTTTTGCATTAGCTGTTAGCCTCAATAATGCCCTTGGAAGAAGTTGAGCTGGAATCACGTAACATGTTGACAGCAGCATTTATTTTGCGTTGTAATGAATATTTTTGGACTCGGTGAAGCAGAAAATCCACCTTGGAGGTATATTAACACGCAGATTAGCTAGGAAGAGTTATCTTGTTCTTGATAAGGCTGGAAGATATCTTGACATGCAACACGGATCCTCACAACATCTGTGTCGTTTGTGTAGAAATGTCATATTTAAAAAGAGTCAACACGGTGCTGATTGAGCAGGCACAAATAAATCTATGTGGGTCATAGCACAATACCTCTTTTCTCCTCTTGTGTGATGTATATTGGGCCATTTGGATACTTCGCATAAAATTCTCCCTTTCTTTGCTCGTTCATCTTTTAAAAATAGAATAGGACAATATGCTTCTTTTAGTCCAGACAATTGGTGTTTTGTGTAGTTGTGTGCGGGCCCCAACATATCTTACCGCTGAATCATCAGCACATCCAGACATTGATGCTTGGGGTTGTCTGGAAGATAAGGCATTTTTCCACTAGACACTTTTGGCGATGTGACCAGCAAGTTAATGCTAAACATGCTGGATGCTGACACAGGAGCAATTTGTTATTTATCGAGTCGTCTTTTGAGTGAGCAATCCAGTATGGGTAAATCCAGACGCAGAAGGTTTTTTTTTCTTCCCCCCAGCCTGAAAAGGGCTAGAAAATATGACTTTTAGGACCACTTTTAACAAAAAATATTCAATGTTTCAGCCCCATATTGTGGGTGTGGATCTCCTGACCCAAATACGGGCCTGCACAGTACTCTGGAAAAAAAAGCGAATGGATAAAATTCAGGACATATTTGAGTTCAGACAGTCCCAGAATACAATTTCCAGGTCCCCCTGGCCTGAAAAGAATGATTTAAAATAAATAAATAAACTCAAAAATATAGAAAAAGGCCAATTTTGGATTCGACCCTTAACTAGGCCTAAGTGGGACCTGGAAAGCACGAAGCAAGAAAAAAAATACAGCATTGTGATTTTGTGGCATGGGTGGGTCGTACAAAATTGCTGATTATCAAACCCAACCACGAAAAATAGAATTTTAGGCTTCCATTTTATACCATTTTTGGACATCTTATCTATCTTATGTCTTATCCTATCTGTCTTTCAGGCTGTCTAGAAACAATTTGACCCAATCCCTCCACATTTCTCAACTGTCAATTCTTAAAGTATGTTACTCAGTGTGACAGCATTAAAATATTACACGAAAGGAATGGTTCCAGTCCACAGAAGAGCCTCCAATACATTTTCAGAGCTCATTTACAAACTACGAACACACTTGCTTTCGCTCTCTAACATCACACGGCGTGTCAAAGCCGGCCATGGGATTACATGTTATGTGCAAGCTCAGCAGCAGAGGAGCACAGATAGCAGTTTGCCAGGGGTGGGGGGGAGGCATCCACATGCATGCCTGGGGGGGCCCAGAATGAATGGCTGGCATTCTGGCGATCTCCTGGACAGCCCACTGGACCACGGGGCAGGAGGCTGTTTTTGGGACACGGCTGTCATGTCTTGTTGTTGTGACATTCGTTTGCGGTATGCATATCATCTCCAGGGCAGAAGATAGAAGCACAACCCTTGATATAGCTGATACATTTATCAAGCCTTAATTTGCGACATGTTTGCCCTCCAGCTTGGAAACACTAGGGTCTTTGAATGGATCGTTCTTATTTAAGAACGGTCGTTCTATTCCGGGAGGCTGTAACTATGTAAACTGTTCCCTCAATTTTAAAAAATGTACAGACAAACCTCGGTTTTCGAACGTCTCAGTTCTCGACCAATTCGGTTTTCGACCAAAAATGTCGAGTTTTTTATGCCTCGGATGACGAACAAATTTCAGTTCTCGAACAAACTGAGCGCACTTGAATGCACCATTTGACTCCTCCCCTTCCTTACACGAGGAAGTGACGCTTCCTCAGGTAGACGAAGTGACGCTTCCTCGTGTTGCTTTCCATTGTGAGCAGACGTGTTCAGTAAACATTTTTATTTTAAAATGAGCGTGGTTTCGGTTTTCGAACAATTTCGGTTTTCCAACAGCCTTCTGGAACGGATTATGGACGAAAACCGAGGTTTGACTCTATTCTTTATCAACTTGTCCTCTTCAGCTGCTCATGTGTAATATGCACGGACCAATAATCAAGCTAACTTTGGCAAGGCAGAACAGGACAGGGCAGGAGCTAGCAGGGAAAAATATGGAAGAACAGGAAAGGGCAGGATCGGAAAGGAAAGAATATGGCAGGGCAAGTCAGGACCAGGCAGAACAGAACACATAAGTGTTCTACGGAACAGGGTAGGACAGAGTAGAACAGGTCACAGCAGAACAGGACAAGACAGGAGAAGTCCAAACAGGACAGAACAGCTCAGGGCAGAACAGGACTTGGGGTTGAATCGATTCGTTGATGAATCGACTTTACTCCATTTAACACCTGAAATCGACTCATCACTACAAGTCTTATTGGCATCTCATCTTCCAATCGACCAGTTAACATCGGACATTTGACTCGTCTGTTGCCAGACTGCAACGCTATCTGAAGCAGAAAGATATCCTGCTAATAAGGCGGCAGAGTCTTTGTAGAGCAAAAATAAGAAGAGAATAGCAGTTAGCTTTGGTTGCTTTAGCTATTCTGATCTTGGCACTGGAAGCAAGAAACAAGGGCAGTGGTGTATAGTGAAACTCCATCTTTGCTGCCAAAATGTCACGTCATAGAGGTTGTGTGATACAGCACACAAAATGGATACCACAATTGTCATGATCCTGTCTTGTATGTTTTGTTTCTTCAGTCTCCAGTTTAGATTGTAGGCGTTCACTCACAAATTGCACCTGTCCCGAATCTGGCCTCGTTAGTTCTCTCCTTTAAAAGCCATGTCACGCCGACAACTGGTTGTCGGATTATTAAGCCTTGCTCATGACTCTGTCCTCAAGTGCTTCAATTCTCTCGACATTTTCTGTATTTTGTCCTTGTAACCTTTGCCTAGTAATTCAGAGTATTTTTATTCTGTCAGTATCCTTGTTATGTTTTTTCAGTATATGTTCTTTGTGCATTGGATTCTCTTGTCCTTTGAGTTGACAAGCAATTTATGTTTTTCTTGCTCCTTGCCTTTTCCAAGCACTTTTGGTTTGTCCTCGCCTTATCCCGGTTCTTTGTTACCAGCGTCCTTCATTGTACTTTGTCGGTCAAAGAAATATAGTTTTGGTCACAGCCTCTTATCTCTGTCTACGCTTGTAGAATCCTTGTTCTGTCCGGTATCCTTCTGGACACCTGAACACAGAAAAATGCTGTACATAGCAACTGGTGACTGCCAGACAGCCAACAGGCAATCTTGTTAGTTATTTTCCTGTACACCTTTACCATATTCACGTTCAAACACCAGCAATGTAGTGAGAAGTCATTGTCAGTTTGGCAGAAAAAAAAAGCCAAAGGCAGCAGCAGAAACATCATTTTACAGTGACGCTCAGCTACTCACCACCAGCACCCTATGACTAATATGTCTGCGAGTGGAGTCTGCGAATATGCGGATATTCCGTGTTTGGAGTGGGTGGGGGTAAAAACAATAGAGTTGCTATGACAGACTCGAAATATGTTGGCTCGAAGGAGAAATTTACATCAGTTAACAGACGTCACAAACTCAAGGAGTCAAGCCGATGAATGTAGATGATAACAGAATCCATCATTGTAATTGTCTGAGCAATAATGTTTGTGCTGATGTTTGTGCTAACACACAACCTCGGAGATGTTAATGATGGTTTAACAATACAGGGGAACCTAAAGTGCAATTTCTATTGAGGCGGGTTTCCAAGTTGATAAAAAAAAAATATATATTTATATTTCACCGATCCAAAGTTTATGCTGGTACCACTGTTGCACTTATGCTAATCTATGCTAACATGGGTTAAACCTTATGATAGCACTGTGTCTGGCTGTCACTTGAAAGTGTCTCTAGATTTTATGACCACTCCAGGGATTATTACTGTGACTACCAACAAATTTAGTGTCTTTTTGTAGGGTTATTGGAGACTTTTGAGAGTCCCTCCAAAGCAGGAGGTATTCACTTATATTCACTTGTCTATACCTCTTGTTACCTTCTTTAGAACTTCCCCTGTGGTCCAACTGTGGCTTGAACGTGGCTCTTGATCTTCACTGTGATTTTTCTGACCACTGTGGTGGCTATTTTCCCCCAAAAAGTGTTGCATCTTTTTTATGGTGACATTGGAGATTTCCGGAGACTCTGAAACTCCCTCTGGAGCAGGAGATATTCCCCCCCTTTGCATCCAGACAGGTAATGCATGATTCATGTGCAAAGCTACCACTGGGTAATTTAACCAAGCACTGAGGAAACCCAAATTTAGCTCCAGGTTGAGTTCAATACAGTCGATGGCAACAGGTGCCAAGCGTTTCAATGCATTCATTTGAGAACTCTGACTCTTCCATAAACAAAAGACTTCTCGGGTATCATGGCTCGAAAGGGAAAAATGTGGATATTCCAGTTGAGCGGACAGGGCTGATGGGTGCAAGTGGTCGCTATTAAACAAACCTAAGCAATGGGCATAGTAATAATTTTAACGATACAATATGTGATCAATGCAATGCAAAAAATGGTTTTTTTTCTGAATTCCTTGAGTTTTCGTTTTACCCTGGACAGTGTCAAGACAAACTATGACTGATGTAGCAAAGCATCCCCAGGACCAAACCGAGACCGAGCTTTTTGACACTGCAAAGCAGATTTCTCCCTTAAATGTCTTGATAATCTGAAGAATTCATCGTACCCCACACAGATTCAAGACACAGAGTGCTGGATGGAGCAAAGCAGCCCCAGAAGCTAACCAAGATATATAGACACAGGAAATTTCTCTCCCGAATGCCTTGATAGGTTTGACATTTCAGTGCATCATGGACAGATTCAATTCACCACCTGTGCCATGCAAAGCCAAGTGACTAACAATGGTGTCTGTATCTTTTGAAGCATATCGGGGAATGACGGGCCTACGCATCAAGACCCAAACTCGTAATGGCCACACATCTGTTTTATTTTCGCTCACACACTCAACACTTGTGACTCATAATCTGAAGTCTGCGAATGTCTGGAAATTCCCTCGGAATACTTGGAAGTTGACTTGCTGCGACATGCAGACGTTCCTCACCTGCTCTCCACCCTCCTCACAACACTTTATACCCCCCCCCCCCCCCCCCCTTGCACTTCTGATTCCAAAAAGCACCCGAACGTCCAGAGAATCGGAGCTGTTGTGAAATATGAAGACATGAGAATCTCGCTCGGCCGCTGTTTCCTGAAAACAGGATATGGGCCTGGCTTTAAAACACCTTGCCCCCCCCCCCACCCCCCACCCACCCTTCATTGTGTATTGTGTGAATCAGTAAGTCCTATGTGAATGTGAGAGCCAAACATAGGAATCCATCCCAGTCCTTCCTACACTATCAGTTACCTTCCTCACCAATCGGGCCGTATCAAGTCGCCTCGCTGTCTATTTTGTCCGGATCTTTCCCACACAAGCCCACCGGTCCAGTATCACTACAATGTTCCCGTCCTCAAAGGCAAGAGATAAACCAAAAGAAGCAAAACTATTTGAGAGACGAAAGGAACAAAAACAAACATGAGAGAGATTAGGAGAGACAGAGGTTTTGTGGTTTTAGCTTGTTTTCCAGTTTCTCACTTCATGTGGCTTATCAAAAAGCAGCTGAGAAGGCCCCCCTCCCCCCCCAAAAAATATTCAAGAAATATATCAGCTTTGATGCACAACGGTCCAGAGTGACCCGTCTGTTTTTTTTTGGGGGGGGGGGGTTGTTTTTTTTTTTCAGTACGTGAAAGGGATTCGTCATGTTTAAAAAAAACTTTTATCACTAATGTTCTATTGCACAAGTTGGATGTATTTGTCTTGTTTTTTCACATATCGTGAAAAAGCACAAGTATTTTTATGATCTATATTTTTTTTAAGTAGTCAGTAAATATTTTTGCCAATGAATCTTGGAGTGTCTCCCTTCTATTTAGGGCACCTGCTTTTGCATTGGGCAAATTCCCCAGTAGATTATCAGAGCCTTGGAATTTGCCCAAAATGGCTGCTTCATTCTCTACAATGTAAACATTTCAAAAAGGTAAATGCACTTGCAAAAATGCATGCGTTTTAGGTCATGTTTGCTGAATACAATTGATATAAAATGAAAAAAAAAAAACAACAACCATGTGAGAAATGTCCAAAATATCCAACAGTTGTCCCTTCTAAAATGTAAAAGTGGAGTTAGTCATGCCATCCTCCCTCTATTTGAGGAATAGAAACTTGACCGCAGGGCTGGAAGCAGCTTGTTTCCAATTGTGTAACATGTACTTTGACAACGCTTAGTGTTGTCACAGTTGCGCTCGTGTTTTCCACTTAAGCCACAAAAAGTGAACACTTTTCACATGGCCACATACAGTACATGCCTGGCCAGGCAGTTCAACAGACCTTTTCCACATCCATATACTGCGTATACATCTCAAGCATCCATTCTCTACCGCTTATCCGGGGTCAGGTCGCGGGGGCAACAGATTTAGCAGGGAAGCCCAGACTTCCCTCTTCCCAGCTACTTCTTCCAGCTCTTCCCGGGGGATCCCAAGGCATTCCCAGGCCAGCTGGGAGACATAGTCTCTCCAGCATGTCCGAGGTCGTATTCGTCTCGAGCATACGGAATATTTTTGTTATGGGTTTTCTATTGTCTATCTGTGTCTCTACAGTAGTGCGTTTACTTAAAATCCGTTCAGTCGTGTCATTTTTCTTCTTTTGGTCTTCATGCACAATCCGCATATGGAAGACCAAGCTTGAGATTTAATTGCAAGCAGAATCTTTTTGCCTGATGTAGTAAAGCAGCCGCAGAACATAACCAAGCCCTCCTCCATGTTTCATCGAAGGTAACATGTTTGCCCGTGTCGTGTTTAGATAGAGGAGAGCACTGCACCCATTATTAAATATGGAGGTGAGTGGCTAATGTTTTGGGGCAGGTGTGCTGGGTGTCTTAAATCTGTGTGGGCTACGATGAAATCTCAAGACTATCAAGTCATACTGCACCAATATGTGCAGTCAAACGACTGTAAATTTGGTCTCGGTTATGTTCTGGGGGTGCTTTGCTCCATCAGGCACGCAGTGTCTTGAATCTGAAAGCATAAATAGCTTTAAAAGTGTTTTGTTTATTTAAGGAGCCAACTTGACCCTTGTATTCAAGTGTTTAAAAACTAACTTTATCCCATTGTGGGGATTTCATGTGGACAATGAGACAAAGACGGATTTTTGTGTGACACGTCAGTTTGGATATTGGAGCTCCATAATGACTTTTTAAAAGGCTCCAAAATGAAGGGTCAGCCTTTGCATGCATTCCTTCGGAGGTTCACAGGAAGCGTGGCACAATGGGGGACAAAATGGGCCAGAGGCATAGTGTATCAGCAGGGACAAGGCCAAGAGTACACACACACACACAAAGAACTTCAATACTTTTCTCGTTAGGCGCATAGATTTTTGCTTCTAATGAGATCATCCGCCGTGGGCCAGTAATCACATACTGTAAAACAATCAATTCAAGTGGCCTACTTGGCGCCACTTTTAAGTAGGACTGGGTGTTAATCAATTGTATCCATTAATTCTTTAATTTGAAAAAAAAGGTGTTTTGGGGGGGGGGGGGGTGCCGGGGGTTGTTTTTGTGGTTCAAAACTAATGTGCACTGCTTACACTAACAACCTAGCTGAGAACGAAAAGTTGGTAGTATACAAAAGCAGAGTAAGTGTTGTCAACTTTAATATTCTCATTGTATTATATAAATTACATTATTATTATTTATATTATTCAGATAATGTATGGATGAATGGACTTTAAATTTTAATTTTAGCTATGAAAAAGTCATGATGTCCATTTACAGGGGGATACAGAAAAACTATCAGTGAATCATTTTTCTGGAGGCGTCCATGTTTGATTATTTTTTTTGCTGAAAATTTTCCCGGTTTTGATCAAAGGACCATTTTTCCAAGAAACTCTTCTTTTCAAACTATCGCTGATCTATAAATGTTTATTCCTATTGTGTGTTGTGGAAAATGAAATGAGGTCATTGTCATTTAGTATTTTAAATGAGAGGGAAAAATAAAAACATTGGAAAAAATATTTTTAAGTTACCGTAATTTCTGGACTATAGACCGCACCTGATTATAAGCCGCACCACTACATTTTTAAAGGAAAAAAACATTTTGTACATGCATAAGCCGCACCTGTCTATAAGCCGCAGGTGCCCATATTGTTACATGAGATATTTACAAAAAAAGACGGTACACGGGCGGCCGTTAAAAAAGTCTTTATATAGGCCGCTTCATTAAATAAGCCGCAGAGTTGAAAGCGTGTGACAAAAGTCGCGGCTTATAGTCCGGAAATTACGGTATTTTATCTGGAGTCAACCCTCATTCTTTCTCTCTTCTCTCTTTGTCAACTCATGTGACCGGTCTGCTATGACAAACATCTCAGTTATTTCCTCGTCCCACGCTTCAAGCCTGTCATAAAGGACTTAGCACCAATCAAGCAGTAAAGTTGTAAATAGCTGTGTGTTGTTTTCTCAGCTCTTCACGTGAACTGTAGACACTGTCATAAACAGCTTTATTTCTTCCTTGAGGCCCGTCTAGGAGCAAAGATTGTAATTGACACTTGTCAATCACCGGAGGGAAGATATGTGCCTGAACAGCGGTACGTGTGTAAAAAAAGTTGAGTAATATACACATGTCGTCTCCATTTTAGGCTCTGTGTTTGAATTCGGATTAGGACAAAATTTCAGATGGTCACACGCCACATGAGAGCACACATAATTGCACAATAAAAGCACTCAAAACACAGCTTTTTCACAAATCACTAGAGTGGCTATAAAAGGGCTACACACCTCTGTTGAAATGACACATTATTGTGATATAAAAAACATGACCAAGATAATTCATATCCCAAAATTTGTCACCATTATTGTGGTCAATAATTCAGTAGTGGCTGGTGGAGAATTTTCTGCTGGGGGTGGCCCGGGCTGAAGCCAAAGACATGTTTTTTGTTGTTGTTTTGTTTGATTTTTTGCTGTTGTTTTTTTAATTACCAATATGCTTCATGTATAGACCAAAAATTGGGATGTGCCCCGCCTTGGTCCTATTAATTGCACTGAAGAGAAGCTGGTGCGCATGTCAAACCTTTAACAACAGTCAGTGAGTAAAGATTTGTGTGCCCCAGACTGGAATTCCGTTATGAAATCAGAGAACAGAAGTGACTGGACCAACTTCACACTGCCATTGTTACAATCTGTCCAACTCAGCTCAAATCTTTTTAAAATCTTTTTGAAAGGGGAAGTAAAGCTACACAGCTGAGATAATGTGCTTGCACAAGTGCCAAGCGCATGGCTCGCCACTGCCCGGATTGAAACAATCACTTCTTTCAAATCTACATTTCATGTGCAGTGTTTAATTTTGATGGACCAGAAAAAGTATCAGATGATACAAGCCACGATTAAAGCTGCAAGCAGCAAAAAAAACAGGCCCTGGCATCACCACTTTCAGAGCAAATCGTAGAGATGATCATCAGATGAGACGGTGTAAGCAAAAAAAGCGTCATAATTTCATGCCATCCGTCTCTGCAGGACAGCAGTCCCGACAAAAAACAAAAAAATAAACCCTGCTTTCATTTCCAACATACGTTGTTTGCCATTAACCCAAGATGGGACCGTTTTTTGAAGAGAAACAAGCTCATGGCGCCCCCAAATTGCAACAGCTTAATTTTAGTATAAAGGTGAGTTGCATTTTTGAAGAATTTGTTTTTATTTGTTTCTATGCCGGTCTGTTAAAATATTGCTTCAAATTAAATTAGGGACCGCTACTCTACTTAACTCGGGCTCATTTGGATGAAACTAGCAGAAGTTGGTCAAAGTTCTCTCAAAATGGCTGACTTCCTCTTCAATTTTCAGCATGGGTCCTCATCTCTTCCAACACTTTGATTGCCTTATTGCGTTAAATAAGAATGAACATTTTGAAGTGATTTACTCTTTTTGCTGCGAATGCTTTGAGGCTTGTGATAGTTACATAAACAATTCCACACATTCCAGCGCCTCTATTGACACATAAAGTGGGTCACAAGGGAAGTCGAACGGACAAGAAAAGGGAAGTCAAACGGACAAGAAGATCAAAGACGTGCCCCTTTTGAGGTTGTTTTCCTGGGAATCAGAGGTGGGATACATATATTAAAAACAAAAACGTAAAATCTAACAAAACTCGATAGTGAATAAAATTCAACAACATTTCAAGCAAATGCATATTTAACCTTACACTGGTGACAACATCTACAGTGGAATAAAAACTGTAAAAATGTCCAAACGCTTTCGCTGAAAAATAAATAAATAAAAATATAAATCAGCTCATTTAAATCCAGACATTTGCATTTTCATGTCAGTCTGTTTTCCTCAATAATAATAATAATAATAAAACCATTAAACTGGTGCTGTTGTCTTTTGCCTTTGGCCAGCAGTGGATAGCATAAAAATTTGAGTTCATGAAAGAGGGTCAACAATCTGTGTGTCGAGAACGTTTTTGCGCTGACTTCAAATTGAGCATTGTGTCAAAGTGACACATTCTTCCTTTTGTACTCAAATATTTGTCAAAGTCTTCACTTTTATACTTAGAGTTGAATCATTACTTCGACTTTAAGTTCAATCTTTTACAAACAAGTACCTGTACTTTAACTTAAGTACAGGGAGTGAGTACTTTCGCCAACTTTGATGTGAACGCACAGCTTTTGTTAACAAATGTCCAAATTCTCAAAATATTTTTCTTTTAAGTAAAGGGAATGAGCACTTTCGCCAACTCCGATATGGACGCACAGCTTTTGTAAACAAATGTCCTTTTTTTTTTTTTTAAAGTACAGGGAGTGAGCACTTTCGCCAACTCTGATGTGAACGTACAGCTTTTGGAAACAAATATCGAAATTCTTTTTTTTTATTTTTTTTTTTTTTGTGCTCGATGATAAAGGATAAAGCCCAACAAGCCCCTCCTCTTCCTTCTCGTCGTTGTCCTTCTTCCCCCCGCTGGCTGCTTTTTTTTTTTTTTTTTTTACACGTCTGATTCCCCCGAGGGAGCTCCAGTTGAGCATTCCTGGCATTCCCGGCTCGGTCCCTCCTCCCTGCTGGTTTATTATCGGCCCGCCTGCTTCCCCCAGCAAAAGCAGCATTTCGCAAAGCAGCAGCAAAAGGGGAGGACGCACGTTTCGGTTCCTCAAAGTCAGCCAAAAGAAAAAGAAGACGCATACGGGGTTGAGTTTATTACAAAAACTTGGATTTCCACACACCAGAGAAACGCCTTTTTTTTCTGTTAGAATGAGGGCCTAAGCTGGTAAGACTCACTTTCCGTTTTTTTTTTTTTAACTCCCCCCCACTCTTACAAACACAATCAACAAACTGTTACGATTTCCTTTTAACGCCTAAAGCCGATTTTAAAGCGAGATGTAAGGGTATGTAAATGTGATTGCCCCACACCAGCGGTGCTTCGCTTTTGTGTGTATTTACTCCCCCTGAGATTGGAATTTTGGCTGCATGTTTTTTTTTTTTTCTTGCTTGCTACGAAAAAAAAAAGTCTCCAAATTTTTATGTTGTCGTTGTTGAGAGTGTAGATGTGAGAAATGTGATGTTTTTGTTTGGTCTGTATTTTTGTTTCTGAGATGGTTTTTAAAAGCCATATTTGAGTCATTTGGACTGAGAAATGCCTCCTTATGTTTGATAGACAGCTAAATTGACCCGCAGATGAAAACATATATGATTGATGTGCAATCAGAACTCAAAAGTGACTCAATTCTGTGTTTTGGGTTGACATGGCAAGTTTATTCGAAAGAAGACCCAAGACAAAGTGTGCATGGGCCACTTTCTGTTCACATAGCGCATTGACACCAAATTGGAAACATTGTGATAGGTGACCTGAGTCCAATTTGCTTTAAAGGCATCTGATCAATTGTTACGGAGTGCTCACATAAGCACATGGGAGGACTTGAAACCAAATTGAAACCACTTCTGGAGGTGAAAGAGCCAAGATAAGGTGAACTTGGGCCACGAGGGCTTGAACCTGAATTGAGATGGATTTGAATTGGATGGGTTGGGGCCCCCCGAGTGTGAAAACACCCTTCTGCTTGAATAGTATTTGAATGTGTCACAGTCTGTCATCACCCATGCTAACGCAACCAAACACCCGTCTGTAGGTTTGACAGCCAGTTCAGTGAAACCAGTAGAACAGAATCCTCTGCGAGAATCAGCATGACGTCCACCGAGGAGCCGTCCGGTACGGTCTTGCACCGGCTAATCCAGGAGCAGCTTCGCTACGGAAACCCCACCGACACCCGCACCTTACTCGCCATCCAGCAGCAGGCCCTGCGTGGGGGCAGCGGGAGCAACAGCGGGCCCAGCAGTGGGGGCGACATTGGCCGGAGCCCCCGTTCCTCCCTGGAGAGTCTCACCCAGGAGGAGCCCCCGTTCCCCCAGCTCTCGGCCAGACAAGAGCCCCAGGGCCAGGAGCACCAGGGCGACTTCCACCACTCTGAAAGCAACTTTCAACTCTACCAGGTCCACGGCGAGGAGCTACCCACCTATGAGCAAGCCAAGGCGCATTCTCAGTACCTGGCCACCCACTGGGCGCCGTCGAGCCCCGGTAGGCAGTCCCACGAGGGGGCCTTTCTCGAGGAGGTGGACGAGATGGAGCGGAAGTGTGCCCACGCTCGGTCCCTCAGCGAGCACCGCATGCAAATCTCTCTGGAGAGGAACGAGGCCGTTGCCAAGGCGGAGGCGCTCAAGAGTGCCTCTCACAGCTACCCCGAGCTGGCTTACTACGCACAGTGGGGACCTCAGAGTGCAGAGAAACGCAACCCTCCACCCGAGTACTCGGCTCCCGTCCAGGCACAAGGATTTATCCCACACCAGGCCCAGGAGCCTGTGCAGGCTCCACAGCACAGGTACAAATTGCTCTTAATTGCAGCTATTCACAAAGAAACGGCATGACATCACACTCTGTGGTGTGGCTCCTTGTTTCGCTTCACATGCGTAAACACATACTTGAGTCATACTTTCCTTCTTTGTAAAGCAGCGCCGGTCCAACGGTATTTGTAATACTTGGCATGCTGTGGCTGAAAAACCCTCACATGCTTGCATTGGCCTTTCGAAAATAGTTTAGTTCCTCACCGCGGCCGACCATCAGGACCAGCAAGGCCTTCTCGGCTGGCCCGGGACATTAACAGAAGCGTTGACCTACATTTACAAATGAAATTGGAGTATTTGTAACATGAAATTGTCTGAATAGCTTCCGAATTATATTGTCTTCATTTTGCTTATGTTTCTCTTGGCTGCACTGGTTCCAGTATGTGTTTGTGGATGTTGGACTTTTTTGTCCAATCAGACGACAGCCTCTGCGAGTTGCCGTGTCGATCTATCTAATCTGCCCAGAATCAATAGTGCCGGCTGATTGAATTGAAACTACAGTATTCAGTGAACCTGTATACGGTACAGTCAAACCTCGGTTTTCGTCCATAATCCGTTCCAGAAGGCTGTTTGAAAACCGAAATTGTTCGGAAACCGAAACCACGCTCTTTTTCAAATAAAAATGTTTACTGAACACGTCCGCTCACAATGGAAAGCAACATGAGGAAGCGTCACTTCCTCGTGTAAGGAAGGCGAGAGGAGTCAAATGGTGCATTCAAGTGCGCTCAGTTTGTTTGAGAACCGAAATTTGTTCGTCATCCGAGGCATAAAAAACTCGAAATTTTTGGTCGAAAACCGAATTGGTCAAGAACCGAGACGTTCAAAAACCAAAGTTTGACTGTATTTGCGGTTCGGCATTTGCAATTTTTCATCTTTTTTTCAAACCTACTGTATGCGTCATTATTCGCTGGTGGCATCTCGGTGTCCCGGAACAATGTTCCAATGAGTTGAGGAACTTCATTTAAACAAAAGCAGTGCCTTGTTGCCAGCACGTGGGCTCTACTGGCAGTAATAAAGTTTTTTTAGGGGATGTTAAGTACTCCGGGGTATTCACGAATATGGATCGATCAGCAATGGGACTGTTTCTTAACTCAATCGGATTGAACATTTCTGATAGCTAACTAACAATAACATCGGGGGAATATATTTAGTCGCTCTGAACTCGTAAAATGTGCGATGACAATAACATCCGATTTCCATTTTCATTTCCATGTTCCAGTATGACTATTTGAGTAGCAAAGCATGCCTGTAGAGATCTGCACACAAAAATACAATACTTTTAATAAGCAGCATTGGTCATGAGGAAGATAGATTTCCATTTTTTTTTTAAGGTTTTGGTCGTATTAGTAGCTAAATATTGATTGTGAACTGGCGCCGATGATATGCAGGTATTTAGCATTTGTGTTTTGTATAAGAGCGATGGTTTCGATAAAAGGAATGTGATACTAGCGGCATTAAGAGGTGGAGTACTGGTAAGTCCCCGCTGAAGGCCCAGGTAGCAATTGCCTTGACTCATAGTTTCCTTCCTGTAAAAGCAGCACCGCTCCAAAAGTATTTGTAATCCTTGGCATGCTGCGGATGGAACACCTTGCATGCTGACTTTGGCCTTTAAAAATAGTAGAGTTCCTCCACTTTACATTCTTGACTGGAGCCGCCGCGTCTGATGACCAAAGAGCTGGAATAGAGACCGTATTGTCCCAAACCTTCAAGTCTCCAGACCGCCCCCCCCAAGACTCATACAGTGCTTTGGTGTTGACTCCGATCCAGAATGGCGTCACTTAACAACGTCTCTCCCTCAGGTATATCCAGTCCGGGCCGCCAGCCGACGTCTCTTGCTACGATGCGTTCACCGGCTTGCCCCCTGCTGGCTTGGAGGAGCCCAATCAAGTGGCGCTGCTGCTGATGGAGAACGAGAGGCTGAGGCAAGAACTTGAGGCTCACCGGGAGAAAACTGGTCGTATTCAGAAGGTAAGACCTGGGAGAAACTCGTACCTTCTTTGATTACCTTTCTCATGTAGTATCACGTCGCAAGCCGTAAGCTTGGTCAAACTGAATGTTGACCACACACATAAGGATTTGTAAATATTAAACAGTTTTGATGACTTTCATCGCCAGGAAGCAAAATTCAGCCCAAGTGTCAGCCAATAAACTGTTTGCCTCATGTCTAGCTTCGGTTTTCATGGTGGGTAGCCGAAGGGAAAAATGGTACTGCAAGAGGTGATGATTTTCTTGGTATCATTCTTGATAACTGGCAGAGCTGTACAGTAATAGATTGTACTTCTTGATCTTAAAATAAAAATAAAGAGCCTTTAGTCACCAGTTCATCCATCATGAACAGAACACAAAGAAGCTTTATGAATTAAAAGGTGATATCTACAAAAGGGTTCAAGACGTCTCGCTGCTTTTCACGAACTTGTATGGATTACTAGAATGAGAGAATTTTTACATTTTTTTTTGGTGCTCCTGAAATAAAAGTATAATGGGAAGGGCAAACTGCCATCAATCGCAAATTCAAATTTTTTTCCAACTCAGTTTCGGCCACACTGCGGTGAAAAAAAAAACCAAACAAAAAGATGCATCGGCATAATATCAGGGGTCAAAAGCCAGAATGTGCAGAAAGAGCAGTTGGCTGCGAACAAAAGAGACCTTTCACTTTTGACACAGCAGGCTGCCACCTGCCAGCGAACCCGGCAACCCCCTCGCCCTCCGCCTCCCCATCAGCTGCGTGCGGGTCACTGCCCGATCCAGTTACTGGCCTTGAAAAATCGATATGGCCTGTTTAGAATTTAAGCGAGCGCACACTTGCGCTGCCGATGACAATGGGAGGAGTGTGTCTAAACACGGTAGTGTGACCTCTGCCGGGGCCTCCGTGGTATGCTAGCTAGCAGCTGCGTCGCCGCAGCGCAGATGAGGCCGAGAGAATGCAGGCAAGTGGTCGCTAGGGTTGCCTTTCTCAAGACAGCTGTCCGAGATGGCGTTGCTTTCTTAGATGGCAAACCAAAAATCTACCCAGCGGAGTATACACATACCGATAATCGGGCTGATTTGAGCATTTTCCCTTCTTTGTGATCAGAGGGCTCGATTGTCGGGTGCGGTTTCAAGATTATCCTCAGGGATTATCCTGTGGTGTGGTCTGCTCTGAAATAGGTCAGGGACCGACAATCGTAATTGTTAAATGTGTACACTATTTACGATCATCAATTCGTCAACACAGAGATGTGTCGAGCCACGGACTCTGCGATAGTGAAGTGAACAAGGTAAAGCAAGAGCCAATTAAAATGCGAACACACATCAACAATCGGGCCGCATGCGAGAGTTTTAACCCCTTCTAGATTATCCTCGTGATTATACTGTGGTATGCGATGAGTGAAGAGTGATTCCTCCTCTGCAAATGGTTGGGGCCGTAAGGGTTGTGCCTGTTCAATATCGAAGATCGCAAATGCCTATGTGAGTGGTCAACATAGGCCGTTCGGTATTTATGACATGAGATGAAACGACAGTGAACTAATGAGGACACAAATCGGACCCGATTTGAGCATTTCCCACCCATCCGATTAAAGACCATTGAAGGCAACTCATCGAATGCCTCAAAGATTATCCTTTGGTGTGGGGTGTGTTAGGAATGATTTTTTTCGGTCGTGCCCGACAATGGTAATGTGGAGCTTTGCAGCGTTTTCCCTCCCATCCGATTAAAGATCGTTGAAGGCAGCTCATCGAATGTCTTAAAGATTATCCTTTGGTGTGGGGTGTGTTAGGAATGATTTATTTATTTATTTTTGTCGTGCCCGACAATGGTAATAATGTGAAGCTTTGCTTCGCTGCGTAATCTGTTAAAATGTTCATAATCGGTATGCGCGTACAAGATCCAAGGGGAATAGTACAAAACCCGTCTTTTGTTTTCACATAAAGCTTATCCTCCCTTTCAGTCTTTGAATCCATTTGGGGGGGGGGGGTTACAACGTGTCACGCTGCTATGAGCTAATCGAAAGGGCAACGCCTCCAACTGGTTGGAAAATGTGGCTTACAATTTTTTTTTTTTTTAACCACGGTGGAAACTACTTCTTTAGTACCTCAGCCAGCCTGTAAAATATCTCCGCAGTTATGTCACATGGCTCTGGCCTTGTCTCAGCTGAAAAGAATGATCACTAGCAAGGGGTGGAAAGATTTCTCCCCTCTTAGGCCGCAACGCTGAATAAACATGCCTGTAATGGTGGGTGTCTTTTTTTTTTTTTTTTGGCCGTTTGCACAGGCATGCACACATTCCTTGAGCTGGCAGCCTTCCACAGACCGCTGTGTGCTGCTCTTTGTGTGTATCATAAGTTGTGTGTGCGCGCTCGCACCTGGAACGGCGACTATCAACCCTCAGGAATGTTGATATAAATCAGTTTTACGGGGAGTGGTGCGGCCTTGAATTCCTTCTGGGAAATGTAGCATACACACACACACACACACACACACACACACACACACACACACACACGTACTGTATGTTCCATGTTTGGGGCTCTCAAACTTTTTGGGTCCAGGAAGTCCTAACAGGGAGACATTTTTTTTTTCCAAGGAGCCCCTCGTAATCCTGATGCCGTTTGAATATGCAAAAGGAATGAAAAAGTTGCTTATTTTTATGAACTCACAATGTTCCGAAAACAAATTATTATTTTTCTAGGGGCGGGTGTAAGAATATAGTCCAATTTGATCATTTAGTTATATTTAAGATAAAGTTGCGATAATAATATTGAACTGAAAATGTCATGTGAAGAAAGCCATATTTTCACGAGTGAATTTCAAATATGCGGTATTATTCTCAAAGACGCCATTATTCTCGAAAAAGAATAGGACTATATTCTTGAAAACGACATTTTTCGTTCTCTAGAATTTTGACTTGTATGGTGAAAAAATTTGGCCCTTTGTTCTGTATAGTAGCACCATATTCTTCAAAAACATACTATCATTCTGGAAAAATTGAGCTCTATACCTGAAAAATTTTGTTCTTGAAAAAAGCGCTACATTGTCCAAAAAAACTGTCTCATGTTCTCTAAAAATACATATTTTTTACGTAAAAAAATGGACAATATTCTTTTTAAAAATGTCCTTTGTTCTCGAAAAAAAATAGGACTATTTTCCCCCCCAGAAATCACCTTTAATTCCCTAAAAACACGACTTGAATTCTTAAAAAAAAAAAACATTTATTATTCATGAAGGGATTTCAGATTCATATGACAATACACAAAATGATTTATATACTTTTAATGATTATGTTTGTTTTATCGGCCACATAATTAACCGCAAATTATTCTGCGGACCCCCAAGCTATAGATGGCGGGCCCCAGTATGAGAACCACAGTACTGTACAGTATATCATGCAACTACATAAAAGCAACATTCCAGTACCTCCCTGTCAGGTCAGAAGGTTAACTGAAAAAAAATTCCTTCTCTGTCTATTTCTGTCCTCCTCCCAGTTGGAGCAGGAAATCCAGCGCATTTCCGAGGCCTACGAGAAACTGATGCAGGGCAGCAGTAAGCGAGAGACTCTGGAGCAGACGCTGAGAAGGAGGCTGACGGACGAAATCCGCCGGCTGCAAGATTTCAACCGAGACCTGAAGGAGAACTTGGAAAACGCCCGGACACACGTCGCCAAAGAAGTGCAGGTTGCCGATCACAACCAGCACATCATGGCCAAACTCCTTGAGCAAAGTGAGTCCCAAAGCGAAAATTTGAATATTTTTCACCCTTTTCGATCAAAGTCAGCACCACCTGGTGGTTGGGTATTTCTAAAGGATTATTCTGCAATGTGCAGTGCGTTGAGCGATTTTTGTTTCCCTTCCCTCCTCTCTGAGCTTCACTGAAAAATGGTCGGGTTCAGACAGTCGGAAAAGTTCGATAATTAGTCTGAATTTAAGTTCTATTCCCCGCTTCTGATCATAGTGGACAAAAAAAAATAAATGGTCGGATATTACTAAAATATTCTATTGTGCTGTGGAGTAGGGTCGGAGTGTTTTTCTCTTCTGCTCAGAAAAGCAAAATTTACGCTCATGTAGCGGGATATGTGACAATTGGACGTGGAATCACCCCTTCCGATCAAAATATATAAAAGCCCGATTGGGAGAGATTATCCTGTGATGTGGGGGTGTTGCAAAGTGTGATTATTCCTACCTGATAGGTTAAGAAAAAAATTGTGATCCACAATCGTAAATGTTGAAGATGTTCAATAATTATGATCACAAATCCAGTGTGTCAACACCATGTTCTGACAAACCTCTGTGATTGTGAGGTGAATTGGAACAATCGGCAATTGCGCAAGGTACTCGCATACCAACAAATGGACTGAATGTGTTTTTTCGCATTTTCCAATCAAAAAGAAAATCGGCATAAATCCGATTATTGAGAGATTTTGAGAGATCATATTGTGGTGTGGAGTGTGATTTTTCATCCATGGTTAATTGTAAAAGTTGAAGGTGTTCAATATTTAAAGTCACACGTGTGTGTTTAAAACCAAATTGGAGCTGGAACGGAGCCAGTTTACCTAAGCTAACAGTTAGCCTAGCTTCCTCTATTTCTTCCATCTCTCTTCTTCAACAGCCGGGGGGCACTATGCTGCCTCTCACAGGCCAGTTTTGGTACAACAACAGACATCTTTGTGCGTTGTGTAATGTTTGTGTCGCCTTGTGTGCACCGCGGATAATTTCCTCAGCATGTGGTGGGGTCTTTCACATTTTGAGTTAAGATATGCGTACCGCGCTTTGCTTGTCCTATCTCCGTCGTAATCAACATTCTTGACTGGATTCAGATGTCGTGGGGTCCGGTTGTAGCTAAGAGTCTCACACATGCAGGAATTTCCCTTGCGTAACCTTCCACATCCTCTTTAGAAGGCTTTAGAAAACGCAATCCGCGTTGTACGGAGAGAAGTTGCTCGAAATCTCTCGTACTTTACCCACCTGTTGTTGGATTGATTTATGTTGTCTGCGAGGGGAACCGGGATCAAGTAGAGTGTTTGTATGGCCTTGATGAGGAATGCCAAAGCGCTATGTGGGTCAAAGGGAGGGGGCGCCTTTCTGCCGCCCCCCCCCCCCCCCCCCCTTTTTTTTTCCTCCTTCCTCCTCTCGGCATTCCGCAAGTGCTGAGAGGAATGAACATGGGCCACTATGCAAGAGATTTTTTTTTTTTCTGCTGGAGTGGAGGGAAAAGATTTTTAAGATTGGAAATGTGACACATACAGTCATTGAATGAAGACAATAAAAAAGCCTTTTGTGGAACTTCACTTTTTATAATTACTACCCTTTCTGTATTAGACTTTGTTTTTAATATTAGGACTTTTATTTGGAAAAGTATGGCTTTGTTCAGGCAATATTACAACTTTATCCCGGCAAAATATGGCTCTCTTCTTGTTGTTTTTGTTGATGAAATATGACCTTATCATATCATACATTGTTGTTTTTTTTTTGTATGAAAAATGTGATGAGGTGGATTTTTTACAGGAATAAAGTCTCATGTCTTAGAGGGAAGTCAAGTCAAAAATTGTCATTCTGATTAAGATTGCGTCTGCGGAATATGAAATAAGCAGCAAAATCCACCCATTTTTGTTGATCCATCTCAGGGGGCGGCCATTTTGCCACTTGCTGTCTGTCGACTGAAAACGACATCACAGTTTCTCAGGGCTCAGCCTAGGTTGTGAATGTCACATGACCAAACTAAAAAAAAAAACTCAAAAAGCGGTCACTCTTTCATCCCTGTTGGCATCTCAACATTTCGAAAGCCCGTCTTCTGGATGGATGTTGGACTGATGTGTTCTGGCTTTGTCTTCCCTCACAGACGAGGAGCAGAACGTGGAACGGGAGCGCATGGAGCGGGAAGCCCAGCGTCTGCGGGCGGCGGCCGAGGAGCAGAGCGCCCGCAGCAAGAGGCTGGAGGAGGCCCTGGAGGCGGCTCGGGGACGAGGCCGTCAAATGGAGGAAGAGTTGCGCAGGAAGAGGGCCTACGTGGAGAAGGTGGAGAGACTCCAGAGTGCCCTGGCTCAGCTGCAATCCACCTGCGAAAAGAGGGAGAGCCTGGAGATGAAGCTCAGGACACGCCTGGAGCAGGAGCTCCGGAGTTTGAGAGCTCAGCAGGTATGTTAGCTTGGGTTTGCCAACCTTTATTGAGCCGTGGCTCATAACTGGATTTATTTACTACTAATAAATTATCTTATGGTCATTCTTCTTTTATTATTTACAATAAATCAACTAACCAATGATCTAATGAGGTAAAATGATCAAATAAAAAAAAAAAAAACCCATTTAACAAATACATTTGACTTGACCAAACAGCAAATATTACAGCTAGACTCTCGAAATCCGATATATGGATCGTGGGCATGCGTGAAGAACACATGGACGTGTAGCCACATGTTGCCTTTGACATTTTTCATCCACATGTTTTTTTTTCTTCTCAACAGCGCCAGTCGCAACCACCCGGAGTGACCATGGGTTCCCTCCAAGAGCGCCTGCGAGAGCGCGAGGAACACATCCTGGCGCTGGAAGCCGACATGGTGCGCTGGGAGCAGAAGTACTTGGAGGAAAGCACCATGAGGCAGTTCGCCATGGAGGTGGCTGCCACCGCCGCCGCACAGAGGTACCGAGGCTACACCTACACACTAACTGTGCTACCTTGCTTTAAAAGTCAAGTCTGACCGATTAATCGGCCGTTATTAATTCTTTTAAAATTGGCCACCCAAAAATGTGCATTTTTTTCCTGGTGGGCACTTTTTAAAAAAAAAAAAAATTTTTTTTAGTCCCTCCACGTATTCTACTGAAACTAATATGCGGCCCACATCAAAAGGTGACAAGAAAAAGTACGTAATTGTGAAACATAGGAAACAAAATTTAATGCTTGAAAATGTCACTTAATGTGAGTATTTATTTGTTTGAAAAAAAAGTGTATTGAAAATTTGTCATGTTTTTTTTTTTTAACATTTAAGATTGTAAATTTAATTTGAAAAGAAATCACACCGTTTTTTATTCAATACATGTTTTGTGGTTAGAACATATCAGACAATTCTTTTAATAAAAAAAATCTCAAAAACGTTTTGCTTTCACAATAAAAGCACCACATGTAATCTGTTTAATTGTTTAAAAATGTCTTATAACCCTAGCATATCACTCACCCATTTTTAATGTGCTTATATTTATATTTTATAATTTATATTCATTTATATACTTTTTGTTCTACTTCTCCCTTTCATAATTTTGCTGCTGTAAATTGGGAATTTCTCCTTTGTGAGAAAAATAAAGGTTTTTCTTATCTTATACAGTTGACAGAATATATATTTTTTTGCATGTATCAAAAACGCATAGTGAAGCAGGACACCCACGGCTTAAAGCAGAAATACAGTCTACAAAAAAAAACCCCACAATGAACCAGAAACCATTGAAAAAAAAAAAAAATAATGTTGTAGTATCCTAAAAATAAATAAATGACTTGCAAATGATTTGATTTTGAAAAACGCTCCATAATGTAAAAACTCTCCCTAATTTCAGCTAACAAGCCATGTGAAACTTAGCATGCTTCACACGGACAAGGCTCTCAAATGCTCCGGATATATCACTTCAATCATACTTCCTCGACGTCAGTTACTACTTTCCTATTAGCCATGGCTTTGGCTCCATCCTGTGTTATTCCAGAAATAATTGATGGACTGTCCATGATACTCTGTATATGGCTCCTAAAACGTCATTTGTGTACATTTTTTTGCAGAGATACCACCATCATCAATCACTCACCTTGTCACTCCTCCAACAACAGTTTCAATGAGGACCTCCCAGTGGCGGACTTCCGGAATCAGGAAATGGAGAACAGGTATGTTGCCATCCACTAGCCAGCAGCTAACGTACCCTTGTGTTTGTTTTTGGATAGCGCACCAGACAGTTCCACTTGTTGTCACTTAATTCGAATTATGTTCCTCCGTTCTGTCTCTCAGGATCCGCGCTCTCTACGCTCAAATCCTGGAAAAGGACGCCGTGATCAAGATTCTCACGCAGCGGCTGCACCAGGACCAGGGCCGGAAGGACGAGCAGAGTCCCCGCACCAACCTCCTTAGTGCGGCCGGGGCACCCCTGAGACTGGCCTCCTCTACGCCCTCCATATTCACAGCCAAGAGCGCCGCAAAGATTCGAGGTAAGGAATGCAAATGGAGAAATAGAATTTTCGATGGCTGCAGTCGAGCCAAACTGACTTTGGGTGAGAGGATGGGTACACCCTTGACTGGTCGCCAGGCCTTCGTAGGGCACATATAGACAGAACCATTCGCAGTCACACCTTTGGACAATGTTAGGGTATGGATTGTTTGATTCTATTTATTTTTTATTTTTTTGACAGATACTAGTACAAGTATTCACTCTTGAATACTCACCATTACCGATAACAAGTACAGTCAAACCTCGGTTTTCGAACGTCTCGGTTCTCGAGCAATTTGGTTTTCGACCAAAAATGTTGAGTTTTTTATGCCTCGGATGACGAACAAATTTCGGCTCTCGAACAAACTGAGCGCACTTGAATGCACCATTTGACTCCTCTCGCCTTCCTTACACGAGGAAGTGACGCTTCCTCGTGTTGCTTTCCATTGTGAGCAGACGTGCTCAATAAACATTTTTATTTTAAAAAGAGCGTGGTTTCGGTTTTCGAACAATTTCAGTTTTCAAGCAGCCTTCTGGAACGGATTATGGACGAAAACCAAGGTTTGACTGTAGCAAAACCTCTAATAATTATGACACACTGAATTTCAATGAACACAAGGATAGATAATTGTGAACAAAAACCTTTCTGTCTTTCTGACGCACATAATGAGTCACCGACGTTTCAAACGGCCGCAGTGTAGCAACGAGGACTGGCAAGGAAGACCTACTTCATGTCAAACCTCTTTGCTTTAAGTATTGGTGGTTGATATCTACGATTGAAATAGTATCAGCCCAAACCTGGTATCGTACTCATCCAGCCCTAATTTCGAGTTTAACCTAAGATGACGTTTTATGAGAGACATGGGGTACTTCCTGGACCGGTAGCCACTAAATGACAAACTTCAATTAAACTTCAATGACCTGTTGGTTATTAGCTGCAAAAAAAAAAAGTATGTTGAGGAGTTCTGCTAGCAATGCAGTCTGGTTTACTTTTCTGACTCATGTTCCGGTAGGTAAGAGTCTGTCCGACGACCAGACGTTGCCAAGCCACGCATTTTCCGCTCAATCGGAACCCAACACGCTGGAACGGCAGACGGAGGGAACCAAAGGCAACGTGGCCGCCGGCATAAGCAAGCTCAACGCCGGTGAGTAACCTGCCAGATATGCACCTTTTTGTTTACAGGGAGCTAATCATTCACTTGGCAGCCAATCATTATTTTTTTACGAGAGCGACTCGCGGCACATTTGGGGATTCGGCACCATAAAAAAAAAAAAAAAAAAAAAAGGACTGTAAAGAGTGTTGGACTTGATGGCTGCTCTCATTGATTAACCATGTTGTGGCTTATGAGATACTATCATGCTTTAGAAACTATGAGCATCTTGTCGACTAAACACATTTTTCCACAAAAGTCCATGTGAGTGTGGAAAAGCTCTGTTAACCTTTAGTCGCTGATAGCAGACCAGCCTCCGGTTCACCAGCATGTTTTTTTTAATTCGTTTTTGCACACATAACCAGAGGCCGGGAAAAAAATGCAATTTCTGTGAAAAATATGTGTCAATGTTTCAGAGCTGACACCAAAATGAAATGCTGCGGCGTTAAGTGAAATGTTTGAAATATGGAACGTGAGACTTAAAGTGGTTTGAAGCGGTCGAGAAATGCGGAATGCTTTTTGTATTGTCATTAGGGGGGTTTTCGAAAAGCCCCATAATAAATCTTGAATGAGCTGAACGGTTCTCAGTTTGAAGGAACTGTAAATTGTTGTAATGTGAAAAACAGTTCCCAGAATTTCTGGAATTTTATGAACATCTGGACCTTTGAGTGTTTGTGTGGAGAAACATTCGGAGGGATCAGTTGTATAAATTGCATGACTGTGGAACAGTTGCTGTTGCTGAACAAGTCGTTAGCCTAATTCAACTGCCTTAGCCGTTTATAGCTATCGATAACGATATCAATTGCTAAAAAGTGCCTTTGCGGATTTTCAGTCATTCGGCAAACTGCAAAGACCAGTGGCGGAGCTTGAATTTTATCCTTGGGCGGGGCCATGGGGTGGCCAAGGCTAACTCAGGGATCTGTAAAATAAAAACTTGGAAACATGTTATCACCATCCATTTTTAATGCTTACTAAAAATTTGCAAGTGCAATTTCTAGCCTAAAAAAAATGTCAGGGGAAATAGACCCATGTGTAGATGGGTTTATTTAATTTTAATATTAATAATAAATAATAGTAAAAAATAATAAAAAATAAAAATAATACAAAATAATCAAATAAAAATATAAAATAATAAAAAAATTATTAAAAAACTGAATATAATTAACTTTCATATTAATTCTTGTTTTGTTTTTTTCTTCCATCATTCAAAACCGCTCATTCGGAGAACAAAAAAAAAGTTCAAAAATGACTTTAGCAATTATGCTAATAGGCTAACAAAGTGTTTTAGCTAACAACTTCAGCCTTTCTCGCTTGTTTTTTTCTCCATTGTTTTTAAAAAAAAATTTTTATGGGTGTTTTTTTTTTCCAATTTGACAATTTCTTGAAATTCCTAAGAGAAAGTTATGCTCTTTTCCTGCAGATAAGACGACGCCAAAGAAGTTGCTACTAAACCCTTTCAGAGGCCTGGAAGAGTTGGACGCAGAAGCAGTGGAGATCTTTATTTAAAAGGCGCGAACAGTGTGAGAAAGAATTCCCGAAATGTGTGAAGTCTGTCAAAGGAAGAAGATATTGGATGTAAGAGGCCGAAATATCGCGGGAAATCAATGGGCAGGGGAAAAGAACTGTTTCCCCATTTTTTTTTTGGGAGGAAGAGCTGTGCTCTGACTCACAGCTGCAGGCAGTCGGCCCAGGACTCTTTCCAGGTTCTTGGACGGTATTTTGGATTGTGTTTGGCACTTGTATGCCAACATATTTATATACTGTGTAAAATGGATACAATTGCTGCTTTCTTCCCCTTGTTTCTTGTTTTTCTTTTCCAATTTGGTTTTTTCCCCCAATCCAGTGAATGACTACGCTGCGTATTTAACTTCCCACATATGAACTTAAGTCTCTCTCTGTCTCTCTCTCGTTCTGAGATACTGTAAAATATTCAGCATTCCCCTCCGACAAAATGTGGATTTTTCTTTTTAACCTGAGTAACCTCAATTTCGTCCCAGTTGCTCACTAATTTATAACAGAAACACTGTTGAATCGCTCGGGTTTTGCCTGTTTTGACGCCGCGGCAGCCGGTTCTGCTAAGGCAGAGAAACACGTGAACCTGATGTGATTTATTGTATCAATGTTTCTTTTTTTTTTTTTTTGCCAAACTGACACAGACCTGATGTTGTTTGTAAATGTGTGTGAGGAGTGTTGAGTTGATCCCTAGCTGGTTCGTGTGCGTATGCATGTCAGCTCACTCGTGCGGCCATTCCGCTGGTTCGGATGCCGTTTGGGTGGGAGTTTGAAAACGACAACATTTTTTGTCTTTACTGTGAGCTTTTGAACTAACAAACACAGGTTAATAATAATAATAAGAATTATTATTATTGTTATTAAGTATATTTTTTATTCAGAGATCTGGATTATTATTATTATTATTATTGTAGATAAAATCGTGCTTTGAGAAGGACGCCAAAGAGTTTGTCTTTTTTTTTGGGTTGTTTTTAAATTATGTGCCGACAATCGCGGTCCAAGTCAAAAGTTGGACACAACCGACCGAGTGTTGACTTCCACCAGTCATTTCTGACAAACTTCACAGCGTTATGAAGGTTTTTTTACAGTTAAATTTCACTCGACATTTCAAAAAGCAATAAAACATGTGAATTTACACAACTTGGCCTCCTGGTTTTGAATTGGAACGATTCCATTCACGATCGCTGGTTATAAGAAAGCAGGTTGAAACGGTTAGAGTCGAGTAGGTGAGGTAGTTTTGCGCTGAAAAGATATCACCAGGGTCATCGATTGAGTGACTTCACAATAATAATCGGGTTGATCAAAGACAGCAAAGGCCTGATTATCTGATGCCCCTAAAGATTATCCTGATTGATTATCTTGTGGTGTGTGGGTGTTTATTTTATTATGTTTTTTTTTTTTTTTTTAATATACTAATCTGCTCAGAAAATGGTCAAGGCAAAGATTCGGTACACAAAAATAGATGCTTCAAAATGCTTTTTGTCCCTCAATTGGAAATAACACCAACAGACTTCCCCAACACTATATTTCGACATATTTATTGATTTAAAAAAAGTTTTATAATTTTTGTAAGTGTATTTATATTAATATCTTGAAAATGACAATTTTGTTGAAAAGGTTTATGCCCCATTGTAATGTTATTTTAATTTATTAAAAAATTTGAATCTGTAGATTCAAAATGTCATTTAATACGTTTAATGCCCTTGTTGAGATGCTTGATGTCATGTCCTTTCCAGCTAAAGGAGAACCATTTAACAAATAAGACTTAAACTCCAATCTAAAGAATCCTTGTACCATTATTAGTGTAATGGCCGATTCCAATCAACATCAAAATAATCATTTTTATTTGACTTTGTTTCATTTCCAACTAAGACAACCAAGTCAACAATAAAAATCCACTTTAGCTCCAAATTGAGGCGGGGTGTGGTCCATTTTGATCTTAAACAGATACAAAATCTCAAACTACTATTTAAGATACACAAATGCTCCGATATTTTTTTTCACACAGAGAGAAACTGATTTAATAGCCTTACAGTAAAATAGTGGCTCCCAAGTTTCACTATAATATATCATTCTAATACGACAATATCGATCGGAAAAATAACATCTGTGACCTTTTCTTAGATTCTGCTGGTGTCTCGCGTTGTGACCTTTCAGCGCAAGCATATAAAAAGAACACAGAGTGTGCCAAATCCTTCCTATTCTTGCCCATGAAACGCTTCCTGCCTCACATTGACACTACACATCCTCATTCCTGTCCTTCAGTTCCACCACGCAGCGAGAGAATGAGACTATCATTCCTCATTAATGACTACCAGGTCCACATTCTTCTCAGCTCCTCGCCACCAAAAGCTCATGCTTGTCATGCCTGGCATTCCCTTTGCGACACCCTATACGGGACAAAGAAAAGCACTCGGTCGCTCCTAGAATAGTCACTAATGTTATTTGAAATTCCTCTGGCCGGTGCCTCTATCTTCGCTAGCAACATGTGCTGCATTCTCGCTGCCCCCCCCCCCCCCCCCCTTATTTATTTATTTATTTTTATTGTCGCTGACATACCAGGCCGCCTTCACCGGCCGAGTGGTTATAAGCTATTTTCGAGATGCGGGCAACGAGATTAGACACGGTTGAATCGAGAGAACTGTTGTTTCAGTTCTGATGGGACACCCTAACGGGTTTAGGTTGAGGATCTAACCTCTTCGCTGACAGTGACGCATCACCATGACATGAATGTGACTCACGCGCACTACAAGTCACTTTCAGGACAATAACACACACCGACATCGTGAAGTCCCCGCAAAGTGAAACTTAATAGATCTTTGAAGGGATTAAAAAAAGAAAGTGCCACAAACATAAAATCAGGCTTCAACATTGTGAAAAATCAAACCGTTCTCTCTTTTGAATGCTCTTGGCATGTTCCCCGAATGTGGTCAAACCACACCCTGGTCAACTGTCACTCAAATACTGTCCCACTTCTATGACCTGGTAAAGTAGATGCTACGTTAGCTAGCATCTTTCTTATTCCTTTTACAAAATATGTTTAAGCCCAACATATCTGCTTAAAGTCTCTGGTGGCTGGAATATTCCACCAGGAGTGTCTAGTAGCACACAACGTTTACTCGGTTACATTTATTCAAGTAATTTTTTAAACTTATCAATTTATTGCTTGTACGGTTGATTTTATTTGGGAGGTGGCAGCAAGACTCCCTGAACTGATCACCAATCAAGCATAACCAAGCAGCCATATGCCCCCAAAGTCAAAATGACTAATTTCCGTGAAGAATGACAAGTGGATGATACACCAACATGCGGCTAAGTTTCAAGAATAAGAATACGCCATTTAAGTGTACGAAAAATAACAGCTTCATAAAGAGCCATCCTCGATGTCTGCCCAAATGTGAAAATGTCAGCCTTATATAAAAGCTCGCTGTCTAGCTTGAGAAAGCATGTTGCATAAGTTGTGGATATTTCTGTTGTTGTTTACTTGTGTTGGCTGCTGCTATGCTAACAGTTTTATGGTCATACAGCCTGCTCCAAAAGAACTCTCTTGTTTTTGTTGGGTTTTGTTTTGACATTTGGGTTTCAGATCAAGATGAATATGAGACGAGTCCAGAATTCCAGCGTTCATTTCATGCTATTTACCTCTACAGGAGTTCAACAGGCGGTGGTCGACTGAATGGCAGGTAAATGTAACACTCTGAATGTCAGGGGTGTCAAACTCATTTCACATTGTGGGCCACATACGGACTCGGTAGATGTCAAGTGGGCCGAACCATTAACATTATACCATACTGTGCTATGAATCACCAAAATATCATCTCTTTCCTTTGTTTTGGTCTTAAGAAGCATTGATTGGCGCTTTCATATCATTTGCTGCGTTGGGTCTATCTCGGTGACAACCCATTTGGAAGCCGAGAAGAGGGAAAATCGATCGTTGGTATTGCACAAACATTTGACGTAGCTAATCCGATGATTTGGAATGTCATGAAAAAGAAAGTAACAGACATCAAACATGTCGGCCTAGGGTATCGACAGCTGATGACGGACACATCGTGAGAGCTATAAAAATATACAGGTCATACCACAAGATGCCAACCACTCATCAGCAGAAAGAATCGAGCGCCAGATTAGATTTTGCAAAGAAGCACAAAGATTAGCCACAAAAATTTGGGAACAAAGTTTTATGGACTGGTGAGGCCAAGACGAACCTCTACCAAAGTGATGCAGAGACCAAAATATGGAGAAAGGAAGGCTCTGCTTTTGATCCGAAACACACAAGCTCATCTGTGAAGCATGGTTGGAGCAATGTCTTGGCACGATTGCTTCTGGAACGGACTCACTCGTCTTTATATTGATGATGGAACTCTTGATGATATCAGCGGAATGAATTGTTCAGTCTACAAAACCATTGTGTCTGGAAATTTACGGAAACATTGAAAGACATTCGATTGGCAATCAGAAATACAGTCAAACCTCGGTTTTCATCCATAATCCGTTCCGGAAAGCTGTTCGAAAACCGAAATAGTTTGAAAACCGAAACCACGCTCTTTTTAAAATAAAAATGTTTACTGAACATGTCTGCTCACAATGGAAAGCAACACGAGGAAGCGTCACTTCCTCGTCTACCCGAGGAAGCGTCACTTCCTCGTGTAAGGAAGGCGGGAGGAGTCAAATGGTGCATTCAAGTGCGCTCAGTTTGTTCGAGAACTGAAATTCGTTCGTCATCCGAGGCATAAAAAACTCGAAATATTTGGTTGAGAACCGAGATGTTCGAAAACCGAGGTTTGACTGTACTGAAAAAGTGTAACATTTACGATGATCCGCTCCAACCGAATGGAAAAATCATTCTTAACACACCGCTACACCAGAGGATAATCACTCCATCTGAGACGTCTGATGAGAAGGCTTTCAGTGACATGTTAAATATATCTGAACCCGCACCGAGAGGATACGAGGTGGCCGTGAGGAGATTGCGCGGAGGCTTGAGGATCCGGCGGAATGCAAAGGCCAACAATCGTATTTATGCGTTCTTATCTCGCCTCCTGACTGACTGACAACATGCTGAGTTCCTGGCCAACATTCCATCGAGAAGGTGAAAGGCAGCTGACATGTCACAACCGCCTCATTCTCGCTCTTTCTCTCCCAGCACCGACGTGACAAAGGAAAATGGAACGCAAGATGGGAGCCAGAGGTTTAAATTCCATTGTGCCCTGACATCCAGTGAAAACGATTCTGCACTATTTTTTTTTTTTTCTTGCACCCTTGTCCTTCTCCGGCTCAGTCACATGGGAATTTCTTCCTTCGCACAATCACCATGAAAGGAACTGGATTGTTGCTGTGTAAACCGTGCAAATGATCTTCTCACGGTGTGTGCTGGGGATTGTTATCTCCTTGTTTACACTTCTAAGACACATTGCAGAGGATTCCAATTCTCCTTTCAAGGCACGCTGAGCGTGAAAATATTTGAGACTCTGATCACGGAGTCTTTTCTCTTGCTCTCTTTCTGACACTGGTCATCTCACTCGGCTTGAGGGTGTTGAGATTTCATTGCAAGTTACATTCAGACTCAAGATATCCTGTGTGGAATGAAGTAAAGAAGCACCAAAAAAGAGCCAAGAAGAAGAATATTTCATTGCGTCTTGCAAAGATATAAGACACCCAGTGCTGGAAGTAGCAAAGCACTCCCAGAACATGACGAATAACAAGCTTTCTGGTGCCGTCTAGCACATTTTGCTCCCATATGTGTGATACAGTCAAACCTCGGTTTTCGAACGTCTCGGTTCTCGACCTATTCGGTTTTCGACCAAAAATTTCGAGTTTTTTATGCCCTGGATGACGAACAAATTTCGGTTCTCAAACAAACTGAGCGCACTTGAATGCACCATTTGACTCCTCTCGCCTTCCTTACACGAGGAAGTGACGCTTCCTCGTGTTGCTTTCCATTGTGAGCAACCGTGTTCAGTAAACATTTTTATTTTAAAAAGAGTGTGGTTTCGGTTTTCGAACAATTTCGTTTTTCGAACAGCTTTCTGGAGCGGATTATGGACGAAAACGAGGTTTGACCGTAGTCTTGAAATTACGCTGGACCTTACACAGATCCAAGACACCCAGTGCCAGATATAGCAAAGTAGCCCCAAAACATAACCGCAACAATGTTTTCTAACACCAGACAACTCATTTTGTTCCCAAATGCCTTGATAGTCTTGAGCAGGGAGGCCCAAGTCTGGTCCACAAGAGCCCTTATCCAGCCTGTTTTAGATGTCTTCCCTCTTCCAACACACCTGATTCAAATGTCGGTCTTCTGCCAAGCTTGTCGATGAGCTGATCATTTTAATCAGCTGTGTTGGAGGGGGGAAGACATCTAAAACAGGCTGGATGGGGGCTCTCCTTCACCGGACTTGTGCACCACACGTCTTGAGGTTTTATTGTAAACTTTCAAGTCACCCAGTGCCAGATGAAGCAAAGCAGCCCCAAAACCTAACCTCGACTATTAGCATTTCTCCATTACTGCTCTGAGTTTTCGGTTTCAAAATCTAGGTGATATGTCCTTCCTGCATGGATTTTGCATGTTGTCTCTGTGTTTTCTTTGTGGGTTTCCTCCATGTACTCTGGTATCTTATTCCATTCCCCAAAAAATGAATTTTAGATGAGTACGCTGAGATTACCTGGTGACCAGTCTCTCACCAAAAGTCTTAGAAATACTCTGAATTGTCTATAAGTATATATGCCCGCCGAGGGTCATTGCTCCTAAGCAGACATGAAATAATAATACACAAAAAATCAAAACAGACTTAGGCAGATGAAATCCCCCGATCATTTTCTCACTCTTCTCCGCAAAACACAAATAGTTGCTTTGGACATAACACATGGCCCGCCCGAAGGCTGCACTTGTGAATAACACTGCTACCTTCTGTTTGTTGCCATGTGTTTGAAGCCACACAGATGACCCTCCAGTCTTTTGCAATCTTCAGCTTTAATACCACACAAGGAAGGCCTTCATAAATCTCATCCAGCAGGTTCCAAATGCTCCTTAGTGCATCCGTACACTGTATAGTGATGCAACAAGACAATACTTAGTAACGCAGCCAAAGTCAAGCACCCGCACACATCTTTACTCCAGAATGTCTTGATAGTCTTCAGATCTTATTGTTCCCTGAACAGATTCAAGACATCCTGCGCCGTTTACAGCCAAGTAAAACATAAGGCCCCTCCATGTTTCACAGTATGTAACATTGTTTTAATTGGTTTTGTTCAGGGACAGCGCCTCAATGATTTAATGTTGGATTTGAACAAATCGAAATGCTTCCCTTGCTTCCGGTTAGTACTATTCAAATACTTAATCACTGTTTTAATGTTATTTTCTTTAGTATTGAGGCATTAGACGGTTTTCGAAGCACAAATACAGGATACAAGGAACAAAAGCCATTCAAATACCACAAATATACAACACCCTAAAATTGCAGTGAATCATTTAATGTTGTACAGACCAATTTGGTTGTTGAGGTAGCATAAAACATTTGAAGCTAAACGACGCCATCTGTTGGTTTTATGGTAGAAGTGCACATTGTGTTCTGGTTTGATTTTGAGGGGTTTTCACCTGTTATCTGCTATCCTTCGTACATGTTTGGTTAATTGTGTGGATGAACTTTGAAACTAAATGAACAAAGAAATGAATTTAGTGCACCTTTCATGACGCTTCTGGGTAAGAAACGCTGATTGGAAGCCGAGTGGATGAATCGTTTATGTCTCATGAGGACCAATTGCGTTTGACGAGCATTTTGACCCATATTGTGTGCAACTCCGCGGAAAATACGAAAATGTCGGTGGTTTGGTTAGCAAAAGCTAAAGCTAAGTGTATATTTTAACGTTTGTACTTCGACGTGCTTAAAGACGACATAAGGAAGGAAGGAAGGAAGGAAGAACGACCGACCGAATTCATCAGGTTTCGAACCGAACGGAATAATGGTTTGGATTCTAGATTCAGACTCAAAGTGCGATCAAAATATTACGGAAAAGCACACCGACAAAGTACAAGATGAAATCGCTGGTTACGAAAAAACAACGCCAAGAACAAAAAGCGCTTGCAAAGGCGAGGCAAGGTAAGAGAACACCGAGAATACATAAACGAAATATCACAAGCCCAATAAGGCGAAACCAAACATCAAGATCGATAAAAAGGAATAATGAAAATGTTAAAAAAGTTTTATGACAAAATGAGAAAGATATCGAAAGGTCAAAAAATACATTTGAAGCACAACAACGAGCAAGGTCAATAATCAAACAAGAGACGAGGCAGCATGGCAGTCCTTAAATATGTGGCAAAACAAACAGACAGACATGACAAAAGGTAGTAATATACAAAAAAATCTGCATTTTTATACAAAACACAACAGTACAGTTCTGTTTTTCTGCTTTCAGGATACAGATGCAGCATAAAAAGATCACAGCAACCAGGTTGTCAGGCGACTGCACAATATTTAAGTGTCGTTAGAAGATCAATGTTACAAAACAGATACTTTTGTTTATTTATTTATTTTATGCGGATAAAGTGTGGGCTCCTCTAATGATGGTTGTCTATTCATTTTCATTTATATTTAGAATCTACGATTAGATTCTTGAGAACATATTGGTCTTATTTAGTTATCTATGCCTTGCAACGATTAGTATGGTGTATTTAGGTATATATAGGTGCATTGGAATTGTAATTCAGAAATTTTAAAATAAGTTTTAAATAAAATACAAATTGATGCCTGAGAAGGGATACATTTGTTACCACTAGATGTCACTCCTATGCTCTTAATGTGCCATCCTTTCCAGCAGCACACTCGGAACAGTACATCCTGCAGGTGAGGTCTTTTGAATACAGTCAAACCTCGGTTTTCGGCCATAATCCGTTCCAGAAGGCTGTTCGAAAACCGAAATTGTTCGAAAACCGAAACCACGCTCTTTTTAAAATAAAAATGTTTACTGAAGACGTCTGCTCACAATGGAAAGCAACACGAGGAAGCGTCACTTCCTCGTGTAAGGAAGGCGAGAGGAGTCAAACGGTGCATTCAAGTGTGAAATTTGTTCGTCATCCTAGGCATAAAAACCTCGACATTTTTGGTCAAAAACCGAATTGGTCGAGAACCGAGACGTTCGAAAACCGAAGTTTGACTGTATGTGCATCACATTTATTTAGCCTAAAAAAAGGCCTACTCTGAAGTGCTATCCATCGAGTGTGAAATTCAACAACCTAAATCGGAACTGGAAAAGAAAATGAAGAATACAGCTGAAAATTGGGAGATGTTTAAAAATATAACTGAAAGCACTGTTTATTTGCAAGTTGGAACAATTTGAGCTCATGGTATTCAAAATGTGACTTGGAAACGCCTCAAGGTGCCTTCTGTGGCAAATCTAAATAGTTTCCCCAACAACTTCCTAAAAAAGGCACTTTCAGATACGCTCAGCCATTGTTTTTGCAACAATATCGGGAAAAGCCTTGAGGTGCTGTTCCAGAACAAATCTAAGTTATCCGCCGACTATTTGGGGAAAACCCTTAAGATGCAATTTATCCCAAATCCAATTTTTTTTCCATTACAAACTTTGGAAAAGCCTTAAGATGCAATCTACTCTGTATCCCAAACTGTTCCAGTTAACTTTAGAGAAATGTCTCAAGATACGCTCTGTTGTGAGTCCAAGTTGTTGAACTGGCTATTAGGAAAGTAGTAATTACGAATTGTTAAGCGATCATTTGTTATTTCTTTTTAAAGGCTAATGCAAGAAGAGTTTGAAATTATATTAACTTATTTTGGGATCATGGTTTAGACTATATTTAGGGTGTACCGTATTGGCCGGAATATAAGACGGTGTTTTTTGCATTGAAATGAGACTGAAAAAGTGGGGGTCGTCTTATATTCGGGGTCTAGACATTATGCCCATTCACAACGCTAGATGGCGCCAGATATCATTGAAGCGAATGCTGAACTTGACTCCCCAGGCCAAAGCGAACCCCTGTCATGAAGAATAAAAATAAAAATAGTGGTAGCACGAAGAGGAAAAATGAAAAAAAAGCAATAAGAAAGAAAAGAAAAGAAAATAATAGAAGAGAAAACAGAAAATGGAGAAACGTAGCGACAATCTGAAGAAAAGGGGGTCGAAGATCGGCTAGGTTAACCGGCAGCTGAGGAGAAGTTATGGTGTCAACTTCAAGATGCTTTTTCTCTCAAATATATTGTTATAATCATTTGTTTCAGATGTACTGTAATTATTTTCTGCATAAAAATTAATTTGGTGTTCAAAAAGTCTTTTTTCAAACTTGAGTCTTGAAAAAGAGGGGGTCGTCTTATAATCAGGGCCGTCTTATATTCGCGCCAATACGGTACTTGCACATTTTTGCCATTTGAATCAGGGCTTGGTCTCTCACCGTGGAAAATGTATTTACGTTTTTACACTGTAAATAATCACGTAGTAGTTATATGTGCAGCGTGTGTTTGAATATGATTTCAACTGCTGTCCATCACCGAGATAAGAGCAGTGCAAACGTAAACGCCCCACGGTCCATCGCATTCCACTCTTGCACTTTCGTCATTGTCGCCACTCTCAACACTCTTGTTTGGTTTTCACATGGTTACCTTGACTCCTGCTGTAAATCATCCTTGCTCTGCGAAATTTATGACGAAGCCACTTCAGCCTCCTATAAATTAAGCACCTGTCGCCAGCTACACTGAGCACTATGAAATTTTGGTGGACATGTCCTTCATGTTAGACCTACAAAATAAGTCTAAAGAAGCCATGCTCGAAAAGATGGAGGAAGTCTGCTATTTTGGTTTGAAACATAGTGGCTAACTTCGATGAGTTGCCCCTAACTAAACACTATCAAAAAGTTTAGTTCCCATAGCTGGTTTTCCTTAGAAACTAAGAAATTTGGTGGGCCTCGTAATGATGAGTCAACCCACAGAAAACGTCTCAAGATCTCATGTTTGTGACATGCAGGCGATAAAGTTTGATGACTCGCCACATAACCAAGACCTCATAGTCAGTTTCACTTAACATGAAATTTGACAGCATTGTTTATCATGAGTTGAGCCACAAAAAAGGTCAAAACAAGTCATGCCCAAAAAGATACAGGAAGCCCGCCATTTCAGGGTCAGTTTGGCCTTTTCCTGGGGACAAACTCATCCTAGGAAGTTTTGTCCGATTGCTTCCAAACTTCAACCACATATGCCAGTCATGCATTTCTGACCTGAAAAGACTCATATATGCCTCCTAGAGCCAGAAAAAAGTAACTGCAATATATGACGTCTATAATGTTTGCACCTATCACCTTTCCACCATTTGAGAGGCACCAGAAGCATTCCAGTTTGACTTGTTTCTGCTTGGTTTCCATCTGGGAAGTGTCAACCATCCTTCAAGCTGCACAACCAGAAATGTGAGAGCTCACAAAGCATAAACCCGCCACTGCGAGTTCTGGCATGACGCACTCATGTGCATCAGCGCGCGGCTCAGATGTGGCACCTCAAGGAAACGAGCAGGATTGTTCATGAGCTACCTAAGGAAACCTTTTGCCATTTGAGTGCTGTGGGAAAATGTAATCAGTGCATTGTGCTCGCTGAAGGACAATCAAATAAAATGCTTCATCCACTTCATAGGTCTTTGGAGTCTTGATGTTAATCTCTCTTCAAATAAGTCTCAGAGTAAGTAAGGATAGCATCCAAAACTGAAAGTAGAAAAAGTGGAGTCGGAATATGTCTCTTTGTTGTTTCATGGAGCCGTATTATGAAATTGTTTTTCAAAATTCAAAACAGTGTGCAGGTTTCTTTGGACACCCAATTTTCTGTCTCGCTGAAGAGAGCCTGTTTCATGCAATTGGAAATCCTGTAATTTCATGCAGTTGGAAATATTTCTGGTGCAATGACGAGTTTGCAATGACGCCTGGGGCTGTGCTAGCGCTTGTGTGACCACGTGAGAGGCTTACTTGCAGAAGCAGAGCCCAGAGATAACCAGTCAGGACAATAAAACAATTTTCAATGATGAAGGCAGCACTTGATACACTTAGATTTATAGAAAATATCACCCCGACATCATTTCAACTTCAAGCCAAAGTTTTCTCAATAAAAATGGAGATTGATTTTGCATTGTCAGCCTTCATGATCTGAGTCGTCCAGATGGATTCCCGGCACCAGGCTGTAGTATTCAGTGGACTGAGTCATGTATGCTTTCTCCCGGTCAGTTGAATCCTTCAAAACTTCTGTCACGCTAACAGCGTCCGGTTCTGAATTGCTGGGTCTCCTCCCCTTGGAACCTGAGTGGAGGGACTCCACGGATCCCAAGGGGAGTGCCTGGTCTTCATTGGTGCTTCCCACCATCTTCGAAACCGGGATCAGGATTCCTTCTCCGACGGGATCTGACAATTCCTGCGGCGGCCCGCTGTCCACCTTGGGCCCGGTGCCTCTGGAGCTAGGATTCCGTTTCTTAGATACCCTGAATGTTGGGGTCTCCTTCCTCCTCCTCCCGCAGCACCAGCACAACAGTAGGGTGGCGAGGATGACCATTGGGAGGGTGATGAAGAGCACGGTGAGGCTGGCCGGACGGCATGCATCACTCAGTTTGGCCGAGCTCGCCGCCCGGCCCGCCAGGGTCCAGGGCGCCGCGCATGTCAGGTTCCTTGCTAGCTCCTCCGCCTCCAGGACTTCTAAGAAAGAGCAGGAGCACTCCCAGGGATTCCCGTCTAGCGCCAGGCTCCTGAGGACGGGCCTCTGGAGCACCGACGCCGGCAAGGACCGCAGACGGTTCTCTTGCAGGTCTAACCGTAGCAGGTTATTCGAGTCCTGCAGGAATCCCTCGGGGAGCTCCTCCAGCGAGTTCCCACTCAGGTCTAGCACCTCAAGCTGGGGCTGTCCTGCCAGGAAGTAAGGCGGTAAACCTGCAATTCCATTCCGCGCTAAGTAGACTTTCTCCAATAGAGATGCCCCTACGGTCGAGACTTCCAGGGAGGTGATGTTACACCTGGAGAGATCCACAATACGAAGGTCGGAGTGGTTGGTCAGACGAGACCAGGGAACGAGGCCCAGAGTGGAACCCGAGTAGTTGAGGCAGCAGACCCCGACGGGCACCTCCGAGGGAAACTCCGACAAAATGGTGGCCGGCGGACACAAGCAGCCGCTGGCGAGTGCCGCCATCAGCAAGGGGAAGACGACGTTGCTCCACCCACCACGCATCTCTAATAGGAGAGATCACCAAACTTGTTCGGCAACCACCTCAGAGGGCGGAAGTGCTCTCGTAATGCGCCAGGCTTCTCAGAGGATGCCCAGTTGCTTGGGGACGGCAGGTGTCGGCATGGTAACCCCGTCGCTAAGGCTCGGGAACATTGCATTGGGCTGCAGAGAGAAAGCAGATACAGAAGTTTATTCAGAACATTTACAGTCTCCAAGTGGCCTAAACTTTACCCAAATCTTATTTAAATTGGCAAAATTTGTCTTGTAAAGCACTTTAATGGCCTTTGTCTGCAAAAGTATCTTTTGAATATTTTTGTAATTTAAACACACTTAGCAGGGTTCAAGTAGTCTGGCCTATTTACATTATAGTTAGTTTTTATTTTATTTTGAAATTCGTTTTTTAAATTCAGTTAGTTTTAATTAGCTTTTAGAGCAAGTTTGTGAGTTTTTATTAGTTTTTGTGCGAGGCAAATGTTTTGTTTTTGTTCCGTTTTTAAATAGTTTTAGTGCTGTATTACCGTAGTTTTCATTTTTTTTAATGAGTGTTTGTCACATGCATGCAACATTTAAAAAGTATTGTGTCATAAAGCAAGCACATTTCTCAAGTGCCTTGTTTGACCTTTGTTCCATACGAACGTATTGGTCTTAGTTGGTTTTATAAATGTAAGATGTATTTTCAATTAGTTTTACTTTTGTTAAAAAAAAAGTTTGTATTTTATTTTGTAAACAAATGTGTTTTTTTTCAATTTTAGTGTTTTCTGAGTTTTCGTTAACTATAATCACCGTGATAGTTGGCATCTATTTTGTAAAGCGCATCATGGCCTTTTCTTTTTTTAATCAGCCGGATGTCTTGGTCTCATTGTTTAAAGAATACTGGAGGCGAAGTAGGATACCGCTGTTTGAGGAAATACGGTATTCCTTTGCAGGGAGTTAGGGACTTCCTGTCACATGCAGAATTTTATTCCATGGATCATTTTGTTTGTGTGTGTTCATGTGTGTAATGTGTATGCATGTATACGATCTTTAAATCGAGAAAAGCAAGATGACCTCACTCCCAAACAATGTGACATCCTCTCCCTTTTCCTGCAAAACAATGCGTCCGTTCTCCTCCTCAGACCTCCCGAACTATAACATAGTTTTTGTTTTTTTAATGATATCATGAAGCATGTATGCAAGTCAGGATGAACAATCCAAGTGTTTCAAACATGCTATTTTGCCATTATTAGCTTCACTTTACAGTCACACTTTGTTTTTATGACATGATTAACTTGGCATGTCAATGTGAACAAAGCAAATATTTGAAACGAATTTAAGCTCTCAGTAGTTTCATTTTGTAGTCAAAAGCAACTTTATTTGTGAGTTTATAGCATGGTTAAGCACATTGGAAAATCAAGGTGAACTATGTGAGCAACTAAAACCCCCAATATTTTTACTCTTCACTTTGTAGTCAGAAGCAACTTTGTTTTTATGACATGATTAAACATGCAAGTCAAAATGAATACACCGATGCACGCACTACTTGTTTGACCTTGTTGTCAGAAACCATGACATTGTATTAAACACTTTCTCTGAAGCAAGTCAGTGGTCCACATGCTTTAGGTTGCCCACCATCATCCTTAAAGAAACAGTAACGTGTATGTGGATGTTCTACAAACATGTGTTAGATAAGACATTAAAGTGATACATACCTGAGGCGGCCATTTGTCTCATGCAGAGGGGAAGCTCACAGCAATTCTTGAAATTCAGATTTCCATATAGCGGTAATTTACAAATAAATACTTTGGAAGGAGAAGCTCCCCTTTCGACTCACAGAGTGCTTGTGGAGAACTCTTGGCGTTGTCAAACTTACGCAAACGGAACTGTCTCATGATGTTGATTTGCTAGTCATTGTTTGACATTGTGCCTTGCATATACATTGTATTACATAATGTACATTTATGAATGAATATTTCACGAGAAGTCCACATATTGTAATATTTATAGATTATTACATTACAATACATTTGATATGTTTTTGAATATGTCTGCTTTAGCAGGGAAGCCCAGCTCTCCCCAGCCACTTCTTCAGATGCGTTCCCAGGCCCACATAGTCTCTCCAGCGTGTCCTGGGTCGTCCTCGGGGTCTCCTCCCAGTTGCCCGGAACACCTCACCAGGGAGCGTTGCCTAATCAGATGCCCGAGCCATCATCTCGATGTAAGCGGCTCGAGAATGACGAGTAAGGGAGAGCCCGGTGAAAACTATTTCGGCCGCTTGTATCCGGGATCTCGTTCTCACGACCCACAACCATAGATGTTAGATCGATAAGACATACCACGACGGACCGATACAACGTCCGCATTACAGCAGACGCTGCACCAATCCGCCTGTCGATCTCTCGCTCCCTCCTGCCCTCATTCGTGGACCCCCTTAAACTCCTCCACTTGATCCCCTCGGAGTGGGCGACTGAGGACCATGGGATTTGGAGATCCTCATCCCAGCTTCACATTCCAGTGAGAGTTTGAGAGCCCTGCTTGACAGTACCACATCATTCAGATGCAATACTGAGGCTACCATATAGAAAGTCCATAAAGGTGATAATACGGAAACTGGGAACGATTCCGACTTATTGGCAATGCGAACCAAACTCTGACATCGGCTCGTATCCCTACCCCATTCGGACGCCTTCTCCTCACAGACCGGTTGAATTCCCACATACCCTCGAGGACCCTGCCTGGTCCACTGTTTGCTCCTCCTCAATCTGAGGCTCGACTTCCTGACGGACCCTCCTCTCCAACACCCCTGAATAGACTTTACCCTGAGGAGTGTGATCCCTCTGTAGTTAGAACACACCCTCCGGAGAGGGACCACCACCCCGGTCTGCCAATCCAGAGGCACTCTCCCCGATGACCACGCGATGTTGCAGAGGCGTGTCAACCAGGACAGCCCTACAACATCCAGAGCCTTGAGGAACTCCGGGCGGATCTCATCCACCCCTGAGGCCTTGCCACCGAGGGCTTTTTAACCACATCGACTTCGACCACAGAGATTGGAGAGCCCACCTCAGAGTCCCCAGACTCTGCTTCCTCCAAGGCGTGCTGGTGGAGTTGAGGAGGTCTTCAAAGTATTCACCGGCTCACAACGTCCCAAGTCGAGGTTCCCCACTGCAGTGTTAACTGTTTCACCCTCCTGAGACGCCGGATGGTGGACCAGAATTTCCTCGAAGCCGTCCGGAAGTGCTTCCATGGCCTCACCGAACTCTTCCCATGCCCGAGTTTTTGCTTCGACGACCACCGAAGCTGCATCCGCTTGGCCAGTCGATACCTGTCAGCTGCCTCTGGTGTCCCACAGGCCATGAAGGCCCGATAGGACTCCTTCTTTTGACGGACACTGCTGGTGTCCACCAGCGAGTACTGCCGCCACGACAGGCACCAACCACCTTACGGCCACAACTCAGATTGGCCGCCTCAACAATAGAGGCACGGAACATGGTCCACTCTGACTCAATGTCCCCCACCTCCCCCGGAACATGGGAAAAGCTCTGTCGGAGAAGTTAAAGCTCCTTCTGACAGGGGATTCCGCAAGACGCTCCCAACAAACCCTCACAATATGGGTCTGCCAGGACGGACCGGCAACCATCGGAGCCTACTCACCACCAGGTGGTGATCAGTTGACAGCTCCGCCCCTCTCTTCACCCGAGTGTCCAAAACATGCGGCCGCAAATCCGATGATACAACCACAAAGTCAATCATCGAACTGCGGCCAAGGGTGTCCTGGTGCCAAGTGCACATATGGACACCCTTATGTTTGAACAAGGTGTTTGTTATGGACAATCCGTGACGAGCACAGAAGTCCAATAACAAAACACCACTCGAGTTCTGAGTTCTTCCCAATCACGCCCCTCCAGGTCTCACTGTCAACGTGAGCATTGAAGTAGTCCCCAGCAGGAGTACTCTCCAGCACATGACTCCAATACGCTGAACTGCTGTTGGGTTACGCACAAACAACAGTCAGGAACTTGAAGGCGGAGGGAGGCAACCCTCTCGTCTACCGGTGTGAACCCCAATGTACAGGCACTGAGCCGGGGGGCAATGAGTATGCCCACACCTGCTCTGCGCCTCTCACCGTGGGCAACTCCAGAGTGGAAGAGAGTCCAACCCCTCTCGAGAGAACTGGTACCAGAACCCAGGCTGTGTGTGGAGGTAAGTCCGACTATTGCTTGACATCAAACAATGGTAATTGAATAGGATGTAAAATTGTAAATAAAATACTGCAAATTAGTTTACTGTAATAACGGAGCTGCAATCGAACCCGGTACCTCTGCACTGTGAGGTCGGAGTGCTAACCACTGGTCCATTGGGCCACCCTGGCAGGCTAATAGAACATTCTGAATTGATATATCTGCTCTGTGATTAGCTGGTAACCAGTTCAGCACCCCACCTACTGCCAGAAGACAGCTGGGATAGGCACCAGCATGCCCACAACCCTCGTGAGGATAAGCAATTAGAAAATGGGTAAATGGATACATGTATCATTGATGTAGAAATTAGCATTTTATTTAAATAATCACAGGCTAAAAAAAAAAAAACGCACAACATAACGTTTTATACATAAAAGCATTACAGTACAAAGGTCATTCGTTAACTCTGCGCCTGCGCAGATCGGCCTCAGACGCCAACGTCAGTCCTTGTTAATCGAGCGTCGAATCGCTCATGTTTCGACCTGCGGTCGTCCCGTACGCCTGACCCAATCGGGACCCAACGTCAATCCTCGGGATGTATTTGTCCTCTCTGGCTCGATCTGCGGTGGCGCGGACGGTATGTAAGAGAAACATTTTGTCACTTTACGCGCATTTGTTGCTATTTTATTGTCGTGTTTGTTTTGAAATAGCACGACTGCTCACAAGGGCAAAGCGCTGGAAGGCCTCTTAGCTAACAGCTAACGTTAACATGCTAACCGGTTTTGCAAGGGACTCCCTCTGTATTGTCTGGATCTTTACTGTTCATGTTTATTAGACAGAAACAAGAACTTAGTTGCTCGCTCTCTGCTTCTCAGGTGAGGGGTTTTCACCGATCTGCTGCTCGCACTGGAACTGGTGGGATTTTTGTGGTGAGTACTTACGTGTTCTAGCTGGATGTAGTAAATAAGACACTTATTGTTAATCGTATATAAATAACCAAAGTGATGAGTCGCTAAAACGCAATCCGTTGACTTCCATGTTGTTTACAAATTTCCCATAGCGATAACGTAAAGTGAGTTTGTTTCCATGGTGAAACTTCAACGGTACAGATGATGTTTTGATCAACCTGGCAACATTCTTTGGTGTACTTCAGGTTAAAACTATTTAAAGCAACTAACATGCCAATGGTGATTCCTCGAAATTTACACCAAGCACCATCTAAACGAAAGTACATGTACTTAATTCTCCAAGTATGACCATCATGACCAACATTAAAATATTCTAGTGTAGTAAGCCTCGGTGATCATTAGAAATGGCAACAATGGTTTCATCCATCCATCCATCCATTTTCTTTTCCGCTTATCCTCACATGGCGGGTGGCGTGCATGCTGAAGTGTACCCGAGCTGTCTTCAGGCAGTAGGCGGGGGACACCCACTCACACTCACACCTAGGGACAATTTACACTGTTCCATTGACCCCCAACGCATGTTTTTGGAATGTGGGAGGAAACCAGAGTACCCGGAGAAAACCTACACAGGCACGGGGAGAATATGCAAAATCCACACAGGAAGGCCGGAGACGGAATCGAACCCTGTACTTCTGTACGGTGAGGCCGCTGTGCTAAACAGTGGCGCACCGTGCTGCTACGTTTCATTCATTTAAAGTGTTATATGAAGAAAAAAAAATACTTGAGTTTAATGATCCAATTAAAAACAAATCATTCTTAAAGGGGAAGTCAAGTCAAAAACGTTCTGAATATGTTCTAAATGGGTATTTTAATGAATATTGCCTTGCACTGCCACTTCCTGTCGACGATAAATGATATCATAACTTACCAGTGGGTATGATTGAATGCGAAAAGTCTGCTTCAACACTAAAATGCCCAACTTCTTGCATGGGTCCAAGAGACTTTTTTTATGCATCCTGTCTTATGAGTCGTGTCCACCCAATTTTTAATTGATGGGTTAAATTGGTGTCGGGGGATAATTTTAGCTTTCAGTGGGATGCATACAACTGTCTGCAAAATGGGTACTTCAAACAAATGGATGCTTTCCTGTTCAATTTCTGCGCATGGGTCCCCTCGATTTTTTTCTTACATCCTGTCATGATAGACATGCACACTCAATTTAGTGCCAATCAGTGAAACTGGTGAAATTGGCTTCTTTTTTTTTCTATCTTTACTTTACAGAGGGCTTCACACAAACTAAAGAAAAAAAGCCAAACCCATTTGTGTTGTTAATTTTTTCCATGCCCGCTGATGACATCTCTATTTCCTTGACGGATTAAATGATAATGGTGCAAATCCCCAAAAGGTTGCAAGTTTCCACTCGTAGCTCCTGGGAGCTTGTTGCCTGCGATATGGAAACGGTGGAGCAGCACAATGGAAACATGCCATGGTTTCACTGTCCCTTGACAGAAACGTCTGTTCAACATGTCTAGAAAATAATGCTCCAAATGGAGAAAAAAAAATCTAAACATTTTCTGTAGGGTTAAAATGATCTGTGCAATTAAAGAAAAATGTTATGGAAACAATTATTTGGCTTTACATTATTTCCCATGGGAGACACTTATGAAGAAAAACATCCCGGATCAGATTGTGTTCCACTCTGGAGGTTGTGGTTGGGGTTAGGGCACATGTTAACGGATGTGCCGTCTTCTATCTCTTTTCAGCACAGAGACACGCCGGACAACAATGCCGACACGCCGTTTGAGTTCACCGAGGAGAACAAGAAGGTAACCGCTTGCTACATGTAACTGGTCTCCCAACTACTGAATTGGCATGCGTTGCGCTACTGCTACGATCCATCAAAGTTACTTCGCCAAAACATGCAATTCCCCCCCCCCCCCCCGACCCCCGTTAAAAAATGTAACACTATTCTAGCTGTCTTTATAAAAAGGTTTCTTGACATTCCTCCATCAAAATTCCTAGAGGATAAAGTGACAGCACACTTAATGTCCACTACAAATCCTTTTTTTTGGGGGGGGGGGGTGTTCAAATGCAGAGTATAGATCTTGCCAGGGGGTTGTGGCAAGGCAAGGGCTACTCAGTGTTGCAAACCTAGTGTTTTTTTTCCCCCTCAACACAGTAAGCAACAAATGTAGCAACGTTTTGTGCCATTATTGCAGATGCCCGTACAAACATGAGATTTTCACCCCACTGCGTGCAGGCTTGTGCAAAGCCACTACTGGCTTCATTTCACCACATGTACTTACTTACAGCAAGCGCCCATAAAGAATTGAGTATATTTTCTCTGGTGCAAGCAGCATTTCATCACTGCATACCAACTGCAAGTGAACCGCCACATTTGCTAATTTAACCCTCTGCCCCCCCACCCAACCAAATGCAGACTGCTTGACACGTCGTCTCGGAGCCGGAAGCTGCGCTTTGTTGGTTTACAGAGTATCATGCGGCAGTGATTCCCAACCACCTTGTTGTGGTCTGCCAATTTCAGTCAAATACTTTGGAAAGTTATTATTCATTTACAACAAATAATGTCCAGTAATTTTATTCATCTTTGCTCGCAACATACAACAGTGTGACTGGCAGAACAATGAAATGCTCTTCTACTCATGGCAGAAGGTCCAATGAGCTTGTGTATATTCCTGCTGCCATTCATGTAACTGAATAATAGCGGCGTGTTCACACACGCTAGTTATCGTGATTGTTATTTTTATAACAGTTCACAACCTCTCATTTGCTTATTTCAAAAAGGACAATGCACAATTAATCAACATTATATAATGTAAATTTGCCCAAGTTAGCCAAATTAAGCTAGTTTTCATTGGCAGTCCCCTGGGCAGATGTAAAATCAAATAAAAAGGAAAACTATTTAAAATCAAACCTCAATTTACAAATGTACTACAGTGTTACAAAAAATATATTTCATTTTCGAGTGATAATGCTAACAAGTCTATGTAACTCAATCAGAGCAAATTTGGCCCGACGTCAGTCACGTTTAAGTTTTTTTTTGTTCAAGACATTTATATTAGTCAACAATTTACGTACAGCTGGGAGTGTTCCCCAATTTAGCTATCTGATATCAGAAGCTAGACTGTCGATAAGTTGTTTTGAACATAGGCTCTTGTGGTCAGTTTCCAAGAGCTCTGATACCTCACCACGAGACCAGTTAACAATGCTGACACACAGCCGTTTTAAACAGTTAAAGGACAACTACAAGGTTGTAAAATTCTCAAAAGTAAAAAGCTTGTTTTTTGAATGATGCTAGCACACTCTTGGGAATTCGAATTGCCCTTTTATACAGAGAAGTTATTGGCTTCGAAATGGAACTGGATGTTTGTGACCATGCTGCAATGCAATATGAGACGTGTAAAAAAAACAAAACAGCACAGCAGAGTTTGTTGGTTGCCTTTCATGCGCAATTTGCCTCAGGCATGTCGTTTTGTCCATAGAGAATCGAATCTATCATTTCAATGTACCCCGTTGGCCACAAGCAAGCAGCTACCATCCCCGTATTGGATTTGGCCCAGAGGCAACACGGGTGGCTCCCCGTCAGCGTCATGAACAAGGCGAGTTTTTCCACGAGAGTCATGGGAAAGAAAACAAAACGGGCGCAGGCCGTTTCAACAGCCATGTTGTCTGTCAGGTGGCCGAGGTGCTTGAGATCCCTCCGATGAGGGTGTACGAGGTGGCCACCTTCTATACCATGTTCCTGCGCCAGCCTGTGGGCAAGTACTTCATCCAGATCTGCACCACCACGCCGTGCATGCTGTGCAACTCGGACAGCATCCTGGAGACCATCAAGAACAAACTGGGTGAGCAAGGACGGCCAAGAGAGCAGAGAGCCTCTTGCTATTGAGGAGCATGGAAATGAACAAGGGAAGTGTTTTGGGGGCGATGTAGTGTGCATACATGTATGGTTTTAAACTGAGATATACCAAATACTATGATCAAAAAATACTTTATATGAAGTGTGTATTTCCTTGAAAATTACTTGGGGATGATTTTGAAAAGGTAACCTAAATGAGAGTAATAATAATAATAATAATACATGTCATTTAAAAGTGCCTTTCAAAACACTCAAGTACACTTTATAATCAAAACAAGAACAATAAAACCACAGATAAAATTATAAATAATCAAAAGGAGAAATGCATTTAAACTGAATATGCGATTTAAATAGAGTGCGCTGACGTACACCTTGCTGCTTCACAACCTGTCAAAATATCAACTACTACTTTCCTATTTGCCATTTTATTACCTTTTTAAACGCAGTGATGCACATAGTATGAGTTTTATACTTTTGTTAGCCCGCTGTATTGCGTTTCATGTACAGTCAAACCTCGGTTTTCGTCCATAATCCGTTCCAGAAGGCTGTTCGAAAACAGAAACATGCTCTTTTAAAAATAAAAATGTTTACTGAACACGTCTGCTCACAATGGAAAGCAACACGAGGAAGCGTCACTTCCTCGTCTAGGAAGGCGAGAGGAGTCAAATGGTGCATTCAAGTGCGCTCAGTTTGTTCGAGAACCGAAATGTGTTCGTTATCCGAGGTATAAAAAACTCAAAATTTTTGGTCGAGAACTGAGATGTTCGAAAACCGAGGTTTGACTGTACTATAGGTCTGCGACAGTGTGGGTTTTATTTGTATTTTTTCATGGGTGGAACATATCTATCGTGGGAACAGAGAGCCACAGCTGCTGATGCACCCTTTCAGGTGTTTATTAAATGCAGGGAGAACCATAAAACAGCCAGACGCGCCAGCGTTCACTCGGCAAAGCGTGAACCAACTCGGCGATGCATTTTTGCTTGCTTGCATTGTAATTAATTAAAGGAAGTGGGTGTTTGTGTGTTGTGACCGCAGGTATCAAGGTCGGCGAGACGACGGCGGACAAGATGTTTACGCTAATCGAAGTGGAATGCCTCGGCGCCTGTGTCAACGCGCCCATGGTGCAGATCAATGACAACTATTATGTGAGTGCCACGTCTATTTCAAAATTGGCCGTCTGTTACCAGTGTCATAAATTGTTGGTGCAACACCCACCCTAAAGAAACCACATTACCTCAAAGAGCAGCCCCACTTCGAATACAGTATTGCCTTCTTTACGTAGTTGAAGTTGTTCCCTGAAAACACTTGCAACATGCATATGCCAAATTAACCCAACTGTCCATCATCATTTTCCATCCATCCATCCATCCATCTTCTACCGCTTATCCGAGGTCGGGTCGCGGGGGCAGCAGCTTTAGCAGGGAAGCCCAGACTTCCCTCTCCCCAGCCACTTCTTCCAGCTCTTCCCGGGGGATCCCAGGCGTTCCCAGGCCAGCTGGGTCAAGTCTCTCCAGCGTGTCCTGGGTCGTCCTCGGGGTCTCCTCCCAGTGGGCAGCCCCACTCACCAGGGAGGCGTTCAGGAGGCATCCTAATCAGATGCCCAGCCACCTATTGCTCCCTTTGGAGGAGAAGCGGCTCGTAGCCCCTCCCGGATGACCGAGCTTCTCACCTTATCTCTAAGGGAGAGCCCGGACACCCTGCGGAGACTCATTTCGGCCGTTGTCCGGGATCCCTGAACGACCCACACTCGTGACCATAGATGAGGGTTGGAACATGCGGTAAATTGAGAGCTTCGCCCTTTGGCTCAGCTCCTTCTTTCCGATACAACGTCCGCATTACAGCAGACGCTGCACCGATCCGCCTGTCGATCTCTCGCTCCCATCATCATTTTGTGCTCCCAAAAAAGAAAACACCCAACAAAAATGTTGGTAATGTGTTTTTCTCAGTCAGAAAAGAAAATTACAGTGATAACGCAATTATCATCCATCCATCCATCCATGCATGAGCCGATCCATTTATCATCACAAGGGTCACGGGGCATGCTGGAGCCTACCCCAGCTGTCTTCGGGCACTAGGCGGGGGACACCCTGAACTGGTTCGACAAACAACCTTCCACGTTCACACTCACACCTAGGGACAATTTACAGTGTTCCATTAACCTGCCATGCATGTTTTTGGAATGTGGGAGGAAACCGGTGCACCCGGAAAAAAAAACACCCACGCAGGCACAAGAACATGCAAACCCCACACAGGAAGGCCGTAGCCGTAATCGAACCCTGCACCTCTGCACTGTGAGGGTGACACGCTAACCAGTCGACCACCGGGCTGCACCAATTAGATCATTAGAATCATAATTCAGTGGGCATTGTGCAGAACTTTTTGATGTGTGTACCCCGTCCACTAGGGGGCAGTATAATAAATTGGCATACAACAAACATCGCAACTCCAGACAAAAAAAAAATAAAGGCTCCACAATGGCTTGGATATCTGTTGCCGTTGTCCTCTTTAGGGTAGCAAGGGAGAGGCACGGTAACATTTTTTGAATTTGTGAGTACTTCCCCTTACATGCTATTTGAAAGATTTTGGACTCGTCAGCCACACGATGGCGTAAAAGCAAGGCAGAGATCCATCCCATCCATTTTCCGAACAGCTTGATCCTCACTAGGGTCGCGGGGGGTGCTGGTGCCTATCCCAGCCGTCTTCGGGCAGTAGGCAGGGGACACCCTGAATCAGTTGCCAGCCAATCGCAGGGCACACAGAGACGAACAACCATCCACGCCCACACTCACACATCGGGACAATTTAGAGTGTCCAATCAGCCTGCCATGCATGTTTTTGGAATGTGGGAGGAAACCGGAGCACCCGGAGAACACCCACGCAGGCCCGGGGAGAACATGCAAACTCCACACAGGGAGGCCGGAGCTGGAATCGAACCCGGTACCTCAGCACTGTGAAGCCAACGTGCTAACCACTGGACTACCGGGCCGCCAAGGCAGAGATGTCTAACACAATTTCTTTGCAAATGTCATGCACGTGTTGCCGCTGTTTTTCATTTGACACACCTTATTTCACCTCAGTTTAACACAGAGTAGTGTTTAATCTCTCAGTTTACATCACAGGCGTGTGATTTATGAGCAATACACAACCATGCAGTCGACTTCTCCCAGCCACACAAAGCACACATCGCCTGCCCTGTGAAGCTAAGATTTACTTGCGAATATAAAGAACATGAGGGGAACGTCGGTCAAAGTTTTAGTGGATTTATTTTTGTGTTATGATGCATGATTGTTATAAAGTGCCCAGCAAACATGGCATCTGTAAAGCTGATGTGAGTACTGTTGTTTGAAAGACAAGAGTAAAAACTTTTGAGTTGATTTGGTTTTGCGTTATATTGCAAATTAAATATGATGAATTTGTGGTTAAAAAAAAGTGCATTTCTAAAAATGATCAGGTGGTTAAAGAACTCAACATGATCGAAACAGTCCAACCTGGAATGAAAGTCTTCATCCATTCACAGCTTTCTCGACAAAATAGTTAAATGACCTGCTAATAAAAATGTGATTAACAAAAAATAATACTGTAATAATAACAGATTAGCCCTGACTAGCAGTGTGCTTTTTTTTCCCCCAGGAGGACCTCACCCCAAAGGACATAGAGCATATTATTGATGAGCTCCAAGCAGGCAGAGTCCCGCCTCCAGGGCCCAGGTAGACTCTGCACTCTTATCGTATCGATTTACCCTGACGAAGTGACCTTATATTTTCTCGTGTATTTCTTTTTGTAGAAATGGCCGTTTCTCGTGCGAGCCTGCCGGTGGACTGACCTCATTGACCGAACCTCCAAAAGGGCCCGGCTTTGGCGTGAGGCCGGACCTGTAGTAGACTTGTTGCTTTGTTGTTCAAAACAAGATGATAGTCTTGTTTGATGGGAACATATTATGTAAATAAATTAAATGACTGTACCTGTGCAGTTTTATTTCAGCGACCATCTGCTACTTTGTTGTCTGACTGATGTGAAGTCATTAAATCAGCAAGACAAAAATTCAGTAAACAGAAATATTTCACACTAGCATACAACAATATATAGGGTGGTCTTAAAGTGGGTATACACTTTTCCTTGTTACCATCCTCAGGATTGCTTTTTATTTTCAACATGTCTCCTTTGTGACCTACTTTTCTGTACATCCTGTGCGGCTTCTTGCCTTCCTTACCTCAGACATGATTTTTATTCATTCATGCTCTCATCATTCATCCTTTACTTCAAACTACATTTCAGCCTTTATTCCTTCCACCTCAGATCTGCTTCTTCTTTAATTTCTGACTTTCCACCTCTGACCTTTTTTCAACACAGCCTTCCTCGCTACCTCTTACACCTGTCCCCCTCACCTCCTTAATTTTCTTTCTTTATTTCCCGTCTCTAAGACATGCTTTTTATTTTACATCCTTTGCTCAATTTGCGCCTTCCAATTTTGCTTTTCAATCCACTGTTCTTGACTTGGCAAGCTGTTTGACATTATTCACTGTGCCTGTAATTAAAATGCATACCTACGTTTGGCTCACCCCATGAATGGGAACAACCAGTTCCGAGCCAGCGTCCTTCCTTTAACAAATACAAAGGAGAAAAAAAAACATGAATGAAGGCGAGCCATTGTGTGATAACGCCTTTTGTCACACACACCGCTGTCACTTTCGTCATTGGCCCCGGTGGCGCTCTCGTGTATGGCCGGGGAGGGGGAGCCATTTCCCCCCGCCCACTTCGAAAGCCTGCTTCGCAACATGTCATCGTCGAGGTGTTCGCGCATGCGCAAAAAGCCACAAATAAGAAGCTGCGCATGCGCGTGACGCAAATGTCACTGCGCAACAGATTCGACACGAACAAATGGGCTTCTCGGTCCTTTGACAGAAGAGAGATAGCGTTTAGTATAAATTGCGAGGGAGAGTTTAAAGGACAGTTTATAGATTTTTTTCCCAGAAGGTTCTCCGTGTAACACCAATGACGTCAATATGCTTCCTTTCTCCCCCACTTTCCCTAAAAAGGCACATTTACGCCTTTAAAACTACCACAACATAACAGCATGGCGATTGTTCTTACCAGCCAAACGTTTTACGCCGAGTAAAAGCTATTGAATGACCTTCACGTATATTGCATTGCCATCAACACCAGGGAGGACGTAGGCCAGCCGACTCAGAGCCCCGGCTGGAGAACCTTTTAAACTCGGTGTAAACTGGGGCTGGATCACATGGCTTCTCACAGACCAATCAGAGGGCCCAAGATCCGTCACGTGTATTCCTCAGGCCAATCAAAACGGGCTGCTGGCGTGTTTATGCTGGTCTTTTCTCGGCTGGAGAGGAGGAGAACGAACTAAGGGGCTGCGATGTTTTCAAAAGGCGGCGATGAACGTCACACTGCCGTAGGCTACGGTTAACGTCCGAGCTTTTCCCCCTTTTAGAAGCGGGGCGGGTTGGGGTGGGGTGGGGGGACGAATAACGGTTTCGAGTCGAGCCACCCGCGGATGTGTCGACGGCGGCCAACGTAAAAGGTAAGGCGGTACGCTGCGTGTTGTTTATCCTGCGGACGGCGAGGCGGAATCGTGCTAGTTGCTGTTAGCCCTGTGCGAGCGCCGAGCTAAACTGACGTAACGTACGTGTGGGGAAACGTATTTTCATGTCTTCTTACGTACGAGTGCCACGTATGGACATTTGTATACATTTGCACCTACCATAACTAGCGGGTCTAAGCATGGCGAGCGGGTAAGGGGCTGAAATGTCCCTTCGGCTGGGTTGAAGTAGTGGAGCTAACGGAGCTACAGTTAGCTTCCTAGCTGGGGATCTGAAGGAGGGAGGAGGGTTGCGGGGGGTAAGGAGGGGGTACACTGGTGAGGGTCTGCGGTGATGGTGGGGCTTTTGTCTCTGTGAGCTGGGCTTGTTTTGCCCTCACACACCAAAAAAATAAAAGAAAATACTCGACCATGTAACATGCTAGCTGTAATTGGAATATTATTACATAGCGTCATGACAACTCAGTGGACATTTTAAGGCTTAGGATCATAGCCCTGCGCTTGTGTTTGGGGATTGTGCTTACCTATTAATAAAATGGCAAATTATATGTCGTTTCGATAAATTAGAAGACGTTATTGAACAACTGGAGTGTGGTTTGGATAACCAGAATCCTCCCAGCCAGTCAGTCCAGCCTGACTGTGACATGTTGGGGGTGTGTGTTGCCTCCTGATACAAAAGCCGCCTGTCTTTTTTTTTTTTTTTTTTTACATGGCTACCACGCACACAAAACGTCTGCCTGCACACAAAACGTCTGCCTGCACACTAAACGGTCACTTGAGAGGCAATAAAAATCACCAATGCTGGAAATTGGTCCTAGACAACATGGCAATCTTGATCTGTTCTCAATGTGTTTAAATATGCTCGTATGTGCCATAATTCAAGCTAAATAATCTCTCAAGCGTTTTAAATAATCGAAAAAGTGTAATGAACAAAAACCTCGTTTTCCAAACATTAACAAAAGGAATCGTATATATGGTGACCCCCTTGTAAGTGCAAATAATGGATGTCTCCGCCATAACGTTTAGAGTTGCCTGTATTTTGAGTTTACTACGTAAATACACCACCAATTATGATCCCGAAGCACTTGGACATAATTTGAAATTCGCCTGACAACACAACCCTTAAATGTAATTACATGATATAGAAAAACATACACTGGAAATGCAAGGGGCTGGCATGTATTTTGGCTATTGGCAGCCATTTTATGTAGTTTTCTACTTGTTAATACGTACATATTTTTAAATGCACATATCCACTATTTCGTAATAGTCGTAACACAATCTGAACCTCTCTCTACATCGTCTTGAGACTTTTATCCCTCTGCTTTCTCCGACTTCAACCCCGCAAGGAGCCTCGCTTGCCTGTTGGACCACGACAGGGATCTTCCATCGCGCTGCTTTTCGCTATCAAACTGGTTGCCTCAGCAAGCAGGACATAAGAGACTTTGCTCAAAAATACCCAAATTGGTGTGAATAACTTTTTTTTTTTCCCTAGCAAATTGATGTTCGGTTCGACGGCAAAATTCAAATGGTGCATCAGCGTCTCATTTATTTTATGTGGCATTGCTGTCTCCAAGTGTGTTGAGTTTTTCGGATTTAATAGTGGCAACATTTAAAAAAAAAAAAAGCCCCACACAAAATGACTGGTCGTTACCTACTTTGGTTTTACAGTCATGGTCCGGTTCACATTCGGTGCAGGAAGGGAACAAAATGCAAAACGTAAACATGCTTTTCTTCTGTGTGAACAGGAACACATTTAATGCCAGTTAAAGTGAAAGGCAAAAAAACTGTACGCAGTAAATTCTTCAATGGCAGAAAGATTCTCAATGTATACAGTAAGATTAAAAAAAAATGGAGTATTATAGGTTTTGTAGTCCGTCTTCATTTTTTGAAAGAATCGGATGCCGATGCGTGCAAATTAACGACACAACAGTTCAAATCTTTTCATTTTAGGAAAGTGCAATATCTAATGAACTGACCGAACCAGTAAGTGAATCCGTTTCAATACTTCTCATGTGATATTGCTTTTAAAAAAAATATATATATTAATCACCCACCATGACAAGGTAAGGTCAACAATATAAGAAATCCGCTAAAAGATAAGGGAGATGCTTATTCACGGTTTGATTGTGAGCAATATGGAATGCAGAAAATGTGTGAATGTGTGCAATGATGCAATGCAGAAAATGTTTGGATGCAACAAAGGTGTGTCTGCAGCACAACGAAAATGCAAGAGCCTCGAATTTCACATATTTACAAGGTCATTTTGTACAAAATAATAGTGCTCAATACAAAGTTTTTAAATAAATGATTATTTGTTTTATTAATCATGATGTCAATATCAATCAAAATTCGGATTGTTTTTTCCGTACTCGCCCAGCCCTAATTGTTACGGGAACAATGACTGAATTAAATAACTGAATTGTGTGTGCATCACGTTACACTGCCTTAGATTTGTATTTAATACAGGCCAGTGCACTTAAGCATAGTTCAGTTATATTTAACTTTTAACTTTTTTCGGGTTACATTGACAGTGCGATATATTCAACGATGCGATACTCACCTTTGGAACGGAGCATTTGTATTTGATGTGGGACAAAATATCGATACTTTGATACATTTGCGTTTATATTGCTCCTGGTACATTATAGTCACAGTCATGCCAATCGGAATCTCGTCGATGTTTTCCCATTTTTCCATACCAGACAAATCGCATTTAATTTGGGATGCTTTATTTTTCTTTCTCCACACACAAGCTATCATTTATCACTGTGTGTATCATTATCCGTGCCGAAATATCACAAAGATAACGTGTGGTGAGTTTCCCGGGTTGCCCCTCTCGTTTTATCGGTTGATTGAAATGAATGGTTACATTGCGTAAACTGGGGTGATTTATTAGCCCAAATTCTAAATTTGCTCTTTAACTGGGAGCCTAAAATGATCTGTGTCCATCCGTGTACACTGGAATGTCATCGTTATCAATAATATCTTGCTCAAGCCTATATGTGTGTACAGTGTAACCTGGATGCCATACAAGGATAATATAGCCGCCAGACGATAAGCCTCTTAAATTGGAGAATAGCCCATTGACAAAGGGACAATTCCGTAAGAGTCTGAATAAGAAAAATCATTTAATCGTGAGGGAGAGAAAAAAAATTGCTTGCTTATTGACCAAATCAAACATGTTTTCATTTTATTTCACATTAGGTGTCCTATCGTTTTAGGTGGATACAGTACATCAATAACAACAGAGCGCACGAAATAGTCTCAAGGACCCGTGCCTGGAATACAGTAGAAAGTCGGCCATCTTGGCTTGAAGCGGCCCTTTCACAATCCTTTGCGCAACGCTGGTAAATTTGAAAAAAAATGTGTGCGAGTTTCGCATAAGGACACAAAAGTCACTGGAGGGCATTTCTATAGCGGCACGCGTGAAAAAAATCTCAAGAATCCACGCCCAAAATTGATCACAAGTCTGTAATTCGCAATTGAAGCAGCCATTTACGGCAAATTCCTTGGCTTGTATTTTGACAAGCTCTGACATTTTTTTTTAAATGAGCTTCAATCGGATAATAGATCATTGGGTGACGCTTAGTTGGGAAGCTGTTTTTGAACCTCTAAATATAAATTGGCATACCTTTTCTAACACTTTTAAATGGTAAATTTTGCCAAACCCCGATAACATCACCATTTTTACTCAAATACTTTCTGAAATTACACAGCACTTCTCATCAACGCAGCAGAGCACATGCTAAGACTGAGCCAGTGTGCAGCTGGTTTTTCTCGAGCAAGTGTAGAGGCCTCGCATGTGCGTTGGAGTGGGAGGAGCATGCCGCCAAGCGCATATCATGGACTCGTGGTGCTCACTGGCGGATGAAACGCGCCGCTGAGTGTTGTTGTTTTTGTCGCGCCTGGTCTTGTAAAATGCTGCCACGCAGATATGTTGCCATGCTAACTGGCTTGATCATTTGGCAGACTGCAGGAGGACTGCGCAGCCATGAAATGAACACTGCAGCATGACACCGCACACATTGACTGGATTGATTATAATGCTGTCGTGATTAAAAACGATCAACTTTTGACTTTTGAGGAGCCTCGACATGCCTGGAAATTCACCAAAGTTTGCAAGCTTGTTTATTCTAGTGACCAAGTATTTCAGGATTTCAGAATACAAGATCATCACAAACTTGGTTGGCCATGTCCATCATAACAGGATAAACAAAAACAAAAAAAGTCTCAATGACCCAAAATGAAACAGCAATTCAGCAATTTTGATTTGAAGCAACTCTTTTGCATTCAGTCACACCTTTTGAAGGTTGGGGGAAAAAGGTATACAGTCAAACCTCGGTTTTCGAACGTCTCTGTTCTCGACCAAATCGGTTTTCGACCAAAAATGTCGAGTTTTTTATGCCTCGGATGACGAACAAATTTCGGTTCTTGGACAAACTGAGCGCTCTTGAATGCACCATTTGACTCCTCTCGCCTTCCTCACACGAGGAAGTGGTAGACTTGTCTATCCTAGCAGGAATGACAAAATAGTCTCCAAGAACTATCCCCGAAGTTTGACAGGAAGTCAGCCATTTTGCTTCCATGTCATTTCCCGCTAAAATGCACCCCGTTGAAGGTCAGGGGAAAAAAACTACTTCGGGCACCTGCTCCCCCAAGGATGAGAAATTGGGTGGATACGTCTAACATAACCGGATGCGCCTGTTTTTGACTGCCTCAGTGTTCAGATAGGAAAAAGAACGTTCCAAAACCTTCGTTTGGTTTTGGTGGATGTGTCTATTTTAACAAAGATTTTCACAAAGATCGCAAAAAATAAATGGAATCACTGGCTTAATCCTCGTAGATTTCCACGTAGACGCCGCTCGATGTTAACACTTGTATCGTTGTTTACATGCAAAGGTGCACACAATATAAACGTAGCAGACCTGTAAATAAATATTGGATAGAGGCATGAAACCATAATTGGGGGGTCAGACTTGCACCGCAAATCCAACCGTAGGCTGTTGCCCTCACACTCTTCCGATTGCATCAAGTGGTCTCGCCTCACATCTCCAGGAATGCATCCACTCGGTATTTGGAATTGTTTTAATGCATTAGCTACACTCATGTGTTTCTTATTTCGCAAACACGAGCTGCAGTGGAGGAACCTCCTCGTATGGATTGCATGTGAGCTTGCCTCGCTTGAGAACGAAGACACGTCCCAAGCTTGGGTCCTAACCTTTACTCTAATGCCCGTCGCACCCTCACCCTGCACGCAATGCTCTTTGCTTTTAACCCACAATTACCAGCAAAGGCACCATTGTTCTTGTCCACCGATTGCATATCTAATCATTAACCTAGATTCATAGTGGCTTGCGCTTGCATTCTTTCGTCTCATTTTAATGGCCACTATTTTGGGAGTACTGAACAATATTTTCACAAAACATGTATAACCTTTCCATGAGCAAATAGAATGTCTTCCTTCATTGTGTTTTAGTTGTCAGGCTATTGGGAAATTATGGTTTTTACAGCGACAATGAGGACAGTATCAAGACTTAACACTTTGATTCCACAAGACGTACTTGTACGTCGTTTTAAAATTAGGCCCCGCCTACCAAGGACGTACTTGTACGTCTAAGTCTTTTTTTTGCGTCATAGAGAGGAGGAGGGTCTGATGCAATCTGTGAATGAGAATAATCAGTTTGCATTGTAAATCATGTAAAAAAGTGACCAGTAGGTTCCAGTGGTGCCTCACATGCTTGAAATGCAACAACTCAAAAGTATCTGGTTAGTTGTTGATATGTACATGAAAAGTAAACTCAGAAGAAGCTAAATGAAATGTTCCGCTTCCACCGTAAGTGAATAACAAGTGAATTGCACTGAGGTGCTCTAGACGAGCAAGGATCGCGTTGCGTCTACCTACATCCCCTTGATCGTGTCACACGGTGACGTTGTCATTTTTGCAAATGATCATCGAGCTGGATTCAGTTTATTTTGCTACATTTGGCTTTTCGCCAGAGATTTTCGTCAGGCTTCACTGACCGTAACGTTCCACCACTCTTCTGACTTGCGTTCATTTGCTTAGGTAGTTGTTTTGAATGTGTTGTCTTGAAAAATTTATTGACTTCGATATCACGATCAGTGTCATCAAATTACAATGAAACGGTAAAAATGTTACCAGGGCTCTTTGATGGTCATGCCTTTTGTCATCTGCAACGACAGCCATCTTTCCGCTCCCTCTCCCATGAATTCAACTGACACGTTCACGCAGCCAATAGAACTCTGGAACCCAGGCCAGATGCTCTGGTTTTTCTCTGTCTGGGTTTAGTATAGTCGGCAGTGGACAGACGCCCGAAGGCCCAAAACCACACAACTGAATTGTTGGTAATTAGTAGTTTTCCGACGAATGAAAAATTATCCCCCAACACGGGTTTCATCAATCGACATGAAATTGGTTGGACATGTCTGTTGAAGCAGTGTCCATGAGAGCCTCAGGAACCCATGCCTGAAATGAAACTGGAAGTCGACCATTTTGGTATGAAGCAGTCATTTCGTACATAGTCGCATGTCCTGGAAAGCTTGGGGGGGGGGGGGGGGGTGTATGCTTGTGTGTGTGTGTCTGAAACTGTCGTATGAGCCATTTGAAATGTTACCACCGTTCATTGGTAACGCGTTCTTATCACTATTTGGCGATGGTGAAAGCTTGCATTCTTCTCTGATGTGCCATTTAATCACACATGTTGTCGTAGGGCAATTCCTTTGTGTCATCTTGACAGCATGCCTCGTGAAAACGCACATTTTAAACCATGCGTCATTGGCGTTGGCCTGAAGCCCCGAGTGCCGCCGTCACGCTATAGAGGCGTCTGGATCTCTGCGGGCCTTTGTTGCTGCCCTGGCCCCTCTTTCTCCCTCATTGTCGCCTGTAGTGATCAGGCCTTTTTTTTTCTCTTTTTTTTTTTTGCGCCTGCCTTTGTCCTGCTCCTCATTAGAGAGTCAGTGGTGGAGGAGGGGGCGGCGACTGGGAGTAGATGCACACCCCCTCCCGCCCATCTCCACCCCTACACCATCATTTAGCCTGACGCCATAGACGCCGAGAACCAAGTGACGGGCTGTTAAGTTGTCGCAGCCCGTGTACCCCCCACCGCCACCCATACACAAACACACCCGATGCCTCTGAATGTCACTAGCGCGATATTACATTTTAGTAAAGTGGACGCCACGGTATGGTTTTCCTTTGTGCCACACATACGATCCATGGTGTCGTCAACGCTATTGCGGCTGCTCGTTCCTGTGCAGCGTGTCAGGCCTGCGATGCTATTCTTAGCCCTCGTCCCATGCTGCAGTCGCAGGATCGGGTTACTACACTGGATGTGCTCCTCGCACAGCTACGCCAACACTACAATCATCATGGATCCCCCCCCCCTAGCATGGTGCCGTGCAGCGGAGCTACTCTGTTAGCAGCTTTACCTCTACCAAGGACGTACGCGTATACCGCTCAGAGCTGTCATAACGATGAGATTTACAGACAGGGTGGGTTTCAGAAATCAGAATAATCCAAAAATACGACAAAATGAGGTGACCCTAAAAATGGCATCTTTGTTCAAGCATTAACATTGCATCATCAAAGACAGCAAATCGTTCTCAACGCCTGACATTGGCCATTATCTTCTAAAAATAACACCCACAGGTGTGGATTCCTCAATAATGAAGATTTGTGAAAAAATATGAAATTTACCAAATTTTAGCAAAGGCGGTTTTAGCCCGACGCCTTTGAAAACGCTCTTCCAGGAATGTATGATGATGTTTTTCAACTGTTAGGAAGAATATTGTATATACCACCTTTAAACTGCTTTGGGCCATTCGGACTATATCTGGTCACTGTTGCGTTAAAATTAGTGGTGCTCCGATCGATCTGTGGCCGATGATTATCGGTCAAAAATGTGTGTGATCTGCGAATCCAAACAAAACCTTTTAAAGACCCATCGATCACCCTGTGTACCGATATATTATCGTTCTGGTAAGGGTGTGACATATTTCTCCCCAACTGTTTCTTTCTTTTTAAGAATTGCTCATATGCGTCTTTACAAAATAAGAGCAGACATGGTACTGACTGAACATTGCATAAATTCTTTTCCCCAGCAATGCACAACACATCGCCAGTTACACTGAGGAATTGGCATGGATGTCACTATAGAAAAGTCACAAGCCTTTAAGTATGACACACATTCAGCTACTGGTAACAAAAATGCACCGAGAGGAGAAGGATAAAGATCCTTATATCTTTATTAATTAAATATATCTGTGCCACACAATGCACTGTGGAAACAGAGTGGCTCGAATCTAGCCGCTCGATGATATGACACGCCTGTAAAGTGTTGCTGTGTTCTGTTCATCGGCATCACAAAGACAAAAGAAAAACAAACGAGAATGTATTGATAGCAGCAGAAGTTTTGCCATTGATAAGAGAAAAAAAAAACAGCCCGGTGAAACGCATGCGAGAACAGCTGAAAACCCCGATCGGAACATCTCCAGTTAAAATTACTCAAGTAATGCTTCACATCTGTGTTGCATGGAGAACTTGTGGAACCTATCAACTTCTATTGCAGTCCCAAGATGGGACTACTCGGCACAATTCCTCTGCCTTTTTGCTTGGGAAAACATATTTTTTGTGGGCCGATTATGGAGTTAGTAGGGAAACCACAAAGCCAGTCAGCTTTTCACACGCTTAATTTGTGTGCTTGATGATCTTTTTATACTGCCCTCAAATAGCCCGCGTGAGCATGCCAGGATCATTTTAGCTGTCGTGTGTGTGTGTGTGTGTGAACTGTCTCGAGGTTTGATCCTGACTTGAAACAGCCTAAGGTTAACGTCTGTGCTGGTTTGGTCAACGCCGAGCTGGCGGGGGGTCCGGACCGCACGCCGTCGTAATATCAGTTGCCACTGCCCGCCCTCGCCACGGTTGTTTTCTGCGATGCGGCCAGTTTCGCTTTTAAGGTTGGCTGTGTGCTTCCCCCTTTCTGTTGATGAAAGTGTGTTTGCTGACTAATGGCTGATTTCTCATTGGCATCCGGCAGGGAAGTGTACTCTGTCCTGTCGTGCTTGTACTCTGGATATGCAGGGGAAACGGTTGAAATATTTAGTGCTTGTGGTGTCAATTGCTCTAACTCCTAACCCGACGCCATATTCAACCCTATCATAACTCCAAATCCTGCTCTAATATCAATCCATCCATTAATTTAACGAGATCATCAACCAATCGTGTTGTTTCTAGATGAGAGAAGTTGAGAGAAGTCATTTTATCCCTCACAAGCCTTTGAATAACGATCTCATTGTATTGTTTATCATTAGATCATTCAAATGTATCAAAAAGAGGAATCCCTCATTTTATGTTAATGCTTCTATGGGCCAATTCAGCCAAATTGGTGACATTTGCGTCCCCAATCAATTACTTGAAAATATTTTTTTATAAAGCGTCCTGCATATTGATATGTATTGTGTTAACATTCAATTGGTGTAGATGTCATGGCTATAGTGCCTGGATTTGCATTCATCCATTTTCTGATCCGCTTATCCTCACAAGGGTCGTGGGGCGTGCTGGAGCCTATCTCAGCCGTCTTTGGGAAGTCGGGAGGGAAATCCCGGAGAAAACCCACACTGACACGGGGAGAATATGCTAACGCCACACAGGAAGGGCCGGTGCCGGAATCGAACCTTGCACCTCTGCACTGTGAGGCCGACATGCTAACCAGGCGACCTCCTGGCCGCCCTGTATTTGCAAACTTGCTAAAAAACAATACTAAAAACCCACAAAGAGTTTCAGTACAAAAAAATGACATGATTGAAAAAAAAAAAAAGAGCCGATACACATTGAAATGTTCAATATGTGTACAGTATCATCAAATGTAAGTGGGAAATCGCCAAAAGAGGGGGACCTATATAGAAATGAATTCATTTTGAGAGTATTACAAATGGTAAGTGGCTTTGATTTGCTGGAATGATCAATGTAATAACGTAACAGATACACATTGATCTATGAACTGTATATTTCTTTATTGATTTGAAAAACAAAATGGATGCATTCTTTTTTTTTTTTTTTTTAATGCGTCGCTGAGGAAACCAAAGACGCTGCCTCGAATGCCAATAAGCGTACTTTGGACGTCCCTAGCTGTGTTTTATTTCAAGCAAGTGGCTAGTAACATTAGGGTTACTCCGTTACGCCATAAAAAAATTTTTTTTTTCCCCCCTGCTTTTAGTTTGAATCATTAAAATGCATTTTTCTGACTTTTTTGACAATTCACCTGATGTTTTCGTTCATTTTCAGGTACATGATGAACCCGCTGTGCCGGAGCTGTCTCAGCTAGTCGGATGCCACACCATGGCCAAACCTGGGAGCGACAAAGATGGCGCCATGGTGGAAAAGCAAGCGGGAAAGAAGGTACGGACATGACAAACCTTGGTTCCTTACACATTATTATTCCCAAGATGCCCTTTTATCTGAGGAATGACTTGTAGCCCTAAATGTCAGACATTCATTCGGTGGAAGCATTAAAACGTCATTGCCTTATTTATAGCAACCGCCATGAAATTCAAGACGCCGCATTCCCTAATTATTGCCTTCTGTTTTCGCGCACATTCCATGTCACAACCGTTCTCCCCTGCCACTTAAAAAAAGGACTCCTCCTTCAGTCGACAGTCACCGGTTTGGGTCGCCTCCACACTTTTTTTTTTTTTTTCCAGAGGTTATCTTGACGTTTTGGAAAAGGTTGCTCGGAAAAAAGTCTTTGCTTCTCTGTTTATTTTAGGTGACGTTGGGGAATGTTTGATCTTGACTAAGTTTTGCGACAGTGGGATGTTTCACACAGAGAGCCTGCAAATTAGCCATAGCAGAGGTGGTGGTGATGCTACTGACGGGAATTGATAAGAATGTCACGCATGCATATATCAGCCGGTTCTTTACCCAAATACTTTTTTCTCTTTTCTTTAAGAGCCTTTACCAACAGCTGAGTTGTGGTCAAAATGCTGGTTCTTGACATTACATACATACAGACAGTCCGTTCGTGATGCTGATTGGCTGTCGGTGATGCCATGAAAAGTTCACATTTGCGAATCCTCCCACAATGGCTGTTGAAGGAACATTTTTGCTTTTATTCCTGCCAACTGGCACACATTTGTCTCAACTACGTATTTATATCATACTAGACCAGTGGTTCTTAACCTTATTAGAGGTCCCGAACCCAACCAGTTCATATGCACATTCATCGAACCTTTATTCCTCCCAATCAAAACCGGTGCTGGCACACGCGTGCTGCCGAGAAGGCGCAACCACCAAGCTCGGATTCTTCTCAATGTAATGTGATCATCTGCAGCCAGTGATGGCGGGCGTGTCATAACCAATTGACATGTTGAGTCGGGTGTGTCTTAACCTCCATGGCAGAGGCTATATCAAACCCCTGAGACCGATTCACCAAACCCCTGGGGTTCGATCAAACCCAGGTTAAGAACCGCTGTACTAGACTATATATATCTAATGATTTTTATTCAAGCTCTAAAAATGTCATTTTCACTTTTTTTTTTCTTTTGGTCCCAACAGTCCAAAGACAAGTTGTCCCCCTTCACGAAAACACCCAAGCTGGACCGGAGCGAGTTGCTGGGAAAGGAAGGAAAAGTCAAGTCTTCCATGAAGCGCAAACTCTCCTTTACGAACAGTCCGACCCAGACTATGGCGGAGGAGCGAGACTCAGACACCGGTGAGGACTCTTCTTCCGCTTGCCATGCCGTCGCCCTACCCCTGTTGGCCAGATGTTAATTAGGGTTCGTCGTCATTATTTTGAGAACGTCACCTTAGTGCAGGAATGTCCAACGCCGGTCCACTGTCATGCTTCTTTTCCATCGCTCCCCTGCTGCAGCACACCTGATTCCAAGGATCAGCTCATCAACAAGCTCTGAAAAAGCATGAGCACGATTCTCATCATTTGAATCAGGTGCGTTGCAGCAAGGACAGATGGGAAAAGAGGCGGGACAATGGCCCTTGAGGACGGAGTTTGGACTTCCCTGCCTTCGTGACTCTCCATATACAAGTTAATTGGCTGGGACAAAAAATCTAAGCGGTCCAGTTGTTAGCGTGTTCAATACCAGCTCCGGCCTTCCTGTTTGGAGTTGTTCTCCCCGTGCTTGCGTGGGTTTTCTCCGGGTCCCTCCCACATTCCAAAAACATGCATGGCAGGTTGATTGGACACTCCAAATTGTCCCTACGTGTGAGTGTGAGCGCGAATGATTGTTCGTTTCTGTGTGCCCTGTGATTGGCTGGCAACCGGTTCAGGGTGTCCCCCGCCTACTGCCCGAAGACAGCTGGGATAGGCTCCAGCGACCCTAGTGAGGATAAAATGGTTCGGAGAATGAATGAATGAAAAAAGTCAAAGCTAACAATTATTAGGGGCTGCTAAGGACCTCGCATATTGTGGAAGACCCTGAGGGCACCATACATCTGTGCAAGAGAGTGAGGGAGTGGCAAGTGATTGGTCGAAAAACAGGAAGTGAGATGCTTGGTATTACAAGATCAGAACTGAAAGGACTTTATTTATTTTTTGTGTTGGATTAACATCTGGGTGCCTATCAGACCTTGACAAGATATCTTTTTTAAAATCTTACATTGCTGCAAGCTGTATGGGAATACAGAGTAAATATGATGGCCTCCTTCGAAATAACTGAAAGGCCTATCAACCGCAAAGTTTTACGACGTAATTGCTCATTGTGATTTTGGTTGTCATCACACTGCCATAAATATTTGAAAAGCTGCAACTGTGCTCAGCCGTTTGGGATTCTTTTTTTTTTCCTTTTGTCCACGTATGAGTTTTGAGGGCGGTCGTAGACAGCTCAGACATGGACCAGCAGTGCTTTAGAATTTTTATTTTTATTTTTTACAAGATGTGAAATTCTCAGCAAGTAAGCGCTTTCTCTTTTAATAGTTTCTCCTCTGTTACCGTGTTGGATGCAAACTGCAAAGTCAAAGCTTTGAACTTGTGCAACGAGCTTGTCTTGCTACTCGTCGATTCTTAATTTAGCCCGGTTGCAGCGTGTTTGGTTGTGATTTAAATGCTGTAATTACAGTAAAGTGTGCAATCGGGCATTTTACAACGCGGCCGCCCCGGTCGGCTTTCATCTTTCCCGCAAGCCGCTGCTTTGTGTAAACTTTAGCAGCACCTCACGGACCTATGAGACTTCTCAGAACCAGTCACAGGATCTCATCCTGTGGATTGGTGCGCTCTCTCTCTTACACTCTCTCACACACACACACTCTCACTCTCACCCTCTGTGTATTTCATACAATTTCGTCATCCATTTCTCGAACATTGAGGTAAAGGGTGGACTATAACTCGAACCGGTAACGAGTCAGTCAACAGGCAAATATTTTTTAAAAAGCCTCGAGTCAAAATCCATCCTGCACAAACCACTTGTGTGAATAACAATAATAAAAAGGCCGTGTGATTTTGCACCATATAGGCAGTGAGGATGTGTTGTGTCGCGTTTGTATGGAATTACTTATTGAATTGTGTCTTGGAGAGGGCAGCAAAATGGAGCACACTACGTGGCTGCAACCAACAGATGCACTGTTGATAGGCAGACCAGAAAGGTTTCCAACGTGTCGCTAAAACACTGCTTTTGCACCATAGAATTGGGGCCCCGTGTCTTTAGCAATGTTCAGCATGCCTGATGCTGTGATTGCCTTCCACATAACTCCTTTCATGTAATACACAAACAAAGGCGGTAGGGATTCTGCTTACCTTGTCTGTGTCTTAGCAGGAATCAGTCGTGATTAGCTTTTTTGAAAGGTAGTCAGTCTAATTTCCAAAAAGCAGTGATACTGCTTTTGTAAATAAGCATCTCTTTGTTCACAGCGTGTCAGTAGAGATGCGCTTTGAATTCCAAAAGCCACAAAAAAATATGTATTTAACTTTTTGTTTTGTTTTTTTGATTAATGGATTCAATTAATTTCCCAGGTCTAGCATAATTGAGCACATATCGTCACCCTAACGGCACAATTGCCCGCGTCATTTTTGAACAAGTTCAACAAGCACGTCCAATTGCCCACAGCGGGGGTCGGCAGCCTGCGGCTCCGGAGCCGCACGCGGCTCTTTAGCGCCGCCCTAGTGGCTCCCTGGAGCTTTTTCAAAAATTTTTGAAAATTGAAAAAATATATTTTAATATGGTTTCTTTAGGAGGACAAACATGACACAAACATTGTTAACTTTTTCCAATGCTGTAAAAATGTGTAAAATAAATATGACATTTAAGCATTTCTGTCAATGAAGATTTGCATCACAGCCTGCGACACACGTTTCGATTAGCAGGAGGGGGGTACCAGACAGGTGGCTGTTTCATGTACAATTCACCGAGGGTACTGGCAGAAAATGGGAATCTGGAGGGCAGAGAGGAGCCTTTTTAAATGGTTCACATGTGAGCAACGAAAGTTACCACGCTGCAAAAGTGCATCCCATGCCTCTGCATGCATGCCTCATCGGATTACCATGACCACCTGAGCATGATATTTTGGAAAATTGGGTGCTTAAATTAATCAGCAATGGCTTTGCAATATATTCATTTTTTGTGCTTTAATTTAATAATGTTATTGCACATTTATAGAATGAATAAATACATTTTAATTAACAATTTTTTGGGGGCGTGGGGCAAACTAATGTAACAACTGTGACAAGACTTTAAATGTAATTCCCATTGAACCACGTTAAAAAAACGAGCAGGTATGTTATCACTGATATATTGTATTGGATATATAATACAAGCATGAATTGCAACAGTTTTCCATGAGAGGCCACGGCCACGTTGTGCGACGTGCCGATCCATGCTTTTTTTTTTTAAAGCCTTTCTCTGTATTTATGAGTTGAAAATAACATTAAGGGTTAAAGAGCTGCTGTTGTCCACTGCTGCCCTCTGTTGTGTGTTGCCATGACTCATTCATAATGTGTGTGCGTGTACGTGAGCAGGGCGAGCGTTTTAATGCCGTGCTTTCCCACAATGCTTTGCACCACAGATGAGTCAGACCCAGGCCAGTCCGCTGAGACCTGGGGTGAGAGAATAGCGGCCCCCTGCCGGACATACACAGGTAATCAACTGATTCTAAAGATGCAGCTACTACCGCTGCTCTCCACAAGTTTCTCCTCGTTTGCCCGCCTTGCCCGTCGCAAGCGCACAAGCACGTGTGTGTGTGTTTTCTCACCCTCCATCTGCCCACGCATGTGTGTGTCGTCAAAGACTTGGGTGTGTTGGAGGCGGGTCAGGATGGGGTGGGTGTACTGCATTTTCGACCTCATACTTGTAATCTGCTGATGGATACAAGGTCTGTAGTCAACACATGAATCTCTGTCTCTATGTGTAACGTGTTGTTTTGGTGTTGTTTTTCAGATAAGGATGGTCCAGATAAGAAGAAGGTGAAAAAGGAGGCCGGGGGCAAGAAGTCACAAGCCCCCAACCTTTTGTTTGGCTATCCACTGTCCGAGCGCAAGCAGATGGCTCTACTCATGCAAATGACAGCAAACAGTCCAGGTTTGTGCTCCTTCTCCCCCCCCTCACACGTTAGTTCAAGTTAAGACCATCGCACAGTGAGCGACGCAACTGAAACGGACTGTCAGCGAGTGGGGTTTGGCAACTATTGTTTAAAAACTTTGAGATACAAGGTGTTGCTTGGGCCCCTGGGTTAACAGTTAACTCTTCACAACAATACTTAAAAAAAAAAGCTTTGTTTCTTACTTTTAAAGTGTACTGTTCAACTGAACATAAAACAGTGAGAATTGCACGTAACCTATCAAACTATCACACAACGTTGCCTTCTGCAAACGCTAAAACACAAAGCAAAACATCTCAGATGAGATCACCAGTAGCATTGGTGTTCCGGTGTTCCAATACTCACAGTTGTCTCCTGAGCAAAAAGTGACTAATAATACTGCGGCCCACTGAGAAGTGACCGTTTCCATGTATATCCACCCATCCATCCATATCTGCATGTCTTTATTATGCTTCCCTCAGGGGCGGACACCCGAAGGAGCAAAATAATGTCCGTTGAACTGGGGCAAAAACTGTTAAATTATCTCATCGTTACTGTACGTTTCTATAAAGTAAAATACTGTCATGATACTTTTCTTTAGTTCCATTGAAGATGTCTCTCTCTATCTGTCTGCCCATCACAGATTCCACGCCCAGCCACCCCTCGCAGACCACACCAGTGCCCAAAAAGGTCCCCAGCAGCGCCTCGTCGCGGCAGAAGGACAAGGTTAACAAGCGGAACGAGCGTGGCGAGACCCCACTGCACATGGCCGCCATCAGGGGCGACGCCAAGCAAGTCAAAGACCTCATCAGCTTGGGAGCTGACGTCAACGTCAAGGACTTTGCAGGTGGGACCCCAATGCCAGAGTAGAATGTATTTTTTTCTGCAAATAAACATGAACAACATGTTGCAGCATGTTCCAAATAAGCTGTAACATTTGGCAAAGAAAAAAAGAAATGCTCATCAAACACTTTTTTGGAACATGGCAAAGGTCAACGTGCTAACTAGGATTGGGTATAAAAGGATATACTCTGAATTGTTATTCATTCTTATACCGTTATGATGTTTGGTGTTTTGAGCAGGTTGGACCCCGCTTCATGAAGCTTGTAATCTTGGCTACTACGATGTGGCTAAAGTGTTGATAGCAGCTGGTGCTGAGGTGAACACGCAGGGTCTGGATGACGACACACCTCTCCATGACGCGTCCAGCAGCGGGCATAAAGACGTAAGACACGCACCGACTATCTGTTGGAAATATGTTGAGCGTTGGTTTTATTCCACCTCCTGCGATTCTCATGCAGATTGTCAAGCTGCTGCTACGCCATGGTGGAGATGCCTTCCAGGCCAACAAGCGCGGCGAGCGGCCAGTGGACGTAGCCGACTCAGAGGAGCTGGAGCGGCTGTTGAAAGGAGAGGTAGCGCTCTCAGACCAAGATGACAGTTCCTCAGGTATATGAAAGATTTGTATACATGTCATATTGTAAAATGACAGTTGTAAATAATGAAAGTCCTGTCCTATACATCCCATGTTTTTGGTAAGCAGACTCTGAGGATCCACCATCTGTCAACCCTTCCAGCATGGATGACAACATGGACGACTCAGACGCAGAGAAGGACTCTGATGCTAAAGCGAAAATGTCTTCGTGCATGCCGGACCTCGACGAGTATGAGTTCAAGGATGAGGAAGAGGAGGATGACCTGAGTAAAGCACTCAATGACCGACATATCCTGCGGCGAGACTTGCGGCAGAGGGAGAAAGAGGACCAGGAGCGCAACAATGTAGCTGGGAAGCAGCGTGCTAAGAAGGACGTTCTCTCCAAGTCCAAGAAGTCGAAGGTCCCTCGGTTACACTGCAGCTCGGATGCGTCCAGCGACGAGCAGGAGAGCCTCCCCGACAAGCGGAGCTCGCCCACCTGTTCCCACAGCTCAGAGGGTATCAAGGTCAAAAAGGACAGCGGCGAGCAGAAAGACAAGGGCAAAGTCAAGAGAAAGAACAAGAGCCAAAATAAAAATAAAGAAAACCAAGAGGACGGGAAGGAGAACAGCAAGTCGCTCGTCCTCCAGCTGGCCACTGTGTCAGAGAGCACGGACAAGAGCCGCGAGGAGGACTCCTTCAAGATGTCCTTCAGCCCCAAAGACGACTCGTCCGTTCACCTCTTCCACTTGTCGGCCATCAAGTCACCCAAACTCAACCACGGCCTGGCCGACAAGCACACGCCACTCAAGCAGGAGAATAGCTCGTGTCCCACCGATGCCATCAAGTACAACCACTACTCAGACGCTGACTATTCCACGGAAGGCTCCAGCACCAAGGCCCACAAGCACAAAGAGAAGAGCAAGCACCACCAGAGGGATGGTGAGCGCGATGACTGCCGTGCCAGCCCATGCAGAGACTCCGCCGGCCCCGTCGCTTCCGAGGGCGCCATGCGCAAGACAGACCTGGACATCAAAGCGGCTAAGAAGCACAAAGTCAAACATCGGGAGAAAGACAAACATCGGAGAGAGTATGAGACAGAGCGCAGCCGTCACAGGCAGAAGGACGCCAGGAGAGACGGCCACAGGAATCTGGAGTTTGACAGAGAGTTCTGGAAGGAGAACTTCTTCAAAAGCGATGAGACAGATGACACGTCGCTTGTGAAATGTGAAGCGGAGGAGCACTGCTCCCTCCAGAGGATGTCTGACGGCTCTCCTTTCAAGGAGGAGAAGAATTCCAAGGAGAAACATTTTAGCAGCAAAGACAAGCGGCACAGGGACGAGCGTGATAAGGACAAGTCGGTGAAAAAAGAGCGTCGGGAGGAGCGGGTGAAAGAGCGCGACGACAGGGGCGAGTGCAGCGGGCGGATTCCAGATGCCGAACTGCCGCAGAGCAACAACATCAAAGAGGAGGCGGACGAGACGCCCATAACTCTCGCAGCTGATCAGGAACATCTGGAGCCCACGCGCGAGAAAACAGACAAGCGGCTCCCAGGAAAAGAAAAGGAAATGGAAAAAATGGAGAAAAAGCATCCGGACAAGGAAAAAAAGCTCAAGTCGGAGCACACAGACAGAGCAGAACCGCAGAGTCAGTTGGAGCGCTGGAAGGAAAAAGAGCGATCCGGAGCCACTTCCTGTCACTCGCAAGGTGATAAAAACTACAAGGAGAGTGATAAACTCAAGTCTCTTTCCACTGCAAAGAAGTATGAAGACAGCCGAAAGGGTCGAGACAAACCGGATAAACGCTCCGAGAGAGATTATGGCGTCATGGATCACAGAGAAAAGATCGCATGAGTTCTGACAAAAAGAAGCCTTTGGAGAAATCCTCTGATCACGGCAGATCCGATCGCTTCAAGGAGAAGGACTGTGACCGAAAAAGAAAAGAGAAGCTAAAAGATGGAACTCTTTCCTCAAGTTCCAATCTGAAATTACTTTTGGAAGAGAAGAAGGCATATCTCTCTGACAGTGGTAAGTCCTCGTTCACAAAGTCTAAAGAGGAGGTGGGGAGGATGCCAGAGAAAGATCGGGACCGGAAGGAGCGAGACAGAGATTCGGAAAGGCACAAAGACAAAGACCGACACAAGGACCGCTACCAGCAGACCAAGCTCGGCAAAGTCAAGCCAAGTGAGATGGATGCCGAAAAGCCCAAGCCGAAAACCCCCACTGCTGGAACACGAGACGCCAGGCCCAAAGAGAAGCGCCTGGTCAATGATGACCTGATGCAGACCAGTTTTGAGCGAATGCTTAGTCTAAAGGACCAAGAGATCGAGCAGTGGCACCGGAAGCACCTGGAGAAGATAAAACAGAAGGAGCGGGAGAGGCTCAAACAGAGACCTTTGCCGGACCCTGGAAAACCCAGGCCAAAAGACAGGACCAAGACAGATGCCTGCTTCAGCAAAGAGCTCATGCGCTCCAAAAGCTCTGAAGTTTCTGACACCCACGCCAGGGAGAAAGCCCTGAAGGACGTCTCCAGTCTCAGGACTGTGTCCCTCGACGGAAAGAGCCTGCCTTCCATCGGCAACAAGGTCATGTCTGCAGTTGAGAACTGCCTGAGCAGATCCCCACGGCCCGAGGGCGAACACTGCAGCCTCATGTCCAGGTCCGTGTCCCTGGTCTCAGTTGCTAGCTCAGAGGATTCCTGTCAGGCAGTGGCGATGACCCCTAAGCATGTGGAATACGACTCCGACATGAACCCGGAGCCGGGTGACACGCAGCCCACGATCTTGCAGTCTTCCCTCGTCATCCAGGCCACCAGATTGCCATCTGTTCTGGATAAGGACTGCGTTGTTCTTCCGGTTGCACAACGACTGACACTTCCCAGCAGACATGAATCTCCTTACCTCAGGGCCATCCTGGACGAAGATGCCAACGCATCGACTGAAACCAGGTTGACTGACAGTCCACCAAAACCCAATGCAGAGGTTCTGCAGACAAGGGAGACGTCAACAGAAAGGGAAGAGGTGAGCGTCGGTCAACATTGTTCAACCACTGATTCGGTCGCAGAGTATAAAGATAATGATGGCAGCTCCTCACCGAACAGAGAGCCTCCAAGTCTCACTCTGTGTGGTAGTCTGCCAATAGAACCCTCTGATGCCACTGTCATGAGGGACATTCCCTGTCTGGAAAGTCCACATTTGCAACTGGAAGCTACCAAGGCGGACTTTGACCCTCCATCAGCATCTCTGTTGACAGAAACACCTGATCTCATGGACCCTGAAAGCCTACACCAAGAGACTCCTGTCCCTGCCGGGCTGCCGGTGGACCCTCCTTCCGCCCAGCTTTTGGACCACAAGGAAAAACCGGCGACCATGGATGCCACAGAACATCAATGTCCGGAAAATTCCCCTGAAAGCATCAAAGTGGAGGTAACGGAAAGTCCAATACCCTCCACATGCATCACTGAATTTCAACCAAGCACAGAGTTTAAATGTCTGCATGAGAATCTGGATCCAAGACCTCCTGATGTAGTCACCTGTGACACTACAATGGAGATGTCGGACTATGATTCCAGCGCGAATAAGGACCAAGACATGTGCAATGTCCAGCAGAAGCCTGAGAACCCTCCAAGTTCTTCACTTGAGGAGCAGCTGACTGTGGAGTTTCAGTCCGAGCCCATGGAAGTGGACCCTTTGGACAGGAAACCTGAGTACTCAGCCGAAGACTCCTGTCTGTCCGCCATGCAGCCGATGGGCCACAGCGACCTGAGCAGCAGCAGCTGTAGCAGCAGTAGCAGCAGCAGCAGTAGAAGTAGCAGCAGCAGCAATAGCACCTCAAGCAGTTCTTCGCCCCAGTCTGGAGAACCAGAGTCAGACTGCTCTGGTGCCAAGCTCAAGCTCCGCTCATCGGACGAGGAAGTGGACCTGCAATTGCCCCACCCGCGTAAAAGGAAGATGCCTAAGCCAACCTCCAGCCAGGGAGGTCCGGTCCCACAACAGGACTTTGAACGGGAGAGCGATGAACCCGTCCAGCAACAGTCGCTCGCTGCCATTGTGGCATCTGTCAAGCTGGAGGAGATCGAGCCCTACCAGACAGAGCGCGCCAACCCTTACTACGAGTTCCTGCACATCCGGAGGAAGATCGAGGAGAAGCGCAAAGTACTGTGTAGTGTAGCGCCGCAGCCTCCACAGTATTACGATGAGTACGTCACCTTTAACGGCTCCTACCTCCTGGACGGGAACCCGCTCAGCAAGCTGTGTATTCCCACGGTAAGTCCACACATTCATCGGTATCGTACCACTAAATGTAGAACTAGCGGATTAATTGACGAAAATATCCTGGACAGATAACGCCGCCTCCTTCACTACCCGAACAACTGAAGGAGATGTTCAAGCAGCAGGAGGTTGTTCGCATGAAACTACGCCTGCAGCACAGTATTGAGAGGGTGAGGCGGCATATAATTACGTTTTTTCCATGTATCAATTTTTCACCCAGTCACTGGCATATAATGCTAGTCAGACACGATCAATCAAGTCTTGCAAGATTCGACAACACACATGATCAGGTTCTTTCTTTCTTCCCTCTTAGGAGAAGCTGATCGTGTCCAACGAACAGGAGGTCCTGCGCGTGCACTATCGGGCGGCAAGGACACTGGCCAATCAGACACTACCGTTCAGCGCCTGCACCGTGCTGCTGGACGCCGAAGTCTACAATATGCCCCAAGATGTCCAGGTAAGAACCACCGGAGCCACTAGATCACGGGTGTCCAAACTCGTTCCTCAAGGGTTGCTGTCCTGCCTGTTTTCCCTCTTGTCCTGCTGCACACACCTGATTCAAATGATGAGGACCGTTCTCATGCTTCTTGAGAGCTTGCTGATGAGCTGGTCCTTGAAATCAGGTATGGTGCAGCAGGGAGCGATGGAAAACAGGCAGGACAGCGGCCCCCGAGGACCAGAGTTGGATATGCCTGCATCAGATCATCCTTGACTGGCGACCGCTTGACAAGAGTGTGGTTGCGTTGCAGACCGACGACGGCAAAACATCGGTGAGGGACCGATTCAATGCCAGGCAGTTCATGTCTTGGCTGCAAGACGTCGACGACAAGTTTGACAAGCTCAAGGTCAGTTGGAACATCACCTTGAAGAGTTCCGCTTCTCACCTGTGTTGCATGGGTTCACTTTTTGTGCCTGGTCGCCACCAGTAGTAAGAATTGTTATTTGTTTTATATTGTAATTATTTGAATAAGAAATATATTAAATATAACATTTAAGATTAATTAATTATAAAATTTAAGATAAATTGAAATACTAGTAGTTTAAATGTGTGTAAAAAGTGTGTGTGTGTGTGTCTGTGAAATAATGTGTGTGTTAATATGCGTATGTGTATGACAATTCTCAGTGAACTCATGAATATGTACTGTGCATTTTCTAGACGTGCCTGCTGATGCGCCAGCAGCATGAGGCGGCGGCACTGAATGCCGTGCAGCGTCTGGAGTGGCAGCTCAAGCTCCAGGAGCTCGAGCCAGCCACCTACAAGTCCACCAGCATCTTCGAGATCCCCGAGTTCCACATCCCGCTGGTGGAGGTCAATGACGACTTTGACCTCACGCCCATATGAGCCAAGCCTGCAATGCCATGCCCACGGCCCAATGTGAAGCACTTAAATGGGCACCGCGCTCGACTGGCGCGGCGTGGAGCACTTAGAACCCCCATCCAGCCGGATGCCGGTCCAGGAGACCCAAAGGCCTGAATTGGCCAGCGCTTGAAGCCGCGGCGCCAAACTGGACGCCAAATAGGACGCTGAACCCTCCAGCGCTAACCGTTGTCGCGTTAAGCAGGGTCAATCTCTCTCTGTCTCTGTCTCTCTCTCTCTCTCTCTCTCTCTCTTTCTCACACAAAACATCAACGTTGAGTGTGGATATGTTTGTGTACAGATTGTGCTCTTTTTTTTAACTTATTTTCTACATACAAAACTTGTGCATTTGTACATAGCAAAAAAAAATTGTGTAATTATTCTTATTGTTTAAAAGAGCGCTGTACAAAAACAAACCAACAAAAAAGAAGTACTAGATATTTTGATTGTAAACATCTCCTGTTTTAATGGACCAAAGTGTTCGTTTTCGGTGTGTCCGTGATGTCCTTGTGTGCTTTTTCACCATCTTTTGTGTGTGTGTGTGTGTGTGTTTTTCCTATGTCACAATTTCACACTGTGCATGCCTTTTTTCAAGTATCCCTGATTCTTTTTTTGTTTTCTTCATCCCTGTGTGTACTCGCCACCTCCTCGTGTGTGTTTGTGTGCGTGCAATCCTGTGTGTGCATTCGAGTCCATGGAGGAGAGCGAGGGAGTTAAAAAAAATGAACAGAACTTTGACAGTTTCAACGTGAGATCACGGCAAAAAGCTATTTTTTCAACATGCCTTTTGATGAACGATAGTTCTAAAAAAAATGTCTATTTTAATATTTACTTGTTACAAGATCTGTACATACTTGTAATATATAATTGAATAAATTTTATTTGTTGTGAAACTTAAAGCTTGCTCGTGCTGGGATTTTTATTTTTATGCAACATGATTTTTTTAAACCACTTTTAAAAAGAGATACATGCATATGAAGTCACGGAAAAACCTTCATAATTCATAAAAGACCCTTTTATTATCCATTTAAACATTTTGTATTTCATTGTAATTACTGTATTGTTGAACTACATGTCTGGAATTTCCAAGTGTAATTTTATTTTAAATGTGGACTGAATAGAAAAAATGATTGTTGGTGTCTTGACCTATTTTAAATAGATTCACTTTTGTTTTAGAGTCAATTTTAAAGTTCTGGCATTTCCCTGTATAATAATTTAATAATTTGCATTTTAAATATGTAAAAACATTCTTAAACTGTTTTTATAGAAAAAAATAATTTGGAAAAGAAAATATATTTTGTGTATTAATATGCTATTAATATAAATTAATGATTTCTGAAATTTCTGGGGGAAATGCTTTATAGTATAATTTTGTGTAATATTTTCATGTACAATTTTTGAAATTTAGGTTTGTTTTGTTACAGTGACACCTTTTACATTATACTGCCTTATTTTCAATGAAGACGATGACGTCATACTGTATATCGAAGTGCAGTACAGTACTAATCTAAAACAGATGTCCTGTCAATTTGCAGTAAAACTCTCCGCCAGCAGGTGGTGCGCACAACTCAATACCGTACTGTATTATAGCATGACTCGTACTGTAAAATAAAAATAAAACAATGTACATATAAAATTTTAAAAAACGATTCTAACCTGTAGTTCCCCTTGAGGTATTACAATTAATAGACTTAAATTAAAAAGCGAAACCCAACCATGACCGGACGTCATTGGAAGCGGACCCGAATGGCCCAGCAGGTAAGATGACGTCACAGCGCGTCGCCTGAAGAGAAGAAAAGGCGGGAGGGGGGCGACAACAACAACAATGGTGGTGTTTTTAGTTCCGATTATTTACAACTTGTTGTCAGATCCTAGTGACACCCCCTAATCGCCTCAGACCTCCCCCACCGGTTACTTCTTTCTCCTCATGGTCGTGGAGTCCGCGCGTAGGAGCCGAGGACCAATATGGAGCGTGTGCCTTTAAGACTTGAAACTGACGCCCTGTGTTAGCCCACACACACGCACACGAACACACATACACTGCCCGAACCAAACCACTCGAAAAGAAACGACTTCTTTGGGCATCCTGGTGAGTTTTCAACTATTTGAAAGCCTCGTTTCGAGCGCACGTTGTGTTTTGAGAAGCACAAAAAAAAGAAGAAAAAAAAAAGAAAAGTTACTTTAAGTGTGAGTGGGGAGAAAGGGAAAAAATGCAACACGTTGGCTTGGAAATCCGCGAGACTGAAGCTGATGTTGCCAGATGTTTATTGTTGTCCCTCTTCTACCGCGAGCACTGTTACAAATACTTCTTCCACCACTACAAGTTCTCCTGCTAGTATTACCTCGTCTTTTACTATTTAAGTTTTTTATAATACTCAAATGTTACCTTCGCGTCTGAAATACGTAATTGTTCTTCCAAAAATGAAGTCGAGAGACACTGTCCTTAAATTCAATCCTGTCCATTAATCTCTCAATTTATGTAACCTCTCTTTGTCTGTCTATCTAGGGTTGGGGTTAACCTAACCCTCACCAAACCAAGGCAAAGTGTAGCTTCCGGCCGGTCACAGTGACCTTGAAGTCAAAGTAAAAAGTAAAATACGATTTTATTTAATTTTGAAAGTTGTGCTATTATTGTTATGTGCACATAGGGGGGGGGGGTGCTAGCAAGAGCTACAACTTGCGTGTGCAGTGTTGCCAATTTAGCAACTGCTTTGCTCTATTTTGTGACTTTACTTGCAAAAAATTTACAACAGTGGTCCTAATTTCAGCAAAATTTTGATTTCTTGCATGGTGGAGGGGAGAGCCCCAGGAAGATTTTGCCTGATAATGGCAAATTTGAGTCTCATGTACCTGTACTGTAAATATTGGATGTATTGTAAGTCATCACTGTATCATTATGCATCACGGTCAATAATATTTCACTTCACACTTATCTTTATATTTCAAAGTCCTGACTAGGAAAGTCTAATATGAGTTTGTAGTTGGTACACATAGTTAATGGGAGAATTTTCATGAAGATAACATTTTTTTTTTTAAATGTGTATTTTCTAATTATAACAATTCATACTATATTGGAACACAACAAGACGACATGCACATTTCAAATACAATAAAAATAATACAGACCACGCTAAGTGGTATATTTGCTTGGCCCTTGACAAGTGTCCAGTTTTTCATGTGGCCTCTTCACAAATTTAATTGCCCACCCCTAAATTCTAGATCAAGTCATATATTGCCTTCAAGGAGTCTGAAATCACAGTTTTTCTCTTTATGTCTTTCCATCTGTTTATCCGTCCATTAACATACAGTATCTCCATTAGATCTCGTTTTGCCTTCAGGGACTTTGTAAAGTCTCTCTATCTACCCTAATATAGTCTGAGCTTGCATTCATGGACCTTGTGACTGCATTTAAATGCTTAGTGTAATTGTCTCATTTGTCTCAGTAACTATCCATCTACCTGTTGTTCTTAATTAAGTCTACTGTTGCCTTCAGGGACCATCTTCAATACAACACAACAGGGTAGGATAAGTTGTTGTCAGGTCTTTAACTAACAGCCCGCTTTATAGCAACCCCATCCAAGCAAACAGCAGAAAAAGCTGTCATTCCACACTTGTTGAGATTTCTACCACTTGTGCTGTGTCGTCGCCGTAGGTGTTCCAGTGCCGCGCAGGCGAGCCGTCAGGATGAGGCCTGGTCAGCTGATCCATCCCGCCTCTGCCGCCACCACCACGCTCCTCTTCCTCCTCTCGGCGCTGTCTCTCACCTCCGGCTGTAACAAGGCTCTGTGCGCCAGTGACGTCAGCAAGTGTCTCATCCAGGTACACCGCAGATCCCAGTCAAATAGAGCCCCTTTCATGATGAGGTCACACAAAGTCAGAGCAGGAAAAACAGCCGGCATCTGGTGTATGTAACATTGTGACAATTGCTTTCGACACAACACAGCGAGTGCCAGCCGTTATGGAAAACCCTTTCACACGAGCAGTGTTCCGCCTCTGTTATGGATGTGAAACGTCAGAGGGTGGAAAATTGCCAGATGAATAGAATAATAGTCGGACAGAAATAATTAATGTCAACAAAACAGGGCAGAAGTAAAAGTGAGTTCCAGCAGATGTTCTGCCTGTTTTCCGACTTTGATACGCCCTCACAAGGTGGAAAATTTCCATTGCCATCTGTGACAAAGTTCTAATTAGGGCTGTCACTATCAAATATTTTTTAAATTGACTGGTTAGCAATTTTTTCAAAATACAGTCAAACCTCGGTTTTCGAACGTCTCGGTTCTCGTCCAATTCGGTTTTCGACCCAAAATTGCGAGTTTTTTATGCCTCGGATGACGAACAAATTTCGTTTCTCGAACAAACTGAGCGCACTTGAATGCACCATTTGACTCCTCTCGCCTTCCTTACACCAGGAAGTGACGCTTCCTCGTGTTGCTTTCCATTGTGAGCAGACGTGTTCAGTAAACATTTTTATTTTAAAAAGAGCGTGGTTTCGGTTTTCGAACAATTTCGGTTTTTGAACCGCCTTCTGGAACGGATTATGGACAAAAACCGAGGTTTGGCTGTATTTTTAATCAGAGTAATTTTTTTTTGGTTCTAATTCCGAATCTAATTTTGAAAATGAATTTTGACTTGTTAGAATTTCTTTTGACGTAACATGGTGGGAGAAATGTGTGTCAGCTGTCATGGAAAACCCTTTGACACAGACAGTGTCTCACCTCTCTTGTGGCTCTGATACTAGTTCAGAAGGCAGAAAATTACCCGTGTCTGGTGTGAGGTATAAATGCTTGTTGGACATTAACTGTAACTTTCAACATAAGTGCTACTAACTTTGGATGTAGAAATTTGCGAGCGTCTGTCGTGACAAATAGAATAATTGCCCAGAAGTGAGTGTTAGGTGTTTAATAAACTTTGCGTGCCTGTACTGGTATTATTCATAAGAAAGAGGCAAAAGAATTTGCTCAGAGCTCTTCTTTCCATGCTGTTATTGTCGGAGCGAGGAGTGGATGTAGCTCAACTTGTCGGAGGTTGATCTTTCCATGGCAAACTTGTGGAAAGAGCAGCCAAGTAGTCGCGCCCTCCATTTTGCCGCAAACATGTGCCAGCCGTGACGGCACTTAGGACCCAGCAACCAGATGGAATGAGGAGGGCTGGCTTTTGAGCCAACATCACTTCCTTTGTGCCACATCAATGTGCCTGTGTGTCAAGATCCAGCGCATGATGGGACAACAATTCGAATGAGCTGATGTGATCTTCCTGCATGAGCTGTTTGCTTGGTTTTCTGCCACCTGTCACATTGAATTTGCTCATATTAGACTCCTGCTGGTCTGTATGTTTGTGAAAGAGAGAGACAGACAGTCTGAGTGTTCGAGAGTGAGACAGAGAGTCTGAGTGTGTGTATAAGGGGTGCCAAGCTCGAAAGAAGCGTTTCCTCATCTCAATTTACACGTCAAAATTTGCATTTTGCGCCTCATCGAACCACATTGAACATACTGTACATGAACTTTCAGAGGCTATTTTTAACCCCTCCAAAAACGAGTTGTCGTTCTTAACTTCTGGAAAAAGACTCATGACTTTGCAACAGTAGGAACATGCGAATGCGAGGGTGACGACATTCAAGAAAACCACTGTTTGAATAAAACCCTTGCTTCAGATCCCCTGGGATTAACCTGCAAAAACTTGCTGCTCAAAAATTGAAAGGCGCTCCTCAAATGAAGTCAATGATAAAAAAAAAACACTGCTCCATAAAAAAACACAATTGATTTTAAGCCTTGGAGTTTAATTGTGTGTGTGTGCGTGTGCTTGTTCACAATAAAGGTGTAGAGGACCTTTGAAATAATAATCATATGTTAAATCGCCTTCCCAATATTGAGGAAAATAAATCTTGAAAATCGTTCAACACTAGCGGTGTCCATATTTTCAGCCAGTCGTGATCTAGATTGACAAAACATGACCACTTTCATCGCGAACTGGACTGTGTCTCACTGTCCAATCCCATAAGGCTGACAAGCTTCTCATTTGTCATATTTACGAAGCATCTTTGGCCGACTGTACTGTTTTGGTCTTGGCGGAGGTCGGCTCTTGTAGTATTGTGACATCGTTCACTTTGAATGAGAGCGCTGTAAATATTTGGATGTTAAAAATAGTTGGCCGTCGCGTTAGCGCTGAGGCTAATTGAATCTGTCAGCGGCCAGTGGAGCCAATGTTTTCCGAGCGCCTCCAACCAGTCGGCTTGTTTTTCCTCTGGATTCATTTTCGTCCCAATTCAAAACATCTGCAGCTCTGCTCTCCCTTCGCGGTTTCCAGGTGGCTTTTTTTCCCCCTTCTTTCTTTTTTTTTTTTTTTTGGTGCCTGATGAATCATCACCCACTGCGGCAGCTTGCGCGACCTCGCTAACACCAAATTGCTAGCTGTCAAGAGGTGAGAGCTTGATGCCTTGTTCCACCGCCTGCTTGCAGCTGCAGTCCAGATACCTCCCAAAGGGAAATTAAAAACACTTTTAATCCAGGAACAGCCTGCATTTGCATGTTACGGTAAAACCCGGCAATATTTTAGTTAGCATTTTTTACTTTTGACTTTCCAATTCATTTCTCAAGACCTGTGGAGGATGTCACCCAGGAAGTTTTGCCGCATTTGGCTGTGGGCTTTCAAAGTTAAAGACCAAAATGCGATTTCAAGAAGCCTTTATTTTGAAATTCCAAACCCCATAGATCATGCTCATATTGCCTGGGTGACATCTTAAGCTTTTATTGTGAAATAAATGGCATCTTATTGAATCTTGTTGAGCAATCTCAGCGTTCATGAGTATGAAAGCAGTATGCTTATAGTTCAATGAATCGTCATTATTCATAGGTAAGCTTTTATTTTGAAACCCACATGGAAGAACAATTTCATATTGCCTGGTTTACATTTGGAGCTTTTATTTTGAAATCCACCAACCAGCAGAATGCTTTCATATAGCGTGGGTGACGTTTTGGGCTTTTACTTTGAAATCTCCTCTAGCAGAACTTTGTCACTTACATTTATCCTCACAAGGGTCGCAGGCGTGCTGGAGCCCATCCCAGCTGTCAGTAGGCGGGGTACACCCTGAACTGGTTGCCAGCCAATTGCAGGGCACACATAGACGAACAACCATTCGCACTCACACTCACACCTAGGGACAATTTGGAGTGTTCCATTAACCTGCCATGCATGTTTTTGGAATGTAGAAGTAAACTGGAGCACCCGGGAAAAAAACCCCACACAGGCATGGGGAGAACACGCAAACTCCACACAGGAAGGCCGGTGCCGGAATCGAATTTCTACACTGTGTGGCGGGCGTGTTAACCAGTCGCCCCTGAGTGATATCTTTTATTTTTTTTAAAACGCCACATTGAAGAAGATTATTATTATTATTATTAAGATTATTATATTGCCTGGGTGACACCTAAGGCTTTTATTCTGAAACACGACATTACCTTAAGCAGTGTCCTGCCTCTGTTACGGTTCCGACATCACCTCTGACCGGCTCATCTTCCAAACTGTTTGCTCACAGATAATTTGATCAGGAGAACCAAAACAGAAGCTCGGTTCGAGAATGTTAGAGAGGCGGGGGATAGAAAGAGTGGGTGAACCGTCCAGAAGATTTAAGCGCCACCCCCAAAGTGCACCCCCTTCCTCCCTCACCTCCTCATCTTGCTTTCTTTCCTACCCGAGGCAGAACAGAGAGCACATTCCTCCGAGTCAAGGTCACCGCGATGAGGGAGGCGGGAGAAAGAAGTTGGGTGGGGGGGAAGAAAACACCTGGGGAACAGTACATGGCTACAAGTTTCCCCTCCTTCGCCCCTCACTCTGCCTCATGCTGCTGCACAAATCTGCAGAAGCCCTGTTCCAAATTTGGAAAGTTGCATAGTGTTGAGGAATGAAAACAAAACGTGCAAAGAAAGAACAGGCAGAGGCTCAGCACTCAAACGAAGCAGTTGATATCACAATACAAGCCCACCTCGGAAAGAACCATGTTCAAGTAAGCCAGTTGTGGTCCCAATAAAGAGGAACCTGAGGCTCAGAGCTAATGCTAACCAGTCAGGGTGATGTTTAGAAATATTAGCATGAAAGTATATAAAAAGGAAATGTATTCACAATTCAACAGTCTTGACTCAATGATCAGATATGAGGGGCCTGAGGTCCAGAGCTAATGCTAACCAGTCAGCGTTGTGGAAAATAAATGGCAGCTTATTGAATCTTGTTTGGGAATCTCAGCGTTCATGAGTATGAAAGCAGTATGGTGACAATTCAATGAATCGTCTTTATTCATAGGTCCAATAGGAGGAACCTGAGGCTCAGAGCTAAACCTCCTGAAAACTCAATCCATGTATAACAAAACAGTCGGCTTTGGATTTGGCTTGAAAATAATGACCGCATTTTCCAGTCATTGTCTTCACTAGAAGGGCAAATATGAAGAACCTGAGGCTCAAAGCTAAAGCTAACCAGACAAACAGCAGCCTCTTGATTTTACTTGAGAAATCTCAGCAAAATAGCTGTCAAAAATCCATTCCAATTGCCAAATATGAAGAAGCTGAGACTCAGAGTTGAACATGTCAACATTCAAACAAAACACAAGCCAAGTAGACGTCCCTCCCCCATATAAGCTACATATACAAACACGACCCCTCCACCTCTCCTTGGGCAAGTGCAGCCAAATGACTCGACTTGGCTCAGGAGCGTAAATGTTGAGGGCTCAGTTCCCTCCACCGAACAAAGACGAGCTGGAACTGCTGTTTTCTATTCAACTGATGAACTGCTACATTAAATCCTGGGGTCAATTAAAAAAAAAAAAAAAAGTCAAAATAAAATAAAATCTTGGGCTCTGTTGGAGCATTTGGCTAGGTGGAATTTCAAAATAAAAGTCAGTGGAAATCACATTTGTAGCCTTGGGCAGCAGCTGGACTCAAGATGTCACTCATGGAATATGAGAGCATTGTTCTGGGGTTGATTTCAAAAATAAAATCCCAAGAATGAGCATTCTGTTGAGGGAATTTCAAAATACAAGCTAATTAAAAAAAACATTAGACTGTGGGACACTTATGGAAATACCCCCCCACCCCACTTAGCCCCATTTCATCATAAATAATTATTAATAATATAATACATTTTATTTTGTGTATTTTCTGATTGGTTGGAACAAATCAAATGACACATGGCATCCATTTTGGCTCTTTAATCCCAATTTCCCGTGTGTTTTGTGTTCAGGAGTTGTGCCAGTGCCGCCCAACTGACGGCAACTGTTCATGCTGCAAGGAGTGCATGCTGTGCCTGGGGAACCTGTGGGAGGAGTGTTGCGACTGCGTAGGTGAGCGTCCTGACGATAACTAATATACATGTGTGTGTGTGTGTATGTATGTATATATGTGTGTGTGTGTATATATATATATATATATATTAGCACTGTCAAATGATTAAAATATTTAATCGTGCTTAAATGTCATAGTTAACTCATAATTAATCACAATTAATCACATATTTTTATCTATTCTTATTTCTTTTGATTTTTTTGTCCTATCTTTTTCCCATTTTAATGCTCTCATCAACATGGAATCGTGGATCAGTTTTCTTTGTGCAAAATGCAAATATTTATTGAAATAACAATTTCGATTTTCAATATTACATTAACATTTTTCACTTGGAGCAGTTATTCAAACTTGGAGCACATTTTATTATTTTTGAGCAATGTAACATCCGCTGTGACGTGGTGCCACATTAATATGATAACAAAATTAATCTCGTTAAAAGGAATTTAAATGAATGCCTATAATAACGCGTTAAACTGACAGCACTAATATATATATAAATATATATATACTGTATATATTTTTTTCTCCCTTTTGTGATGTTTTTAAACTTTTAGTTAAAGCACTGTCTATAGCCGATATCTTTTATCTTAATATTTCCAACTTTTTATGTAATACTTTTCAAGAATGGAAAAAAAATAAAATCATGATTTGCTCCTCGATGATGACTATTAAACTTATCCTAATACCATTGTGGGCGGCCCGGTAGTCCAGTGGTTAGCACGTCGGCTTCACAGTGCAGAGGTACCGGGTTCGATCCCAGCTCCGGCCTCCCTGTGTGGAGTTTGCATGTTCTCCCCGGGCTTGCGTGGGTTTTCTCCGGGTGCTCCGGTTTCCTCCCACATTCCAAAGACATGCATGGCAGGCTCGTTGGGCACTCTAAATTGTCCCTAGGTATGAGTGTGAGCGTGGATGATTGTTCGTCTCTGTGTGCCCTGCGATTGGTTGGCAACCAATTCAGGGTGTCCCCCGCCTACTGCCCGAAGACTGCTGGGATAGGCTCCAGCACCCCCCGCGACCCTAGTGAGGATGAAGCGGTTCGGAAAATGGATGGATGGATAATACCATTGTGCAATTGTTGCCATCTTCATCAGGAATGTGCAACCCCAAGAACTACAGCGACTCTCCGGCCACATCCAAGAGCACGGTTGAGGAGCTGCACCGGCCCATCCCATCGCTTTTCCGCGCCCTCACCGAGGGCGACGCGCCCGTCAACATGATGGTGGTCTCCTTCCCCGTGGCCGAGGAGCTGTCCCATCACGAGAACCTGGTCTCCTTCCTGGAGTCGCTGGACGGCCCGCACCAGAACGTGTCGGTGCCCTCCAACAGCATCCACGCCAGCTATGACGCACAAGGTGAGGATTTTTCGTTGTTACTTCGTCTCCTGATGAAATATTAGCAAAATAATTACAGATATGGAAAGCACTCAAGCGAGGGTTTTAATAGGACGTGTGAGTCAATGAGGTTTTTTTGGGAAATTCATTTAGGCATTTTTACATGATAAAATGGACTTGTTTTATCATTGCGTCATCTTAGCAGGACATGTTGACTAAATAATTACAGATCTGGGAAGTGATTTTTAATGCGGTTGATATGAGTTGATTATGTTGCAAATTTATATCTTTTTTTTTTCTTCATCCTATTGCAACTTCGTATTGAGTCAATGATTTTCTTTTTTTTTTTTTCCCAAAAGTGAATTTGTACCTGGGTTGTTGTAAATGTTCATGCAAAAAAAAAAAAAAAATATTATGACATACACTATGAGTTGATGAGGTTTGTTGCAAAAAATATATACAAACTATTTAAATAATAATATTTTCCCTGGCTTCTTCTCTCAGAGAACATGTGCACGGTGGTGTACTTTGACGACTGCGTGTCCATCCGCCAGTGCAAACTGTACTGCGAGTCCATGGGGGGCTCCAAGTACCGCTGGTTTCACAACGCCTGCTGCCAATGCATCGGGCCCGAGTGCGTCGACTACGGCAGCAAAGCCGTCAAGTGCATGAACTGTCTCTTCTGAGCCCGCCCTGTCCCTGATCCGCTTCACAGGACTCCAAGCCCCCTTTCATTTTCTGCCTTTTCACTGTCGCTCTTCTGTCTTCTAAGGGCAGCAGCGCCCAAAATCGGTTGCAAGAAGTCAACCCAGCAATTCCCAACCCTAAGGAATTTCTGATGTCACTTCTCCCATCCTGTTGCGCTGAAAGGTTTTTATGCATGCTGACAAAGGATTTTACGCATCACACCAGACACGGGTAATATTCCGTCTTTTGCAGGTTCTATCAGGGCTGTAATAGAGGCCAGGTGCCGAAATTCTGAAAGTTTACTCCTCAACACTTACTTTTTCCGCCCTTTTGTGTTGAAGGCAACTGTTGCTGTCTGACAACTGTTTTATACATCTGAAAATCGGATAGCAGGAGTATGTTTCGTGTGAAAATCCACAAAGTCGTGTAAATATCACGCCTTGGCCAGGTTTTGCGTGAAAAGGCAACGGCAGATAAATATGGGGTCTTTTGTCACATAGCTTTGATGCAGCAATTTTGCTTGAATCTCTGTCTAAAAGACAAAGCCCAATAATGCTGGATATTTTGTTGCCACTTGATGCAGGAATTGTGCAGGTTCTCTGAAAAAAAAAAAAAGGAAAAAGATGAAAATGTTTGACTCTTTCTGTTATTGTTCTGGTGCAGAAATTCAGCTGACAAAGGTGGATAAATTCCAGCTGTTTCTGTCATGGCGCCAGTGGAGGAATTTTACAGGAACTCTGTGTAAAAGCCCCCTAAAAAAAAAGAAAAGATTCAGTCATTTTGCATAATCTCTGTGCAAAAGGCAAGGGTAAATTAAATCTGGTTCTTTCTGTTACAGTGCTGCTGCACTGCTGCCGTTTGCAATGTCTCTGTAAAAGGGAAAAAAAAAGAAATACTCAATACTTTTGTTAACACGCCAATGCAGGAATTTTGCAGGATCTCTGCCCAAAAGGCACATGTAGATAAATTGTCTCCTTTTGTTACCACTCCGGTGCAGGAATTTACAGAATCTCTGCATAAAATCTGAAGGCAGATGAAATTACCGTCCTTTGTTTTCTGCTCAGAGGCAGGAATTGAGCAGGATCTCTGCCTAAAACACAAAGGCGGACATTGGAAAATCTTTGCGATTACTATGCAATAATCTCCTTTTGCTGGGCTCTGTGTCAAAAGGCCAAGTCAGTTCAGTTGCGTTCATTTCTGTTGCGGCACCGATGTACATGTCACGACTGCTTCATCATATTGCCAACCAACCCTGCATCCGTCGCTGCAAATGTTTTTAGTCTGCTGTTGTCCTCCACTGTATAGTTTTCTAATCGACTTTATTTTTGCCTCGAGTTGATACTGTCTGATGTCTAAGTATTTTTTACATGCTCCAATCCTCCCACTTCTCCCACCAAAATAAAACTTTTTGGTTTGGTGACGTGGATTTAAAGACTTCACGCTGCAGAGAGTGCGTGTGTATGTGTGTGTGCGCACCCGCGCGCTAATCTTAGCCGTGCGACAGGAAAGGCAGGCATCATTCCCGCACAAACAAGGCTGTCATTATGTTATTCTAGTCTTTCTGGGGTCGCAGGTGTTCCACAAGCAGAGGAAAGGAGGAAGTTACTCAGTGCCAATGGGCCCACAGACCATCTTTTGTTGCAGGCGGAAGGCAACTTCTATGCCAGAGAACTCCAGGGGACCCTCTTGTGGTCACTTTTTTTTCCCCTTAGAATCTCAACTTGTAATCTTACAAAAAAGTACCTTGAATCAATTTTTGGTCCTCGGTCCTATAGTGTAATTTACACGGATTATTTTGAGAACTAAATATCAAGGGACACTTCATTAGGTACACGCTGTATTCATTTTCTATGGTGCTTGTTCGTCCGAGGGGAGGCTAAACTGGAGAATATCCCAGACCCAGATGAGAAGAAGGCATGTTGCATTATTGATTGCCACTGAATTGCAGGTCATGTAGATGAACCTAATGTGGACAAGCGCGACAGAAAACGGATGAATGTTTTTTTTCCTTCCCCGAGACTTTTTGAGTGTTTTAAGCCATCTAGTGGATAGACGTTGCAACTGCATCCCACGTAAATTGTCTCGTATAATAAATACAGTACAGAACTGCACTGTAGTATTAGAATATTTATAGACGTAGAACACTTTAACTTTGATGTCGGTCAATACATTATTTCCTCAAATTAATTTGTTAAATGTAAACAACTTTTTTCTCCAAAAAAGGCACAATTTAAAAACAACTTTTTTTTTATTACTGTCTTTAAAATGTTCTCCAAAGATGACTTTCTAAAATATTTTATTTTCAAGAAAATATTCAATTTTTTGTCAAGATACATATGAAAAACATATTTTCTTTCCTAATATAAAATACAGAACTTTTTCAACTAATTGCTTTTTCAAAAATCAATTTCTCGAAAATATCAAACTGAAAAGTGTAACTCATATTTACGACTTGGTTTTAATATTTGTTTCAAAGAAAGTAACTCCTTTCCGCAAATAGGACTTTTTTGCAACTTTTCTCAATTAAAAAATAGGCAAATGTTTTTCCCAAAGATATTCAACGTTTTCTTGAATACAGTATGACTTTTTCTGAAGAAAAATTCCCAAAACTGAAGAAAAACGGGCGAAAGTTCAGAAAAGCAATCCAAAAACTATTCCCGAAAAAACAAACAAAAAAATCATAACGAGAAACTGGAGAAAAAAAAACACACGAAGGAGAAAAAAAAGAATATAATGAAAAACAGACACAAAAAAACTGAGCTGAAAAACTGTTTTGTTGTTTGGTTTGTTTGTCTCCCCCCGGCCAAAAGTGACTGCATTACGCTTAAGTATTTGAGGATAAGACAGACACGTTTGACAGCAGAGGTGAAACTTCGCTGTATGGAAAGTTTAGTCATTTAAATTTGCAAGACATTAACCAAATTGAAAACCTGGACTTACTCCCACTCACTCATTTTTATTATGTATATTTTATATTTAGATTTATTTACATACTTTTTGTCTTCTACCTTTCATAATGTTGCTGCTGTAAATTGGGAATTTCTCCATTGTGAGACAAATAAAGGTTTTCTTATCTTAAATTTAGGACTAGTTGTGGTGCTTGTGCGCATGCGTTGTCGACGCAACAGCGGCCACGTGGTCACGTGACGCTTGCATTTCCGACACAACATTACAATACACACTCGCGTAAGCAAGCGCTCCTGGCCTCTTCCTTCCTCCCTCCCTCCGCTCCAGGCTCGCTCTCGCTTTCGGCATGGCGGATGGCGAGAGGTCCCCGCTCCTGTCCGATCTGGGCGATGGGGCACCGGGCAGCGGCAACGGCGGCCTGTCGCCCGGCGCGGCGCCCTACGGTGTGGGCGGCAAGCCGCAAAGTGAGTAGCCTCCTCGCCGCTGCCTTCTCTCTCGCCATCCTCCGCCCCGACTAGCCTATGCTAACAGCCAGCTCGGTGCTGTGACAAGTGACGGAGAACCGGCGCGTCGTGCTTGTTTGTACCCCGGGAGAAGACGTCGGTTATCGACTGTTCCTGGAGGAGACTGAATATGTTGTTTTGACTGTATTTTTCCTCTAAGGACCTGAACGCATCACTACTACAGCTCAACAGCTAACCACTCTGTTGTAATAGCGCGCGAGCTAGCGGTTGTTATCAGGCCAAAATGATCGCTGAGCGTCAATTTAGCGATTTATCATTACCACGATTATATTACGATTCATGTAAAATGTAGTAGTTGTGTTTTAAACGCTCGTTGTCGTTTAGTTTGAACACAATTAAGCTAATTGTGCTGGTTCACTGGTTAGGAACCGCGAGAAACACCTGTTTTGATTGACACGTTCCGCGGCCAATCGAAAGGCTGGTAAAGGGCGGGTCTAAGCAGCTTTCTGGCCAGTGAGAGGCCGATGAGGGAGAGGTTGCGTTCAAATGTCACGTTTCTGTCAACTTTAAAACTCCGTCTTCTCAAGTATGCCAACGAATATTTGCTAATTTCTAATCAAATCAGTGACCAAAAGTAATAATATTTAGTCAACCGTGTTAAATACGAACGGTCTGAATGTGCGAATCCCTCCGAGCTTTCTAAGACAGTTTTCCGTCTTAAAGCTAATTTTAAAGCTAATTAAACGTCAATTCGCAGCTCATCATCAAGGGGACTTCGCTAGGGTTTATTTAGAACATTCTGGTGGCATTTGAAGAGCTTAGCATTGCTTGTTTGCACCAGAATTAACTTTAATGAGCTGTTTCAATGGGTAGCAGCGCCTTTGATTGAGCCGGCCCGTCACACGGTAAAGCTCGGCCGAGGTCAAGCCAAGCTCTGGCCAATGTGCGCTCTATTACTGAGAGTCATGTCACGTCCATGTAATGTTTAATTTTCTTTTAAAACCTAAAACTAATTTTTATCCAGTTAGTAAGATGCAGCAATGTAAATCATGCATTTCGAGCAGCTTGATGGGTTTGATTTCCATCCGAGCATTCCAGGAGTGTTTTACTTGCAAAAGCTGCTTTCAGAAAGCAGAACTCGAGACCAAATCTCATTAGCTTGTTAATCATAAGGAGGTCTCTTGTCATGGGAACTTAGACTTCTTTTTTCCCTTAAAGCACAAAAACCATTGTTTGGCACTCCTGTGTACTACAATTTGTATTGGAATTTTTACGAGAACCAAGGAATGGAATGACATGAAATAAGTCGTCGTATTATGAGCAAACAATGTAACTTGAGAGAAATATATATATATATATACACTTTCACAAATCGTATTTTACAAGAATGAAGTCGACATGTTGTGAGGATAAATACTGTACATAATTTTATGAGAAGTTGTGGTAATATACGAGGCATAAGAGAATATTATGAGTGATAAAAAAGTAACGGTGTAATTCTGCAAGAACAAAGTTGAAATATTACGAGAATAAATGATTTTGAAGAATTACACAGATGAAATTGGGAAATTACAAGACTTTATTTGTAATATAAAAAAATGTAACAAGAAAACAAATCAAATTTTCCCCAAAAATGTAACGTTTATAAGAACTCATTTGTAATTTTTATTTGAATTGATTTGTAATTTTGCAGCGACCGAGTTGTGGTACTGCGAGAAATAAGTTGGAATACAATGAGGATGCTGGTCTGTGTGCAAAACATTAAATGACCAATTACCTCTTTCCTATCAGTTGTTTTATGGGGTTTTTGATTCAGTAATAAATAGATGCTCATTTTTAAATCCAGATGTGGTAAATGACTCAATCTGTAGTTTGGCATATTTATCACCATTATTGTGTTTTGTTTTGTTTTTCCCCAATTGAGGTTTCCCACCCTTCCCCAGCCCCACGCAGCCGTCGGTGCTCCTGGGTGAGGACCCGCCTCCGTACTCGCCGCTCACCTCGCCTGAGAGCGGCAGTGCGCCCGTCATCAGCTGCCGGGTGTGCCAGAGTCTCATCTCAGTGGAGGGAAAAATCCATCAGCACGTGGTCAAGTGTGGCGTGTGCAATGAGGCCACGGTACGTTCCAAACTCCCCCCCAAGAAAAACACATGCGGCTTACTGGTTTCATTGAGAATAATGTAAAGTCAATTAATCCATCCTGGCTCAGACTGTCGCCATCGTAAAACGCTTCTTTAAGTGTACTTACTTCAAGTAGTACTTCAACCTCCTTGACTCATTCACTTCACTACCCTTGGCGAAAAAAAAGAAAACAAAACAAACTACAAGCAAAACTAACAAACTACGTTTGCAGTATTTTTATGTTCTTTCTTAAACATTATTAATTAAAAATATTTATTCATTTTTTATTTGAAAAAAATGATTTATCGTATTACATAATTGGTTAATTTATCATAACTGATCAAATAAAAAAATATTAAGCAATCTGACACATGGGGCGGCACTGTGGCCAACTCGTTAGCATGTGTTCATGTGTGGAATTTGCATCACCAGTCCCTATGTGGGTTTTCTCTGGGTACTCCGGTTTCCTCCCACATTCCAAAAACATGCATGGCATGTTGATGAAGCACTCTAAATTGTCCCTAGGTGTGATTGAGACCTCGGATGGTTGGTTGTATATATGTGCCCTGTACAAATTAAATGGCTTTGGCCAAATAAAGATCTAAAAAAAAAAAAAAAAAGATTTGATGAATTTTGTGAGGAAATACAGTGGGCTTGTTTTGCCTTGGTGGATGTCTGTGCTCTACTGCCTATCATTGTAGTCACACGTGCAAGTGAGGTCCTGCAGTTGAAATCATATGACTTGTATGTGATCTTTTGTGCAAATTCATCAGCCACAGCATGCTGTGGGAACTTTGTCTGAGAAGCTGCTCACATGATCGCATTGTTCATGTTGGTTTCTGTTGGCCTTGTGTTTTTTATTTATTTCACTGCACTGCAGCAACAAAAGAGCTCAGTTTCCGTCTGAGACGCCGCAGTGTAAAAATCCAGCTTTCTTCCAACACAAATACGATAAAAAAAAAAATTTCTTGACACATTTAAGTGTTCAACAAATGAACCGAAATTGACCCGTCAAACCGCATGGCTCAGCCCGCATGATGTTGTGATTCTGATGCCCATGTGAAGTGGAGAGTTTTTTTTCTGTGCGCAGCCCATCAAGAACGCGCCGGCCGGGAAGAAGTACGTACGCTGTCCCTGCAACTGCCTGCTCATCTGCAAAGTCACCTCCCAGCGGATTGCGTGCCCCAGGCCCTACTGGTACTTGCACGACACACTCCATGACACACCATGTGTAAGTGTGAGAGAGAGTTAAAATGTTTGTATGTGAGACAGACAGTATGAATGTGAGAGTGTGAGACTTGAGTGTGCGTGCTGTACAGTGCTGATGTTCAAAATTGCTTGCTCGTGAGGACAGCCTCAGTATGACAAGTGGGATTTTTTTTTCTCCATTGGTGTCTTATTTTTGCTCTGTGTGTGTGTGTTTGCAGTAAGCGAATAATCAACCTGGGTCCGGTCCATCCCGGTCCGGCCAGTCCCGACCCGCAGCCAGCCGGGGCCCGCGTCTCCTGCGGACATTGCAGCAACACCTTCTTGGTACGCCTCCCGTCCCCTCTCCTTTAAAGACTTTTGTTCCCATTCGGTCCACCTCGTTATGTGAGTTAGCTTAGCATAATAATAATAATAATAATAATTTTTAAAAATGATTTTCAAAATATAAATAACATTCAGATTATTGATAAAAAATAAGATGATACCTTTATTTGTCTCACAATGGAGAAATTCGCAATTTACCGCAGCAAAATTTGGAGGGAAGAAAGTAGAAAAACGTGAAGTATTTGCAAGCACAAAATAAATTTTAAAAATGAATTGTACACAGTACAGAATGCAATATATAGTCAAACCTCGGTTTTCGTCCATAATCCGTTCCAGAAGGCTGTTCGAAAACCGAAATTGTTCGAAAACCAAAACCACGCTCTTTTTAAAATACACATTTTTACTCAACACCTATGCTCACAATGGAAAGCAACACGAGGAAGCATCACTTCCTCGTCTACCCGAGGAAGCGTCACTTCCTCGTGTAAGGAAGGCGAGATGAGTCAAATGGTGCATTCAAGTGCGCTCAGTTTGTTCGAGAACCGAAATTTGTTCGTCATCCGAGGCATAAAAAACTCAAAATTTTTGGGTCGAAAACCGAATTGGTCGAGAACCGAGACGTTCGAAAACCGAGGTTTGACTGTAAAATATAAGTACAACATCTCTAGGTTTTTTTTAGAATGGGAAAATACTGAGTTAGGCTTTTCTAATATCCACCCATCCATGATCCGAGCCACTTTCGCTCAAAAGTGTCACGGCCTTGCTCCAGCTTCTCCCAGCCGTCTTTGGCCAGTCGGTGGGGTACACCCTGAACTGGTTGCCAGCCAATTGCAGGGCACACGTAGACAAACGGCCTTTCACTCTCACAAACGCACCACACAGTGTTCAAATAACCTACCATGCTTAAATCTGCATTTACACCAAAATGTAGGGATTCCACCAAGGTTGTTTTTGCGTCATCTTACTAACAAACCCAACAGCGACGCAAGCGTGACTCCGTCCTTGGTCGAGGTAATAAAAAGCGTCGAGTGAGGCCATTTAGACATTAGCATTCAGCGAGTCTGTGCCTGTCCTGGTGGGGAACACAAGTTCTAATCTGTGCTGTCGCGTGATCTCTTTGTCGCCGATTGCCTGATAAACTTGTCTGTGCTGCACATACAAATGAAGAAGAACAATGGCTATGTGTACCTGTTCCTGTACCTCGTCTAGCACGCTCTCTATTTAGTGTTTTTTTTTTTCTTCTTCCCCCCCAGCTGTACAAAATCTGCTAAACACCATCATTCCTTCTCATTTATGCAGCAATTTATCGTCCACTTGTCCCAGCGGCTGCTGGCGTCCTTAATTTAACGGCCTCCAAGCTGCCGCGGCAAGGACCTCAGCCTTTTTTCTTTTTTTTTTTTTTCACCGCGTAATTAGCGAGCCAATACTTGCCAACATTTCTACAAACACCGATGAGGATTCGTCTTCATCTAAATTGATATAATGCTTAATTTACGTACCGGACTTTTCTAAAGGCCTCTTTTTTTTGTCATGAAGGGTTACACATTACTCCCCCAAGGCAAGCACTGTTAACACAGAATGTCTGGAGGCTTTATATCTTCATATAAATAGGCGACGCCTTTGTATAATCATAACAACCAGACCGACTTGAAGTGATCAAGAAAAGATGCAGTGTAGGGAAAAATTGAGTGACAGAATGCTTTGTGCTTGTAGTGGACCGAGTTCACAGACCGCACGTTGGCCAGATGCCCGCATTGCAGGAAAGTGTGAGTAGTTGTCTAATTTTTTTTCTTCTTCTTCTTCTTTCTTCCTAAATTCTGAAAATGTGTTTCATCAGGTATTTTTCTGTTATGTTCCAAATATTTGGATATTTCTTTTCTAGTATTAGTTGATTTCCTAATATTGTTTAACTAGCTTTTTTGTCTCCTTTTTTCTTTTTCTCATATCTTTGTCTTTGTCTTTATTGAATATATTTTAGTTAGTTTTTTTTATTTCCCCCAAGTATTTTTGTACCTTTGTCATATTCTTCTGTTTTGCTGTTTTTTTTTCTTTAATTTTTTTTAATTTTTTAAAATAATTTCATATTTTAAGCTTAAAATTGTTCTTAATATTATGGTACCTTTTTGTAATTTTGTTACATATATTTTGTATCCTTCTGTAATAATGTTTTTTCCCATTTTTCAAAACTTTTGCTGGAGGAATCCTGTAATTAGCATTTTTTCCCTGTTATTTAATATATTTGTATTTTTCCTACTATTTTCTCTCATCTGTTTTTTTTTTCTATTTGTATATTTTCCAACAAATATTTCTATTTTTACATAATGCAATGGAATATGTGTGCATCCCAGTAGTGTCAGGGTCTTATAACTCCAACATTATGTGACATTGTGCTGCTCTTTTCCTGTTGCAGTGCCTGAAGTTAATTTGAATGCTCCATAATTTTCTGCCCCATTGAAGAATCTCAATGTTGTTGTTGATGTTTTTCTGAGGGGGGTGGGGGCTTGCGATGTACTGTCCAAATGTCTGTTTTGCACAGATAAGATCCTTTTATTGTCATCTGAGACCAACAACAACAATATTTTTCAATAATAATCATGGAAGAATAAATTTTGCAAACATCCTCAACTTCATTGTCACCCTCGCAGCTCCTCCATTGGTCAGCGGTATCCCAGGAGGCGGAGCTTGTGGTGCTTTCTGCTCTGCTTGCTGTTCTGTATCTCTACTGCTGGTCTGATTGTGAGTAAAATGACCAAGTGTATGCCAAGGTGTATGCTACTTTATTTTGATGATCGATTTTGCCTTTCTAAAATGGTGTCTAATCTTATCAGATTTGGACAAGATGGGCCGTGAGAATCTGGTTCTGGATGCCTTTCGTTTTCAGCATCACAGACGGGGAAAAAGTGTAAAAATGGCTGACAGTGTAAACAAAAAATCAAACAAACAAAAAGCCACATTTTGTTCCAGTCTAACGAGAATCAAGCCCAGCATATGGAAAACAATTGAATGCATTCTTTTTTATGGCCAGCAGAGGCCGCTAAAGGAGCACAAAGGAGCTGATTTGTTCTCTCCGCTCCCAAAGCTGCTGACGCGATGCAGCTTCCAATTGCACAACTAATTGAAATGTGCTTTAAAATCATATCCGTAATCCTCACTGTAAGAGCCACAACAGCTGTACTGCGCTTAGTTTCATCATCAAGTGGAATTCTAGTGGCGGGCCGTCTAATTGGACTTGAGCTTGACAAACTCACTCGAAGTCCTCCCGTGCTCAGTCAAAATCCTTATGGAACGAAATTTGCAGCAGAAGTTGGAAAATATCAAACTGTAGGATAAGTTTGTTTTGAAGAACCCTTGGCAATGGCCAAAATCAACTTTTTAAAATTGAGATTAAAAAAGTCAGACTTCCTTTGTTTCTTTTTGGGTGTTTTTTCCCCCCCAATGTTAGCTTGTTACTTCGTTAGTTTCGTTAACTATTATTACAGCAGAGGTCGATATTAAATTTTGCTGTGCTCACGTCAAACAGTTTTGTTTGTTTGTTTTTTTTTTTTTAACAATCTCGAACGCATTGCCTTGATGGATGCCTGGAAATGGCCAAAATCACCCTAACTTGGTAGCTACCAACCAAAATGGCAGACCTCCTGTTGTCTTTTCCTGCCTAACTTCTTTTGACTTATTGGGCGGGGGCAACTCATGATAGCTGTTGCTATTGAATTTCACATTGGTACGGGCATCTTCCTGATATGACACCCTTATCTCTTTAGGCTGGCACGTGGCTGAAGGCTGAAACTTACCCTGGCATCTATGCCTCATGGGCCGTTCTCCTCCTTCTGGTGTTGGGGACCCTGGCGCGGGCCTTCTACTGGGCCTGCATGCGGGTCAGCCAGCCTCTCCAGAGTTTCACATAGATCCCCCCCTCAAAGCCCAACCCCTCACTTTCTTCCCAACCCTTTCCCAAAATGGCCGGGCCAGCGGATGAATGGCTTTAAGACAAGAAGATAAGAAATATTTATTTCACTGTCATGTGGCTACTTGCTGTACTCATTTCCTTCCATCTTGCCCTTCTCAGCTTTGTTATTTCCGCGCCTTGAATGAAGCATTTAGCATTTTCTAAACCAGCGACATCGATGCTGCCGCCGCCGCCTTTGTGAATCAAAAGGATGAAGGAGGCATTTGAAATGTTTCAACGCATGCGAAAATTCCCCCCTCCCCAAGCCCCTGAGGAGCGACTTTGATCCTCAAAAAGCGACGCTAATGGAAGGAATTTTGAGCATAAACAAAAACATTTGACCGACAAAAAATTCCGGATTGCGACGGCCAAAAGCTTTTTGAAGCTAGCTAGCAATTTTCACAGGAAAAAGTGGTTCTCGCTAGTCCCAACAGCTTTATTTAGTCCTACTAGAATAATGCAAATAAAATAAAACTACTTTTTTTTTCCTCCCTATTTACTGTAATAGCTCATTGCTTTCTCAAGTGTAGAATAAAACGTTAAAATCGAAGTTGAAGGAGAAGAGCTTCCTGATAGGTCACTCGTCAAGAGTGGGCGGAGCTTTTTCGAAAAGAAAGGAACTGGCCATGTGCTTTACAAAAGATCTGATCTAAAATTGTAAAAAACGTGACCATAATCGCAATGTCGCTTTTAACTCGTTTACTGTATGTTTTCACGAAGAGGACCTAAAACGGGGCTAGCTTCCGCTTTGATGCGATTTATTTTGTGTGGTTGTAAAGGGTGTATCCCCATGGTAACTACAATCAAAAAAGAAGACGAGTCACTGCCAAGACTCATCTGACAGTAGATTGCAAAAATGTTACTGTCGCTTGATGTTTAGCAATGTTAGCTTATCCTTTGAAATCGATTATTTCGAGAAGTTGTGATGGTAACTAACGAGTACAACAAGAGACAACTCGGTTCTTTTACGTTTTTTATGAAAAGATCTCTCAGAGGGTTTGGTCGACTCTTCACTGTATTTGTGATTTTTTTTTTTTTGTAAAGTCGTTAAGGATGCATCCATGGCAAACATGATCAAATTGAGAGACGAGTGGGTTCCATTTCTTTTCTGAAAAAAACCCGCCGGACGTTAATTCAAAATTTTCCCCGTAATCACAATGTCGTTGTGTGTTCATCATGGGCTTTCTTAAAAACAATGGAAAGGAAATTGCATGAGAGAGGCTAGCTGCCACGTTGACAGAGCTTATTTAGTATATAGGGAAGGATTTATCGCCATGGAAATCACAATCAAATGGCAAGATGAATCAGTTCCATTGCCATTTTATAGAAAGATTGCTGGGACAAAAAAATTACAAAAAGTTGACCATAGACATAAAGATTTATGTCACCATGTGCTTAACTCGTCTGTCGAGTTTGGCAAAATGAGGGTAGCTTTCGCCGCCAATCGACTTGAAGTTGTATTACCATGATAATTATGATCAAAATTAGACTAGCCGCTCGGATGTTAAATCGTACAAATTTTACCATAATCGCAGCATTTAGTTATGATTGTTTAAATTTGGCTATGCTAACCTCCATTATCATAAATTCTCAAACCCTCTGATGAAGAACAATTTTATTTTATTTTTTAAATGTAAATATTTGTTTTTTGCTTTTGTGACAGAAAGTGAGTAAGCCAATCACTCGGAGCAGAGGGATGTGGAAAAGGAACACTAAAATTGTGATCGTTTTTACTTCTGTTACATATGTAATGATTTATTTATTTTTGGGGGGGGGGGAGCTACTAACCTGATCAGCCTGAAAAACACACAAACAAATACATGCTCACAAACACACACCAAGCACCTTACACTGCAACGATTATTTATTTTTACACTACGTCAAATTTTGCGCTGAATTCTCGATGACTATGATAGAGAGAAAAAGCCTTAATGTTTTATCGTTTTTCAATCATGTTTTCTTTTTTAATCTGTTCTCAAATCAGTGCAGTAATTTGGATTGTGTTTTAATCAACCAGTTAATTGCTTTGCGGCCTGTTTGGGGACCAGTTTGTGATTCATGGACCACGTGAACCGACAGGCCGCCAAATAAAGATGTGTCAAACGCTAGTGTGGCTTCTTTTTTCCAAAACGCGTATGCATAAAACTGGGTAACATGCCGTCATTTTACAAGAATGGTATGATGCTAGCTCATAAAGCTAACATTATATGTAGTAGTCCAAAAAGTCATTAGAATTCCTTGGTGTGTAAGCAATGTCATGTATGAGGCATCAATATTATGCCCTTGTTAGCAAAAAATGCTAAGATAACCCTCAAAATAAGACCTTTCTCCAGACAATTATGCAATGTACGTTTGTAAAATATTGCTGTGTTGTTAGCTCAAAATGCTAATATTATGCTCGACCACTTTTGTCTCTTCCAAGGTTGGCAAAGTACGAGTACATCCATTAAATAATGCTGTAGTTATCTTAAAATCCTATTGTTATGCCGTGTGGTCAGCTACAGCTCCATGGTCAATTGCGGTGTGTTGGCAAAAAATGTTAATAGAATGCTGTAATCATTTGATTCCCCCTGAAATTCACCTATTTGTTTGCTCCCAGCTAACTAGTATCTGTAATAAAATGCGATGTTGATGTAAGCGCTTATTTCTGACATTATGCTATATAGGCCGACCGCTGCCCACTTGGTCACACATTCATCTGAAAGAAATTCAGAATCTGAAAACTTTATTTATACCCATGAGGCAATCTCATGTTTTATCGTTAAAATAATGCTATGCTATTGTTAGCTAGTTAACTGAAGATAACAGAATGGTATAAAAATTGCCTTCTGCCAAATAAGCATCCATGTGCTATTAGTGAATAATGCTAAAATGGTTGTTCGCTCAAAATGCTAATACTGTATTATTCTTTGAAAAACACACCTATGGTCTGATGTAATTATATCGGCTTATCAGTTTACATTTTTTTTTTTATGCTGTAGCCTGTTAGCCAAAAAAGCTAACGGAACGCTATCATCTGCAAAGTCATTTGAATTTCTCAGAAATTCAACATGTGTCTGTTTTACCCATAAGTTAATGCTACACTAATGCTTATTTGACCTTGAAATAGACTTGTTCTTTTTCCATAACTTTCGTTTTGAGCAGAAATTCCACACATCAAACATTTTCAGATTTCTGAAACGCAAGGTCTTCTTTGTGCCGGCACCTCTCGGGTTCTGTGAGGATGCTTTATCCCCCCCCTTCGTCTTTGCCTTTTTTCTTTTCTTTTTTTTTTTTTCCTGCCAGGATACAAAAGAGACGAAAGGTTTGGCACCAGAAAAGCTTTAAAAGACCACACGAGTCCCCCGAGAGACACCTGACCCACCGGCGAGCCTTTGTAACCTTCTGAGGACGTCATCGTGTTTTTATGGTACACACACACACACACACACGCTTACACTTCATTGTGACTCGCTGCAGGTCTTTTTCTTTATTGTCCTTTTTATTGACTTAATTTTTCACTCGTTTCCTTGTGTGGCCCGTGGGCGCAAAAGTTGTCTTTGTCATTTGTCTTCATGATGGAGACAGATGACTGTATCACACCAATGTGGAGGCACTATATATTATAGTTAATAATATAACCTAAATATACACAGTGGTACCTTGACTTAAAAAAAAAAAAATTTGTTCTGTGACCAAGTTCAAAACTCAGTTTACTCATATAAAATACATTTTCCTTGTTGAATTAAAATCTCATTTATCCGTTCCAGTCCTGAAAAAAATAATTTGGTTCTGGATTTAATAAGGAAACGTAATACTGTACTGTGTAAAAATAGATTTTTCATGACAATCTTATGAAATAAGATGGTTTTATAAAGTGTACTATCAGGTGTGGTAGGGTTGCGATTTTAGTAATTAGTTGAACCATTGATTAATTAATGAATCTGATTTTTAAAAATGTTTTATTTACATTAAAAATAGGACATTATTAGCAATTGACAGTTCATAAATGCACAATTATGATTCACTTCCTGGTTTGTCTGTAACGTCAGAAAATAGGCAAAAATGTTGATCATTCTTTTCCAAAGTAAAAGCAAGTGTTTTATTTTGATTCAACACAAAGCTAAAATGCTTGCTTTCATGGAGGTTCCAAAATAATTAATCGACTCATTAAAAATCAATTAGTTGTCGTTTAATCGTTGCACCTCTGAAGTGAAGTATTCATATGTTTAATGTGTGCCTTTGTTGGGCGTGGCCTCATGAGTGCTCTCAGAAGCTGGAGTTGGCTTGGGCGGTGAGTGTGCATGCGACTGGATGGTGTGAGTTGTGATCGACAGCAGTTCTTATAAGCATTTCGTATTATGTTAGCCTAATAGCGCATTTGTCTGAGTCAAATCTGAATATTTTCGGCAAACAAACAAAGTCTTGGACAAGAATGATACTCCAGGACTTGATTTCTATCTCTCTTAAGTCGCCTTCCTGCACTCTGCTTCCATTCGAGTTGTCAAGCGCTAGTGTCACTTTTTCTCACACGCACACAGAAAAGCCTCCATCCCGCTTAGACGCTAACTCGATTTGACCCTTAAGACCCGTTGCAGTGTGACCCTCATCTGCTGCAATACCATCATCCTCTTCAACACACGGACATGCACGCTCGTATGCGCGCGCACACGCACACACACACACACACACACAGGGTACAATGTGTTGCGTTCATACGTAGAGGAAATGACAAACGAGAGAGGATGAGAGGGAAAGACTGTGTGTGTGTGTGTGTGTGTGCGCGCGTGTACATGATAGGATTGAGATGAAGGGCAGGATGAGGATGAGTATAAAGAGCGCAAGGCTAAGCACCAGATTAAATCGAGCGCTCATCAGCCGTAAAACAAACCGTTCTTTTAGCGCAGGATAAAATCCAGACTTATCCCCCCAAGTGCGCGCGCGCGCGCACGCACGCAAGGCCAGTTTGCCACAGTTGCAGTAATAATGTTGACTAAGGGAGACGAGACTTGTTTCAGGATGTCGCCTCAGACATTAGTCCTGTTATTCCCACAATCCCTTTCTTCCTGGAACAATATTGGGATTTTTTTTTCTGTGCCAAGGAGGTAACATTTTCTAATTGGGCTCCAGAAAAAGTTGTATGGAAGAGGAGGGCAGAAATCCTTTTTTTTTTTTTTTTAAAAGCACCCACGCATATTGGCGGTCCAACATTTGTGGATTTCACCTATTTGCATATTTCTCCCCGACTATCCGTTGAAACTCTTGCTTATTGACAGTTTTTGAGCCAATACTTTGAAACTGTATTTGATTTTTTTTTCTTTACATGGCAATTAAATGATCATTATGCCTCCACTATATTTGTATTTTCAAAATGTAAAATTGCATTAAATCACATATCACTGGGAAAATAAAACTAAAATCTGCATATTATTGACTTCATCAAATGTGCCATGAAAATTAAATCCTTCCCCCCCAAAAAAACGTGAGTAAGCAGAGGGTGGAGTAAAAAAAAAAAAACAAAAGTTGAAAAAAAATTCTAGAAAAATACCACAGCTAAGCAAGTGATTCCGAAAATAACGGCAGAATATGCGGTGGTCCACTGGTATCATAGTGATGATGTCATGTCTATAAGGCGGACATCCATAGATGTGCGTATGTGTTGGGTTTCAGGTTTGAGTTTTTTTTTGTTTTTTTGGCAAATGACCCCTGAGCTGCTAAAAGTCAATTAGCCACATCCATAATTCATGTGTGTCTGGCAGACTATGTGTGTTTACACTGGAATTAAAAGCCTCTGGTGTCAGCTAACCAAACTCAAAGACTACCAATATAAGTTTGTGTGTGTGTGTGTGTGTGTGTGTGTGTGTGTGTGTGTGTGTGTGTGTGTGTGTGTGTGTGTGTGTGTGTGTGTGTGTGTGTGTGTGTGTGTGTGTGTGTGCATATGTATACACACACACACACACACACAGAGAGAGTAAAGAATACATTTTCGATTTGATTCTTTAAAATTAAAGAATTTTAGTGTGTTTAGTGTCAGCGTTTTGGACTTTCTCAGTTTTTCACAGGACATATTTGCTTGTCCTGTTTGTTGTTGGGTGCATATTTGTCCTATATTAAAAAAAAAAAAAAGTTAGGTCATAGCCTGAATCTAGTCACTTTACTCAGTTATTATGCTAAAGCTAAGCTAGCCCTCTGTTGACATGAGCCAAAATGGGCAGAATGAAAAAAATCAAACCATTTTGTTCCTTGCAAAAAATACTAAATATGAAAGCAAAAAGTGGTAAATTCGTCCATCTAAAATCTGTATTGCCTCGATGGGGAAATTGAAATGACAAGTTTGCAAACCATCTACAGTAGATATCGAATTCAAGTGATGCGTTCAGGGACAGTCAAAAATGGCACTTTTTCCTCATACAGCTATCATTCGTTCTTCTGTCTGTCTATCCATCGAAACATGCAAGTCATGTGTCACCTTCAGGGACAGTCTGAAATCACAACTTTTCCTGACATTATCTCCATTCTACAGTCTCGTCCATCAAAGTCAGGTGTTGCCTTAAAAAAAAATTAAATGACATCATCTTCTCTCACGACTGTCTGTCTCTCCGTCTATCACCTGGTCCGTCTCGGTGTGGGACGGCTGAGAAGAAGGAGGGAGGGTTGTGGCGGTGTAGGGGGTGCGTGTGGGTGTTCCAGGAGGAGATTTTAAGATTGAACCACATACATCCTTCAGTCTTGTCTCACTCGGAAAGCGGACCATCATTTTATACCTCTTCATCAAGGTAACTTTTTTTTTTTTTTTGCCAAGAATTATGCCACACATCGATTGCCATTCTCTGTCCTTGGATATCATTTTATTGGAGGGGAGGCACCAACCTGGTTTTATGCAGTACATTGGCGTACATGTTCACAATAATGCTCCAATTACATGTCTGTTTTTTTCCTTTCCTCAGATGCAATGCACATCCTCACTCGGTTATTGTGCGTCACCTTACTGGAGTAGAAGTAAGTGTCTGATGCATAATTTTAACATGTATAACTAACAAAATCGCTTTTTTTGAATGGCGTTCCATAAAAACAAAAAAAAAAACAATTGTTGATTTAAAATATCGGAGTGCATCGAATTGAATCAAATTGAATCATTCCACTTTGAAATAATGGAGAATTGTATCTAATTGTCGTTTATATATCTTTGAAGGAAATGGCACATTTACGGTACTGACAAGTTCATTCAAATGTTTGTAAAATGACAAACAGAAAATGTCATTGCATCATGACTTCTTAAAATCCCACTGAGTCGAATAGTTCCAATTTCAAATCGAACCCCATGTATCGAAAAACATTGAATCATCTGTTGTGTATGTGTGTGTGTGTATATATATATATATATATATATATATATATATATATATATATATATATATATATATATATATATATAATATAGGTGACCCGGTGATCCAATGGTTAGCACGTCGACTTCAAAGTGCAGAGGTCGTGGGTTCGATCCCGGCTTCAGCCTCCCTGTGTGGAGTTTGCATGTTCTCCCCGGGCCTGCGTGGGTTTTCTCCGGGTACTCCGGTTTGCCTCCCACATTCCAGAAAACATCCATGGCAGGCTGATTGAACACTCAAAATTGTCCCTGGGTGTGAGTGTGAGCGCGGATGGTTGTTCGTCTCTGTGTGTGCCCTGTGATTGGCTGGCAACCGGTTCAGGGTTGTCCCCTGCCTACTGCCCGAAGACGGCTGGGATAGGCTCCAGCACGACCCTTGTGAGGATAAAGTGGTTTAGAAAATGGATGGATATACAGTATATATATATATATATATATATATATATAAAACTCCCGCATGGCTTGAACAAAATGCAAAATATTCATTGATACCTTGTCCCGCAAAAATGTCATGACGCAGAAGTAATATTTTCCTAAAGGCTTTAATAATACAGTATATAAGACTCTAAATCGGATCCAATCGGTGAAACTTGTCCTCTCCTGGCAGCACTGCTGTTTCCCGACTGGGCCTACAAGCCGGCGTGGTCGCCGGGCTCTCGTCAGGTGCAGCTTTGGCACTTCCTGCTGGAGCTGCTGGGCGGCAGCGGCGGCCAGAGCGACACCATCGGTTGGGGCGGCGAGTGGGGCGAGTTCGTCATTCATAACCCCGAGCGGCTGGCCCGGCTGTGGGGTGAGCGGAAGGGAAAGCCACACATGAACTATGACAAGCTGAGTCGGGCTCTAAGGTAAGGCAGCGACACATTTTTTTTTTCATAATTAATAAGACAACATGACATAGAAGTTTTGTTTCCTAATGGCTCCGCCTTTTGCCGCCCAGAAAAAAATAAGTGCCGCATCACGGTGAAAATGAATCACATCATCATGACTGTGCTGTATGATGCCATATGTAGATATTACTACAACAAGCGCATCCTGCACAAGACCAAAGGCAAGCGATTCACGTACAAGTTCAACTTCAGCAAACTCGTCTTGGTCAACTTCCACCTGCCGCCCATCTTGTCACTGTCTGCCACCGTCGTGCCATCAGGTCTCCATTTTCTCTCTCTCTCTCTCTCTCTGTCTCTCTTTCTTTCTTTCTTTTTTCTTTCTTTCTGCACAACTTTGATATCATGCATCCAGAAGTATATATTCTGTTTTTAACAGCTGCTCACGGTAGTAACTGATATGACGCTTTGGCATGAAGGCTCACACACATAAAAGAAAACAATTTTTGCAAATAATTTTAACCTATAGTAGCTGATGAACACCTTGGCCATCAAGATGGGCCTTCCACATCATCCTTCATGCCTCCTTCCATCCATCCTCCAGATGCTGCCGAGCCGCCCTCTTGGCTTTGCTGTCCTCCCCAGCGAGAGCGGTCTTCCGATGCAGGCATCCCGGCTTCACCTGCCACCATGCTGCCTTCCTCATCATCCTTATACTCCTCCATTTGTCCCACAGCCACCTCTAATACATAGCCCCTCACCATTCATCACTTGGCGGGACCGCCTCAGTCGTCTGAGGCTCGGGAAGCAAACTTCACGAGAGGAGGGAGGGCTTTGACGCGAGCTTAAAGTTCTACTGAATTATTTTTGTAGATTTATCACCTTCCTCCTGCAGTGAGGAGATTGCATTCACAACATGGCGAGCTCGTGTGCGCATGCGTGTGCGCGTGTGCGTGCGTGCGTGTGTGTGTGTGTGTGTGTGTGTGTGTGTGTGTGAGAGAGAGAGAGAGTCAGTAATCAAAAGTATAGTGATATTCTCTTGCTTTGTGTGTTTCGTTTTACTACAATAAATACCTGACCGCTGGCGCATTCCAACTTTTTTCTTTTGGTTTTGATTTGTAAGGTTTTTAAATGTACCGCTCTGGCACGGTAGGAGACAGCAGCGCCTTTCACGAACACTTTTGTTGAAGCAGAGATTCACCGAAGAAAGACCTTGACTGATGTTTCTTTGACGTCGGCAAACAGCCACGATTTAATGGATTAATACAATTTAATACTGTAGTTGTTTATGATGATACGTATACTCAAATGAGTCTTAATCATAATTTGTAGAATTCAGAGACAAATTTACAAAGTACATTTGGTTCGGGTTATTTGAAACTCATTTCAACTTTTCTGACACACACAAACGCACACTGACAGCAAATGTAAATGTCCTTTATATGAGGGCAATTTATTTAAGTAATGATAACTAAAAAGCAGTTTTTAAACAGGATGTCCGTTGGCCCATCTTCCCTTCATAGGCGATCTTTGGTGGAAGCAGCAATTTTGGCGCGGAATATTGCAAGTGTTTGTGCAACAGCGCGGGAGTCTGTGTCCTCGTTTGTGGATTATACGTAGACTTTTACGTTGTCTATAAAGCCACTTAACCTTTTTATTCGACGCTTCAGGAAAAAGTCAGTAGACAACATGCAGCGCAGCATCGCGTAAGTGACGAATGTTTCCTGACTGCTACTACCTTTGTTTATATGAGCAGGGCAGTGGAGTTAGCTCCTGGTTGCCTCACTTTTTAAAGAGGCAATAACTGAGCCACCTGAGTGCCTTGTAATATGTCTTAGTATATTTTGAGGTTAATATGTTGATTTGGTGGGGGTTATTTTGCCTGTGGTGTCGGTTTTCGTCGAGCTAACGCCGCCTGTTGTTTAAATGTGACGTCACATAACAAACGCGGAAGCGCTCCAGCATCTGCTAGGACTAAAAAAAAAAAAGCATCTGCTAGGACTCAACCTGTAGACTGGAGGTACCTCTGTAATGTTAAATCATACATTTTCATTTAGACGTTTGCTGAGTTTCTACGCTGCGGTGCTGCGTCATAATGACATGGCATGTGTTATAATAGTTTTAAACAAATCACAAAAGAGTTGTGTCCTGAAGCAAAGTTGTGACTTTTTTTCTTGTTCTTCTAGATCCTTTTTTCAATCCAAGGCAAAGGATAAGGATGTGCAGAAGACAGCCAGTGACGAGCAAGTGAAAAAGTAAGATTTTGGAATTCTGTGTTTCAGGGTGCTTTAAATTAACGTAAATAACATAATTCAAGTATTGCACTGACAAAAACTAAAATAAGACGACTCTTTTTTTATGGAGCACTTTTTAAACAACCACTGCTGCAGGCAAAGTGCCGTACATGAAGTAAAAATCTGACATATCACAACAGAGAACTTGTAAACACTAAAACAATGCTGAGTCGAAAGCCCTACAATACATGTGTTTTAAGATGAGTTTTAAAGATGGACATGGGGCGCGGGGCAAAAATCCCCTCTGAGCTCCATTTTGTGATTGGTACCTCCAGTAGCATCTGGTCCACTGATGTAGAGGTGGCGGAGCTCAGAGAGGTAAGATGGAGCAACAGCATTTCAAGATTTCAAGAGGAATAAACTAATGTGAGCATCAACTCTAAAATGTACACGGAGCCAGTGAAAGGAGGCCAGAATTGGCTCCCTCCTACGAACTCCAGTTAGGAGCTGTAGTTAGTAATGTTTGTGGTGTCTTACAGGGTTGCCAGAAGCCCACTCAAGGCCCAAAACGGGGTCCACCAAGAGGACTCACCCGTCAAGAAGGTTGCCAAACGCACCCGGCGCATTTTAGACAGTGATGATGATGAAGAAGTCGTGAACGCTGACAAACAACAAGTCAAAGAGGACGTCTCCAAGGCGGTGTCAACGACCATGTCGCTTCCGACGCCTCCCCCCCCCTGCCATTCCTTCCACACCCACCTCCTCCATGTCCCCTAGCACCCCCAACTCTGTCTCGTCTTCTGAAGGCATCAGCAAACGCAAGACGGGTAAAAAAAAATGGAGCTACAAAAATATTTATTTATTTATTAGAGTATTTCTTTCTCTCTCTCACTCTGTGCTCCATTTGTATGTATGGCTTCTGCAGCGAGGAAGATGTTCCCCAAGAGGAAGCTGGACGACAGCGGCAGTGACAGTCAAAAGGAGGACGAAGCCAACACCAAGATTCCGCCGGCGGACGATGGTCAGCGAAAAAAAAGAGCCCGTGTGGAAGATGGCGACACAGGTCAGTGAAGTCAACCACTGTGAAATACAACAAAAATACCGCAAAGTACTAATTATTGCGGACACGGAATGGAGCTAGCTGATTGGAGTGTTTTCAGATCAATGTTGCCACCAAGTGGCACGGAATGTGTATTGCCACTATAAGTGGAAAAAGAAGTGAACCACCTGATCTGTGTCTAAAGTTGTAATGTTTTGATGTGAAAGAAAAATTGGCTAAAATCTGCAGATTTTGCTGATTATGAAAGTGCGAATAATTAGATCGGCTAACATCGTCCAATTAGATCGGCCCTAGTTATCATCACACATCATAGCTCAACCGAACTCACTGCTGCAGTCACATAAAATCCACAGAAGTCTCCCGAGACTTTAAAGCAGGAAGTGCATTCATATGCCTGGGAAGAAAATAAATGTGAGTCCCGAATGGATAGCTGACCACTAAATCAAAATGCTGGGAAGCGTTCACTGTTGTCGTGAGCTTGAACGGGTTCGCCGCTATTACGACCTTGCCGCCTTTATGTCGCCACCCTCCATTTTCCCGGGAGTGGGCCCGGGTCGCGCTCGCTCAACACGGCTGACGCAACCTCGCTTTGTGCGCAGACGAGTTTGCTGAGGAAGAAAGAGACGACAGTGAGGGAGCGACGGAGCAAGTGAGGACGCCGGATAAAGACGGAGAGAAAGCGGAAGAGATTGAAAAAAAACTGAAAGAAGAGGAAGAGGAGGAAGACAAGAATGACGACAAGGCCACAAAAGAGGAAGCCAAGAAAGCTCATATCAGTAGCTTCTTTGGTGAGTGCACCTGAAATGCCATTCAGATATCTTTGTCATGTTGCATAACAACAAAGTTTCTTTTTAGCTCCCAGAAAGGCTGCAGTGAAGACGGAGAAGAAGAGTGAAAGAGAGAAGACAGGAACGACGACTTCGACTTCCTCCATGAAGGAGGACAGCAAAGATGCCAAAAGGTACGCTAACAGGAAGCGACGGCTAACAGGAAGCGACGGCTAACAGGAAGCGACGGCTAACAGGAAGCGACGGCTAACAGGAAGCGACGGCTAACAGGAAGCGACGGCTAACAGGAAACGACGGCTAACAGGAAACGACGGCTAACAGGAAGTGACGGCTAGCAGGAAGTGACGGCTAGCAGGAAGTGACGGCTAACAGGAAGTGACAGCTAGCAACAAATGAGAGCTAACATAAATTGACAGCGGACAAGTAATGACAGCAAACAGGAAGTGACAGATAATAGGAAGTGATGTAGCTGGAAGTGATGGCTAGCAGGAAGCAACAGCTAGCATAAGGTAGATTGCATTTTTGTGATTCCCCCCCCCCCCCCCTGCCCCCAACAGTGAGTCGACGGAAACAGACTACAACCCGTCCAGACCCAACTACCACCCACTCGAGCATGCCTGCTGGAAGGAGGGACAAAAGTTGGTCTTTAACACACACAAGAACCTTTTACGAACCCACTTTTTAGCCGCCCGTCCCCTTATTGCTTCTACGTCCGTTTTTTACCTCTGTATCCACTTTGAGTCGCCCGCTATTTACCCGCGCATCTGCTTTCACCCCCTTACCCCCTCCATTTTTTTACCAACTTTTTACTCACCTGCTTTATACCCACCGGTTCACTCTTTACTCAGACTTACTCGCCTTTCACTTTCTCCTCATCCACCCTTTTTTTTGTTTTTTTGCTCTTCCACTTTACTTTTTACACTTAAGTCATGTGTGTTCTTAAGTGTGACCTGATTTTCCTCCAGGGTGCCTTACCTGGCGCTGGCTCGCACCTTTGAGAAGATCGAAGAGGACTCTGGCAGGTGAGAGCGCAAGACGGTGGCAGGAACTATACGGATGGATGAATATGTGCTAAAAAGCTCTCAGTGAGGAAGAACTGTATTCAAGCTTTGGCCATGTGTTTCTGTGCTTTTCATTTTTATTTTATTTTTTTTAAATGAACTGATTAAGTCTGTGACCAGTGTAAAAAAAAAAAAAAAATAGTGTACATTGAAGAGGATCTGTAAGTGAGGCCCACTGCCTTTCAAAACATTGCAAAGCGCTTTCACAGGCGTTTTGACCGCTTTCCATGTGGGACTTAAATCCGCCGCAGACAGATAAATCTTGTTAGCCGCATTGCCGTGTTTAAAGCCTCCCTCCAAAAAAAAAATTTTTTTTCCTTCTCTTTTCTTCTACCAGACTGAGAAATATCGAGACTCTGGCCAACCTGTTCCGCTCAGTGCTGCTGCTTTCTCCAGGTAAACGCCCCCTTTGTTGTGGCATTGGCGGCTGGCGGCTGCTACCTGCAAAGCGCCGTGAAATGAATCTTCTTTTCTTGTATGTTTGGGTTTGTGTGTGGGCGAGATGGTCTCACTGCATTAATCGGCACCACATACTACATCATGCATAAGCGATATTATACACCTTGTGTGGAAACCTTGTGGAAGATGTTTTACTCTTTGTAATGTGTTTGTGTGTGTGTTTGTGTGTGTATAGACGACCTGCTGTGCTGCGTCTACTTGTGTCTAAACCAGTTGGGACCCGCCTACCTCGGCGTGGAGCTTGGCATCGGAGAGACGGTGCTGATGAAAGCTGTTGCGCAGGCCACGGGTAACATGGACACACACACACACATGTGCACACACACGCGCACGCAGTCTTGCACAGCATATTCTCACATTTACTCTCACACACTCATCCTCACGCACCCTATCTCGCACGCACATTCAGGTACTTTCTCCTAGACCCGTATACATTCATCAATCATCAACACATCACTCTCATAAATACACATTCTCACATCAACACATTTTCACACGCATAAAATTTAATGACACACTGTCTCTTGCAAATTTATACATGCGCACACACTCACATTTCACATTCATACAGTACGCATTCTCATATTCACTCTCACACATGCTTTTTCAGACAAATATGCCCAATAAATGCATCCAAACTTGCTCTCTCACATCCATTTACACACACACACACACACACACACACACACACTACTCGTTCTCACACACTCACATCCATGATTGTGTGTGTTATTCACCCCATGGCTTCTCTGTGGTTGCTAGGGCGACAGCTGGACAAAATCAAGGCAGAGGCTCAGGAGCGCGGGGACCTTGGTCTGGTGGCCGAGAGCTCCCGCAGCAACCAGCGCACCATGTTCAAGCCGGCCAGCCTGACTGTGGGCGGCGTCTTCAAGAAGCTCAAGGAGATCGCCAGCATGAGCGGCAATTCGGTGAGATGCCAGAGCTAGCTTAGCTTTAGCACAAATGCTAAAAGATTTTCATGTTGCCACTCATTGTCGCACAATGAATAGCAAAGCTAAGAATCACAGCTTTTTAAGTCTTTTCAAGAAGAGATCTGTGCAGACCGCCCCATAACGCTTTGCTGGGCTGGACGTACGTACGTTCACGTGCTTGTGTCACTCACACGCGGCTGCTCCTTACGCCACACCAGCTAGCTTGTAACGAGCTTTCGCTGGTGTGGCTAAAACACACTAAGGAGTCGCTGCTAAGCCAGTCATCATGGCGGAAAATATGCAACAATTCCTACTTGTATTGTTCTTACAAAGGGATGACGAGTTGTCATTTACCAAAGACTAAGAGCCCTAAAATTGACATGTAGTCGTGAAACACCAGCATCAAGTGCTTCGGAGATTCAAGTACAACTTTTAACACCACAATAGCAGCCAATTTCAAATCGTGTCTGGAGAGAAAATTATACACATACAGTCAAACGTCGGTTTTCGAACGTCTCGGTTCTCGACCAATTCGGTTTTTGACCAAAAATTTCGATTTTTTTTTTTTATGCCTCGGATGACGAACAAATTTCGGTTCTCGAACAAACTGAGCGCACTTGAATGCACCATTTGACTCCTCTCGCCTTTTAATTGTTGTTTTAAACAAACTGGAAGGAAAAACTCACATGCTAACAGCTGCCCAATAGCCTCAACTCACGTCGAGTAATTCAACAAATGGAGATTGGTGTAACAGCCAGCCACTGCTACACTCGAATTCCCTGACACCCACATCACTCACCAGGCCAGGCCTTTTCAAACCATCCACACACAGAAGTCACAGATACTACAGTAGAACATGAAGCCAAACCAATTTTTTTTGTGAATCATTGATTAAATAATCCGTAGGACACCCTATTCAAAAGATATCTACAGTCAAACCTCGGTTTTCGAACGTCTCGGTTCTCGATAAAATAATCCGTGAGCGGAATGCACCATTTGACTCCTCTCGCCTTCCTTACGCAAGACGAGAGTGATCTGACAGTCAAACATTTTTATTTTAAAAAGAGCGTGGTTTCGGTTTTCGAACAATTTCGGTTTTCAAACAGCCTTCTGGAACGGATTATGGACGAAAACCGAGGTTTGACTGTACTTTGTAATGCCACACACACAGAGTGTGTGTGTGTGTGTGTGTGTGTGTGTGTGTGTGTGTGTGTGTGTGTGTGTGTGTGTGTGTGTGTGCACGCTCTACTGATTGGTTACGTTGGCATTGTGCCTAGAGAAGAAAACAGCCTTTCCGAGTAACTGTTCACTGTTGTGACTGATGCGCAACGTTTGACTTCACAATTCACGGAAGAAGATAGTTGCTTTGAACCTCAGTCTGATGTAGTTGACTGATGTGCAACGTTTGACATCAAGTCTCATGCGGCAACCACTTTTCGGTTGATAAACAAGCCCTCGAGCAATGAGCACCCTCTCCTCTCCTTTTTCGGTGGAGTTTGTTTCTTTCCTTTGACCTCAAGTCTTTGCTGCTGGTTCCTGAATGTTAATGCCGCCGTCCCTCTGCCGCCGCAGGCCATGAATAAGAAGATCGACATCATCAAAGGACTCTTTGTGGCCTGCCGCTTCTCCGAGGCCCGCTACATCGTCAGGTAACGGGAGGCGCGTCGCCACTTGAGCCCAGACCGATTTGTCGACTCCTAACCGGCTGTGATTAATTGACAGGTCATTAGCCGGGAAGCTGCGGATCGGATTGGCCGAGCAGAGTGTACTGTCGGCGTTGAGTCAAGCCGTGTGCCTCACTACACCCCAGAAAGGTACGCTTGCTTGGTTGTGGTGTAAAATATGTGCGGCGGTGACTACGGTGAACAGTACCTCCGTCAATTATCTTCCATCACAACTACTAACCAGTAGGTGGCAGTGTATAGGATGACAGTGTATGTGAAAACACTGATGCCCAGTGTTGTGACTGATGTGTGCACCTTTTACATCAAGGTTGATGCATCGAGAAGAAAACCTTTATTTATTTATTTATTTTTCAATCCCTCTTCCTACTTTAGTCGACGTAATTAGCTTTTTTCCCCCCACTCTTAAGCTTATGTAAGAATCATCGAGTGTCATGTCAGGACGCCTTTTTGGAGAAGTCAATCATCCAGAGAGTCGTCCCCCTTATCGTCGGATGAAACACGAGTTCCATTTTCCTCTCGGCTGCTCCACTTGATGTGCTTTTTTTTTCTGGTGTGGGGTGGGGGGGGGGGATGGTCGAATTGTGTTACCCATGCCGCATTTAAATAATGCACCCTCCGAGGTCAGAAAGGGGCCATGTTTAATTTAAAGATCGCGTGTAAATATGATTAAATATCCTTTATCTTGAAGAATTTGAAAATATCTCCTTTTCCTGCTTCCAAGTCCCCCAAACACTCGAGAATGTGATGATTAGGAACATGTAATTGTTTCTTTTTTTTTTTTTTAACTCATTGATGACGGGCTTCGTCTTCTCACCAGATGCTATCTCTCTCTCTCACATACACACACACACACACTCACACACAGCCAATTAATTTGTTTTAGCGCCAAGCGAATTAGCATTCAGAACTCATTCGCCAGCGCTTTAATAAGAGCCAATTAGACCCTAGGCTCAGTGGGTAGATTTGCATTGATCTGCAGCCCGTGCCGGAAATGTTACGCTTAATATTTGATATTTATTTGTTTATTTTCCAGCTGAAGCGTTATCTAATCAGGCAGGTTAATGTGCGTGCACTACATCCCCGGCGTAATGCAATATGCTTTGGAATAGCCTATGATTAAGTGCTGTTCCACTCCTGTCCCACATGGGGGCGGTAATGCACCTTTGACTCTGTTTGCCAACTTTTTAATGAAATAAGATAAAACAAGCTAAACAAACAAAAACATCTGTACATAGATGTAAACTGCTTTTGTCCTCTGTGGAAACTGATGAGTAATATTGAAATCCACGGCTCATGCCCATTGAAATAAAACGCCTTTAAAAAAATTATATTCCACTCTAGTGACTGATGCACAATTTGGGCGTAAAGACTCAACACATAGGAAACAATTTATTTATTTATATATATTTTTTTTATTAGTCCACTGTAGTGACTGATATAAAGCGTTTGACATCAGAACTCGTGTCTGGAAGAATATTGCTTATTTCAATGACTTGTTACTCACTGGCGTCCCAAGACTTTCGCCTATTTCCCATACATGCATGCCAATATAATCCCTGTGTGGTATTGGGAGGTGGCTCGTTAAATCTCAAATGGACCCCGCAGTTCTTGTAAACAAAACGAGGGGTAAACCATAAAAAGACCACTGATGCCACCCTGGTGCGTTATACAATCTGCCAACCATGTCGACACACAAGTCTGTTTGGCTCACAAAAAAAAAAAAAAATGGACGCCGAGTGATGTGTTTTTGTTCCAGGTACGTCTCCTGCCGTGATGGACGCCGGGAAAGGGATGACCAATGAAAGCAGGCGTGCTTGGATCGAAGAGAAGCATCTTATTTTGAAACAGACTTACTGGTAAGCACAGCTGACTTTGCGGTTCGTTAAAAAAAAAAAAAAAAGAAATAAAAATCAGGATATCTTGTCACATGAATATGTTCAGTTTTTTTGTAGTTGAAAAATAAAACGGAATATGTTTTCAATCAAAGTAGCAAGATCTTGTCAGGTCATCTTTTTTCAAAAAGTAAACAAAAAAGTAGCAGTAATTCTAAACTAGACAATTGCTATTTAAACACACACGGCGCAGCAACACAGAGAGCAAACATTACTCACAGACAATTTCTCTCCCCCACCACTGTTCCAGGTAGATGGACACATTTTGATGTTACTTTCACAGTATTGCATTTTTTTTTTTCATGACAATCTTTTCAGAATCAAAAAATATTTTTTCCACCAAAATCCATTTGTCAGTATGTGGTATAAGCCCATAAAAACGATCGAAACGAAAAATCTGTCAAGTTGCAGGGCCCTAACGATGAACTGCAACATAGCGGAGAACAGTGTTCTTGTGTTTATTACCCCGTAATTCCCCCCCCCCCCTTATTTATTTATTTTTTTTGTACAGTGAGATGCCCAACTACGACATTCTCATCCCCGTTCTTCTTAAAGAAGGCATCGACAAGCTGCCCGATCACTGCAAACTCACCCCAGGTAAATAACCAATCGAGAGGCTGGAAAGATAATGCAAGTGTTTATTGATTGATCTGTTTGCTGGAGGCCAACTGATAATGATAAACAATTATTCCTGATTACACAACCCGATAAGGATCTGCTATGTAAAAGGACCTGTAAGCATCTCTAAAGTGCTGCTAATTGATTTTACGGAAGCCATTTTGCTATGAAGCGGCCATCTTAGGGTCAGTTTGGGGATTTTCAAAGACAAACTCCTCTTTTAAAGGCAGTTTCACCTATCAGTGTGTTTAATTCAATTTAATAGCAGCGTCTACCGTGAGTAGACCCACAAAAAAAGTTTTGGAACGCATGATCAAAACTTTTTGTAGAACCCATGACCAAAAACAACGCAGGAAATCTGCCATTTTGTCATAAAGCGGCCATTTTGGACATTTCCAGTGGTCCTTCAAATACAAATTCCTCCCTGAGGGCAGTTTCACTGTGCACAATTCCATGTAAAAGCAAAGCCTATCATGAATAGACCAACCAAAAAGTCTCAGGAACCAATGCCCGAAAAGACACCGGAAGTCTGCCATTTTATTTTAGTGAGTCCTTCAAAGAGGAATTCTTATCGAGAGTGACCATGAACTCTTTTCCCGTCCTTCTCCTTTCCTCCTGCACCCCTCTTCACCTGCACCTCCGTGTGCCAGGCGTACCCCTGAGGCCCATGCTGGCGCACCCCACTAAGGGAGTCGGGGAGGTGATGAAACGCTTCGACGAGGCGGCGTTCACCTGCGAGTACAAATATGATGGCGAGCGCGCGCAAGTGAGTTTCATTTGTGTGATTGTGAAGTGCTTTACACACACACACGCACGCACACACACACTTGAGTTCACTAGAGTAGGGTGTTCTCTACTGCGCACCTATTCTTTCAAGATAAACATTAGCGCTGCTGTACCCTTGGGCCTGCTGGCAGAAAAGGCGCAGCGCTTCTTAAAGGAAGGATGATGAAGAGGAGCTTTTATTTTCGATTGAAGAAAGAGGCGAGAGAGAGAGAGACATAAGAGAGGAAGAAGCAAACATGTAAGACACAACAGGAGGCCTCTGCATAAAGAGACGCAGATTGTAACGCAAGCCCATCCAGCTTGGAGCGTTAATTCCGGACAGTCATGCCTGTAAAGAGCCTTTGATCTGGGCTCCATCCCAAAACGCAATGCCTTTTGCAGTTGTTGTTTCACATAATGGCCAGCAGGGGAACTCATGATACATTTCTTTCTCGCACTCTTGTACTCGCTCACTTGGAGGTCTGTGTGTGTGTGTGTGTGTGTGTGTGGCGAATAACAACAGTAGCCACCCATCAAATCAGTCAAGTGAGTGATTGTCTGCATATTTGGTGGGTTCATTCGTCAACGTCGACGCTCATTGATCAGCGTGCAAGGAGAAAAGGGCAGTAATTGAGACACCCGAGTCGACATCTGGAGCGTCGGTCAGTGTTGACGCGTCGGTCTGCAGGATTGATGTGTGCGGCATCAACCGATAATGTGTTTTTGCTCATACAGGTGATCGTTGTTGCCGGTCCTGTATGAATTGTCCTGTAGTGCCAATCACACATTTCATTTTTATGAAGCACTTTTTGACCTATTCAAAGGCACTTTGAGGTTGGTTTTTTTTTTTTGTATTGATGTTGGTGTTTTTTTCCAACATAAAATACCCTTTTTTTAATGATAAATAAGATATATATTATCATTTAATAATAATAATAATACATTTTATTTATAAGCGCCTTTCAAGACACCCAAGGACACTTTACAATCAGGAACAAAACATTTGTATTTATACACACACACATACATACATACATTTATATTCTTTACCAATACAATTCTAATGGCCATGAGTTATTCATGGATGTATTCAGTTCAGCAATTTAATACATAGTGAGTTAAAAAAAAATGTAATATACAATATTTATCTTGTGTATTTTTCTTTTTTTTTTTTTTTCCATTTGTTTTAAATAACAAATAATTTACTCTCAGGTTGACAAGAGTCCAAGTTTCGGCTCACGATGGCAGAAGGGGTGTAATTGAACAAAATGTCACATCCCAGTTGTACTGTTATCTCCAACGGTTCGCTATCCCCTATTTGTATTCATCGGAGCGACCACCACTCACAACAATGGCAGAGCAGTCGCTTCTGTCTTTTGTGTTGACTTTTCATGTAGTGCACACACCAGCTCCAGATTATTTCTACTTGTACGCCTCTTGAGCAGATCAGCCGCCGCTACGGATGCCAGCATGTGGCCAAACAAAAACCGTCAAATCTCGCAGCAATTAGGCTCCTCTCTCGGCACAGGAGAGTTGAGGAAAACAGACGGCCCAAAGCTGGCAAATGAGCTGAAACGTCTTTTGGACGAGGCGAGTTTATATGTCTGGAATGTTTGAGGCACTTTCCCCATCCCCGGCAGCATCTGTTTCCTCGGCGACTTTGCCTGCCGTTGTCGTTTTTGTTCCAGAGCTAAACTGCAGTTTGACGTCTCGGGCACAGCCGTTTCGAGCGGCACGTAAGCAAGTCATCATGTGAGTGACAATGTCCCGAAATGAAACATATGGGTGCAGATTTAGGAGAGCTGTAATTCAATTTTGTCGCGCGTCACAAGAAAATGTTGGCTAAATTAGAAACCTGTGCAATGGGAAGTTATGTTTGTATCTGAATTTAATTGTGTACTTTTTGATATTCTAACCTTGCATTTCCGTTATGGGGAAAGTGTTTGTTCCTTCAAATTGTAATGCAAATTCAGCAGTGATGTAAATCTGCGCTAGATTGAGATGGAGCGCTTTTAATTGTTGTTTTAAACAAACTGGAAGGAAAAACCCACATGCTAATAGCTGCCTAATGGGCTCAACTCACGTCGAGTAATTCAACAAATGGAGATTGGTGTAACAGCCAGCCACTGCTACACTCGAATTCCCTGACAACCCACATCACTCACCAGGCCAGGCCTTTTCAAGCCATCCACACACAGAAGTCACAGATACTACAGTAGAACATGAAGCCAAACCAATTTTTTTGTGTGAATCATTGATAGAATAATCCGTAGTCAAACCTCGGTTTTCGAACGTCTCGGTTCTCGACCAATTCGGTTTTCGACCCAAAATTTCTAGTTTTATATGCCTCAGATGACGAACAAATTTCGGTTCTCGAACAAACTGAGCACACTTGAATGCACCATTTTACTCCTCTCGCCTTCCTTACACGAGGAAGTGACACTTCCTCGTGTTGCTTTCCATTGTGAGCAACCGTGTTCAGTAAACATTTTTATTTTAAAAAGAGCGTGGTTTCGGTTTTCCAACAATTTCGGTTTTCGAACAGCCTTCTGGAACAGATTATGGACGAAAACCAACTGTATGACCGTATGTCTAAATCTCTGGCTGTTAATATTAACATGGAAAATCCTACTGAGGATGTTCCGAAGTGTAATCTTAGGAGCCAAATTTCATTCAAAACCTGAATTTGTTCAATATATCAGTGTAAATAAAAATACGGCTGAAGGGCTGTGCTTTTTGAAGTGTGCGCTTTTGAAGTGTCTTGATGTGTCATTTCAATAACCAGCCAGCCATTTATTGATAATGCTACTGCCTTATTTGGGTCGGGAATGAGACTTTGTCAATTCGCGTTGATCGTTATCCCTATTTTAGCTGATGAAGTATTTTCGGAGGTTCTATTTTCTGTCACTGTCATAATTATTTAAACCTCGGTAAAGGTCGACCACGCTACGTTCTTTGAAATGTCTGGATCCTGGCCATTTTATTGACGTAGCCAGGAAAATGTTCCCTTACATTTTTTATTGAGTCATCGTTGAGCTGAATCCACATTTTCACTGCTGGTGTTTTGCTTTGTCGGACAGATTCACATCCTGGAGAGCGGCGAGGTTCGGATATTCAGCCGTAACCAGGAGGACAACACCAGCAAGTACCCTGACGTCATCTCTCGCATCCCCAAGGTAAAAACCTCTCAAAATGTCGCAAAATATTATCAATGCGGCTCCCTTCTCGTTACACCCACTTGCTGTGTTGAAATATTTCGACTGATATCGATTTTTTTTAAGCTAATGCAGATTCTAATATTTTGCAGAATAAACTTCTGATTAGTTTAAAACATATACCTTCACTGGCCGGCCGATTAACCGGTTGCACCCGAATTTCGACTTTTCCGTTTAAAATGATCACTTGTTTGAGTGAACCACATTATGCCGCCATCGTGTCAAGAGGAAGCAACGACACAGCGTAACCTCCTGGATGGAAAGTTTCACACAGAGATTTTGCCAAAATAATCTTTGAAACCCGAAATACACCACAAACCATCATGCCCAAACCACTTTAATGCACAAGTCATTTCAAACCAATTTTATATATACAGTCAAACCTCGGTTTTCGAACGTCTCGGTTCTCGACCAATTGGGTTTTCGACCAAAAATTGTGAGTTTTTGATGCCTCGGATGACGAACAAATTTCGGTTCTCGAACAAACTGAGCGCACTTGAATGCACCATTTGACCCCTCTCGCCTTCCTTACACGAGGAAGTGACTCTTCCTCGGGTAGACAAGGAAGTGGCGCTTCCTCGTGTTGCTTTCCATTGTGAGCAGACGTGTTCAGTAAACATTTTTATTTTAAAAAGAGCGTGGTTTCGGTTTTCGAACAATTTCGGTTTTCAAACAGCCTTCTGGAACGGATTATGGACGAAAACCGAGGTTTGACTGTATAACATTGACCTGCAAGGGGAAGTCAAGTCGGCAAATGTGTTTGCAATAAAATGTTTCGTATGTTCACACAGTGCCCCCGAGTAGTCTAAGCATGGTAGCCTGATCAAAAATCTGTTTGCGGAATAAGAATTAAGAAAATGATTCCATCTTTTTGAGAGGTTGAGAGGGAAGAAATTTCATCAGCACATTTCACAATAAAGTTGTACTTGATATTAGGAGGTTGCTGCTGTCGACTCTGACCTCTAAGTTATTGCCCTCTTAGCGGTCTAACTGACCTCTAAGAGGGCAATAACTGCTCAATGTGCGGCGATGGTGAGCTGTATTTTTCATGCACTTTGTATTTGCGGAGTATCTTATTTTGAAGGAACGTTTAAACGTTACCATCGTGGCCAGAGAGCATTGCGGAAACATAGGACGTTCCCCGTGTCATGCTTCGTGTTTGTTATTATGTTTAGAAAATACTACAGTTTTCATACGGGTCACATCATATTATTTTGTTGCCTTTAAGGTTCCCTGAAAATATTGTCTGATGTTAAAACGGTCCGTGGGGCAAAAAAGGTTGGGAACTGCTGCCCTTGATGCTCTATTTTCTAAAAAATACTGTACATGGATTGCATTTGACTATGTTTTGTTGGGCACTTTCTATCTACAGTACATAATAATGTGAGTGACACCAACTTAATGGACCGCTAATTAAAAAAAAAAACAAAAGAAAAAACTACCTCCACCTAAAGTTCTTCCTAGTCCAACTGTCAGCCTTTTTGCTGAGTCTGGAGCTGCCATTTGGTGTTTGTCGCTTGGACGTTTAAGATGATCCCCTGGACCAGCACGGCGAGTCGACCCGATGTTAACAGAGAGTGTACCCCCCCCCGCCCCACACTCGCTCCTGTCTAGTCAGGGAACTGCAATTAAATAGCAAATGAGGCTACATTGGTTTATTAGAGCCGTTCTCATTCACGCTTGTTGGCACGCAGCTGTTACTGAAATGTCACTCGTATATCTGCGGGCCCCGTTCTTTAATTGCGTTCAAATATTTAATTGAGTTACTCGCACGATTGCGGCACTCTGTAGAGGTTGTTTGTTTGTTGTGCCGTGGAGTTGCCCTCATTCACAGCGCGGCGAAGCTTCGCCAAGTGACGTGCGTGTCTGCTTCTTGTTCAGCTTGAGGGTTGGACAGAAAAGGCTTCCCGATGTGTGCGGCACAAGCTTCGAAGCAAGTTTTCATGTTGTCAGCTTTGGATGGAAGTCCAATTCGACTATGACTGAGATGTATGAAATTCAAATGAATATTTCCAATTAAGAAATACTGTAAATCTAAAACGTCCATTCTGGACACCCCACATCATTGACAGCAATTACATTTAGAGAGCATAACGATAGCATTACACTGTACATGCAAATAGAGTGCGAAATGAATACAAACGTCTAATGAGGCGGATAAAGTTCAAGGGGAGTTATTTTTTAGCATGCTTTTGAATTCAGCGACAGCGTTTCTTGCCAGCACTCAGAACTTTCTGTCGTACTGTGTAAAAAGTGGCCAAGAGGCAGCGGCTTTTCTTAATAACTCGAGATATAAAAAGGACAGGCCTTCAAAATAAAAGCGTGGCAGTATAATAGAAGTTTCGCTACACATTCTTTGGCCCCATGGTGGCTATTTTAGCAGTTAAATCCAAACTATTTTGCGCTTGTTTTTTAAAGTGTGACGTTTAAGTAAGCCATGACATGTGGTACAACTGTCACTTAATGCTGCATGCTTTTATTTCGTCTCACTTTGGACACTTCTTACACAATTTACGAAATGCTTCAGATAATCACACATCATTACTATTATTGTTGATTTTTTTTTATTTTTTATGTTTCGATGAGAACAATCCTAGAAAACCAGATCATACAAAAAAAAAATAAATAGACGTAGCATACTTAAATAAACACTTAAATGCCCGACTGGACAAAGTGGTCTTGTAGCCTAGGAGTGCCTTCTTTCATCCTCCAAACCTGCTAGCTTGTCTCTTTGTGATTTTTTTTTTTTTTTTTTTTTTTAAATGAAACCACTTCCTCTCACCCATGTCATGCCTCTCATCCTTCTTGGGAGTGGGGGGAGGCTTTGATACGTTCTTGTCACCTTTTTCCTTTTTGGCTCCTCGCCTCTGGTGCCGTCACTCTCACACGTTCCTTTTATTCAATTTTTTTGGACTGCCTTCTCACTTTTTTTTGGGGTGTTTCTAGGGCTGTCGGCGTCTTTTTATCGCCTTTGCGCAGCTCCTTCTTTTACTCCTCTCTGCGCACCTCGACACTTTCACATCCGGATGTTTGGCCTTCTTCTCGTTCTTCTCCCAGTTTTTTTTTTCATCGCCGCCCCTCCTCTCAGACCGGTGACACTTCACTTAACTCCGATGGTGTGGAATGCATTTTGAGTGATTTTACTGTTTTTGTACCTCGCTAGATTTGCGCGGGGGGTTGGGGGGGAGGGGGGGGGGGGATGGACAGTCAGTCAATCATGTGAACAGGGATTTGGAATTAGCATTGGGTTGTCACGGCGACGCGGCCGCACAATGAATGTCTGGAGTAAGTCAGCTTCCGGCGAGACGGCGCTTTGCATTTCAATGAGTCCAAAGTGGCACTGTGTTAATACAGATGCATTAGCCGCTCGTTAGGGCCGACTCCGACTCAAAAAGTGGCTGATCACAAGTGGTTACGTCTGATGCGCCGTGATGAGACGGGTGGCAAAGTAATCGTCGGACTGACATGTTATGTGGAGTCCATTTCAAGTGAGGTGTCATCAACCCCCACCTCTCTCCGGCTTGCTCTTCATGACTTACCCTACTCTGAACTCCTGTTTTAAAATATTCCTTTAGCGGCTGTTCTCCAAATAAGATGCACGGTAGGCTTGCTTCAAGCTGTTTATTTGCCACTCCCAGTTGAAATTGACTGTAAAACTGGGTAGCTTGAGGCCATGAGGCAGAATCTGGCACATAAAAAGCAGGGTCAAACATTGGATATTTAAGCACCAAAAATGTTCAACCAAACCATATACAGTCAAACCTCGGTTTTTGTCCATAATCTGTTCCAGAAGGCTGTTCGAAAACCGAAACGATGCTCTTTTTAAAATAAAAATGTTTACTGAACACTTCTGCTCACAATGGAAAGCAACACGAGGAAGCGTCACTTCCTCGTCTACCCGAGGAAGCATCACTTCCTCGTGTAAGGAAGGCGAGAGGAGTCAAATGGTGCATTCAAGTGCGCTCAGTTTGTTCGAGAACCGAAATTTGTTCGTCATCCGAGGCATAAAAAATTCAAAATTTTTGGTCGAAAACCGAATTGGACGAGAACCGAGACGTTCGAAAACCAAGGTTTGACTGTATTGGTAATTTCCACCAAGAAAAGTCTGCTTGTTGAATGCTAACATATAATGTGAAACTCCATAGACAGCCGAGCGGGTATTAGCATGATGTGGTAACTCCGTCGTGATCACAAATTCGCCTCATTATTTAACGTGTGGTGAACGATTTGTGAGACACGTTATACAAACGTACACCACAACCAGACGCCAGTGTTGAACGAATTTAACTTTAACGATTGTTGGCCCTGACGGAGGAAAATCACAACAGAACATCAAAGGATTATCACACAGGTTTTTGAGGAGAAAGTGCAAAATTTCGGGCCTGGCTCGGCCGCATCGTGTGTTGACCACACACATCCATCGGAAATATTGAACAGTTTTAATATTTACGCTTTCCAACCCAGTTATGTCTGTCGTTACGCTACCACGCCTGAAACCGCTGAGGATTGCAAACTAGCAAGCCGTCTCGTCTCATCCAATTTCAGTTTATTCGAGCAAAAATTCCAAGTTGTTCCAAGTTGTCTGGCATTTTAATTAGTGGACAGAGTTGGATTAAAACCAAAAAATCGAATTCATTAGGAGCTTTGTAATAAATCACATATTCAACAACTAGACATTTAAGTCTTTATAAAATCCGTTCAAGGCCCGTAGGTGTCAGTAGCACACTTCCAACCTGTTTATACTGTGTGTCCGTGTGTGTGTGTGTGTGCGCGCGCGCGTGTGTGTGTGTGTGTGTGTGTGCACAGTTTGTATTCACATGTTATGTACTATATATTGTGTTTTGTTTGCGTGTGTTTAGAAGTTAAGACCAATGTTATTCAATTTCATCCATTTATCTGTCCTTTTGCTCAACCCCCCCCAAAAGAATCAATGTGGCCAGGGTGGTGCCTCTGTTTGATATGGATTGTGAGGAAAGATCGAGACTCCTCTTGTTAGCTTTTCGCCTTAGAAAAGTACACATACAGTGTACTTTTAGCTTCATTTTTTGGCGTTCCTTGGCAGGTGAAGAAACACTCGGTGGTCTCCTGCGTGCTGGACTGCGAGGCGGTGGCGTGGGATCGCGAGAAGAAACAGATCCAGCCGTTCCAGGTCCTCACCACACGCAAGAGAAAGGTACGAATAAGAGGAAGGTTGTTACTCAAACTTAAATTCCAAGGACAGCTCATATCCCTAACGCCAAATAAACACAACTACCATGTCTACCTCTGAATGACTTATTACAGTCAAACCTCGGTTTTCGGACGTCTCGGTTCTCGTACAATTCGGTTTTCGAACTAAAATTTCGAGTTTTTTATGCCTCGGATGACGAACAAATTTCGGTTCTCGGACTAACTGAGCGCACTTGAATGCGTCACTTCACTCCTCTCGGCTTCGCTACCTCGTCTAGCAACGCTACCTCGTGTAGCTTCGCGAGGTAGCGAAGCCGAGAGGAGGTAGCAAAGCCGAGAGGAGTGAAGTGACACTCCCTCATGTCGCGGCGCTCCCTTGTGTCTCGTCGCTACACAGGAAGCTCACCATTGTGAGCAGACGTTTTTGTATTGTTCAATAAAAAAAAGCAGACGTGTTTGGTGAGACGCTTCTGTTAGGACTAGTGAAATCCCCCTCTTTTCATAATGGTTTGCCCTGGCAGCACAGGGGAGGAGGGGGGGCGTGCGTTTGTTTGCATTTTTCAATGCAGCCGCACATAATGAACACTCTGGTGTCCGGTGTCTCATTATTATGCAATAATCGTACAGAAACAGCTTGTGAGCAGACGAGTTTGTATTGTTCGATTAAGAATGTTTTTTTTTAAAAAGCAGACGTGTTTGGTGAGAACTACGTCATATCGGACTGTTATTTTTGCATCGTGTATCAGCCCCTAATCATGGCACCAAAGAAAGCAAGTGGAAGTGGTGAACCTGGTGAAGAAAAGAGGAAAATAGTGTGCAAAACTATAGAATTTAAGAAAGATTTAATCGCAAAATATGAGTCAGGTGTGCGTGTGTCTGTGTTGGCGAAGGAGTTCGGGATGCCGAAATGCCCCGCCTACTACCTGCTGACAGCTGGGAGAGGCGCAAGCCCCGCGGCAGATAGAGAGAGAGAGAGATGTTCCTTCAATTTTTATGTTACTATGTTAATGTTAAAATTGGTCATCTCCCATTACATTTGTACAGTTTATGGTGTGAAATTGTAAAAAAAAAAGTGGTTTAAAAAAAGTGGTTTTCTTGACTTGGAACGGATTAAAACATTTTACATTGATTTCAATGGGAAACATGGTTTCGGTTTCCGAACAGTCTTCTGGAACGGATTAAGTACGAAAACCGAGGTTTGACTGTATATGACATAAAATAAATAGTGAAATTCTCTGAAGAATTCATTCCCCCAAAAGGCGTGTTTGTAATTGTGCGTCGATGCCACAAGATGGCGGCAAAGCATTTAAAACAGCGAGAATCTTGTAGCATCAGCCCACACACATACTTCTAGCATACTCCACAACCATGAGCCCATGTTACATAGTCGACTGTATTCAGCCATTAAACCAGGGGTGTCAATCTCATTTTTGTCGCGGGCCACATTGAAGTGACCGTTTGCCTTGGCGCGCCGTTATGACTGTGAAAGCATTTACAAAAAGTCAAGAATCATTGTTGATTCTACGATTGTTTAAGTGACTGTAAATGAGGGGTCCGGTAACAAGAAAATGCTGACAATATCTCGCTTATTTATTACAATATGAGAAGTTGACATTTTGGTCCAGATTTTAGCAAGCATGGTAGAAGTTGACATGTTTGATTTGCTTTAGCGGGCCACATAAAATGATGTGGCGGGCCAGTTCTGGCCCCCGGGGCCTTGAGTTTGACACCGGTGCGTTACAGTCTTGAACACATACGAAGCAACTTGGCATGAAGCTCATCGAGTAATAGCCAGCTTACCAACCTGAAGAGCACAAACTGACATGGCATCACGCAGACAAATTTGCACAAATTAAAAACCAAACAAAACAACAGCAAAAAAAAACAATAATGAAAGGATAGAAATAATGACCTCGCGTACACATAACAGGATCATTTGCATTTGAAAAGCGGTGGGCCGATAAAGTCGAAGTGGTGGAGGGAGGACGGCGTGATGGAGTGAGATGATCCAATAGCAGGAGGAAAAGATTGATCGGGATGCGTCAAAGGGACGCAATGGAAAGAGGGGTGAAGATGAGATGGGCGCAGGGAGAGGCTTTGTGTGATTGCAAATGCCAGCCGGGGTTTTTTTTTCCCACTTTTGATCAGAATAATGGCGCTCACACGGCACACAAATCACATGACGGCGGCGGAGGACGCGTCCTCTGTCGTCTCTCTCTCCTCTCGTTCCCTGACGCTGACATGGGCACAGATGAAGAAAAGGGCAGGACGGATGAGGAGCTGGCGCTAATGGAAGAACGTCAAGATGAACGTAGCCGTTGTGCTTTGATTCTCAGGGACGCCTCAACCTCCTCGGTAGACTCACCGTGAGTTGTAATGACCCTTCTGATGCACAAATGCAGTCGCGCCCTTCACATACAGTTGGCGCTGTTGTCGTTGCCGGCCGAGCAAGAGGGGAAAATGGTGTAAATAGCTGACAACAGTGTTGTGTGCATTCCTTACCTGTAGGTGGCACTCTCTTTGGGTTATGTTTGCGCCTGGGCCTTAAGTCACGACAGATTTTGTAAAAAAAAAAAAAAAAAAGGCCTTAAATGCCATTAAAAAAAAAAAAAAAAAAGCATTACAGCATCATTAAATGAAAACAGTATTGGTGGGCTGCTGGTTAGCAGTTAGCGCCGAGCTAGGTTGCTACAGCTCTCAAAGGAGTCCTTATGGGCACTCCGAGATCCCTTTGACTGAAGCCTCTTTTGACTAGGTACTCACTCACTCTTAAACACACACACACACACACACACACACACACACACACACACACACACACACACACACACACACACACACACACACACACACACACACACACACACACACAGTGAGTGATTGACATGCCCACAGACTGAAAAAGGATGAGTGCAAATAGAGCACCAGGAGTTGCTTTTTGTTCCATTTAATTTGCTCATAGTTTGAAAAGAAAAAAAAATGTACTGTGGCTGTCCAACATGAAACGCTAATGCAACATTATCTCAACACAAATCTGACTTTTTAACTTAAAATAACTACCGGTACAATGAAATGACAGTATCACTGACCTAAAAGAACACAGCCGTATTTTTCTTAGGTAAACACATTGGTCCATTTTTATGTTAATTATCAAGAGTGTGTAAAACGTGATATATTTTATTAACAAAATAATAATAATACATTTTATTTATAAGCGCCTTTCAGAACACTCAAGGACACTGTACAATCAAAAGCAATAAAACCACATATAAAATTATAAATAATAAATAATAAAAGAGGAGATGAGTCTAAACAGAGTATGCCATTTTAAATAGGTGGGTTTTGAGATGAGTTTTGAATACGGGAAGAGAGTCAATATTACGGATGTCGGGTGGGAGTGAGTTCCAGAGTTTGGGGGCAGAGCGGCTGAAAGCTCTGCACCCCATCGTGCTGAGACGGGCAGAGGGAACACAGAGGTGGAGGGAGGCTGAGGACCTGAGGGAACGAGAGGGAACGGAAATTGTACGTTGAGAACCGATGAATCGATGAATCAAAAGTTAACTATGGAAATCCCATCCATGATTCACCAGCTGCAGTGGCTGATGATTGTCGATCCCTGGTTGCAATTGACACATCTTCCAAGCTCAAGAAAAATTCTCTCGTCGACAGACGTTTGCCATTTTTACCTCCGCCGTTGTGTGATGTCGAAACGTTTTCATGCGTGCGCTTTTTTCCTGAGCGGAGGTGCCAAAAATGCACCACTGATTTCTGTGAATTTATTCGCTGCCTTTAATGAGGGGAGAACACAGTTCTTTTTAATCAAACGCTGCAGTCTTTTTAGCACATCTGATGTGACGAATAGTTTATCGTCTGTCCGCGTGAATGTTTTAATTATCGTACGCGAGGCTGCGAAAAGGTAATAACGTGACGAGAACAAATTGAAAAAATGAATGGGAGACGTTCTTTCGGAGTATTCCAAGGTTGGACAATTTAGTTTGTGAATAAGACGAGTGTCGCAGGTTATTTGCATGCCTTTTTGTTAAGGGAAACGACATTAATCGTGTGTGTGTGTGTGTGTGCGCGTTTGTGCGTCTGTTCCTGCAGGATGTGGATGCAGCCGACATCAAAGTCCAAGTGTGTGTGTACGCCTTTGATCTCCTCTACCTCAATGGAGAGGTAATCATTACACTACAGCTTCAGGTTGTCACATTTACTTGGTATATGTCGGTGACGATTTTTTATATATATATAGAGAGAGAGAGAGTGAGAGAGAACGAGAGAGAGAGATCTCAAGGTGCCTTAGGCTATGGACCTCTTAAGACCACACAGTTGTTGGCTTTGTAAGTCTGTTGTTGCAATTAAGGCATAAAACAACTTCTTTCGTCTCCTTTTACCCCCCCCCCCCAAAAAAGGTATCCATAAGATAATCAATCGTTAAACTGAATCGATAACAGTATCAGAATTGTAAAACTCAATCAGTCACTCGATCAATTCTCATCCCTAAACGCAAGTCAAGCTAACCAATCAATGATAGCAAGAACACGCAGGTGCAAGCCAAATAAACGGCTACCCAAGGCAGAAAAAAAAACATATATATATATATATATATATATATTTTTTTTTTTAATTAAGGCTTCCAAATTACTCATACTCGTTTCACGCCCATTAGCATGAGAATGTAGACAATTAATTCAAACCGAATCGCAGTCTTTGCATCCTGCAGTTTGTACAATGAGGCACTCTTTTCCTTTTTAGGCTATCGTTTCCTCCATGGTGATCAATTTCAAAATAAACGAACCCTTCAATAGGTCACAGCTGCCACGACTTTGCAGCGTGTGTGTGTGTGCATGTTTACATGTGTGTGGGAGGTTAGTTGCTTGTGTAGTTTTTCCGGTTTGTGTATTTGTTTGGGGCGGGCGTTTGAGTGACAAGTGTGTGTGTGTGTGTGTGTGTGTGTGTGTGTGTGTGTGTGTGTCACACAACCTGTGTGTTTGTGCCTCCCCCCCAAATAAGACACACAATAGGCCAGCAGATTCCCAAAAGTTGTCGCCCCGGCAAAATGCAAATCAGCAGACGTAGTTGTGTTCCTAGACCCCCCCCCCCCCCTCGCCCCCCCCAGTGGGCCCAAACAAATTAGCTAATTAAAACAGTGACGGCTAATTTGTGCCATTGCGTGGCCGAACACAGCTATAACTTTTCTGACGCTACATTAATTACTCGCCGTTATTCTGCCAGCCGCCGCCGCCAACGTTTTGTTTGCATCCGGCACACTGCAGTAGGCTCCTCCTCTATAAAAACGGATGCTTATTGAGTCTGCTTATTCCGCTTGCTTAATGCGTTTCTGGCCCTTTACAACCGGAGATAACGTGTTGTGGAAAAAAAGACGACTGGCTTTTCTCAATTCACGGCTGCCTCTCGAGCCTCTTTAACACAAGTTTTTTTTTTCTTCAGAAAACCAGTCGGTCGGTGTTCTCCTCGTACATCTGCGTCACCCTGCAATGTGGGTCATTGTAGTGTTGTGCCAACAGCTCAATTTTGTATCCGTACCTTTCTCTCAAGATGGGAATGCGTGCGTGCTCGTTTGTGTGTGTGTGTGTGTGCGTGTGTGTGAGAGAGACTGACTGCAACCAAGGTTGACTGCATCTTTGTCAGTGCAAGGCAGCAAGCAAAGTGGAATTTTTTTTTTTGTGAAGGGAAACAACATTAAACGCATGTGCGTGTGTGTGTCGGGGGGGTGTAGTCTCTTGTGCGACAGCCACTGTGTCGGCGTCGGGAGCTCCTGCGAGAGTCCTTTGCCGAAGCCGAAGGAGAGTTTGTATTTGCCCGATTCATCGACTCGGACAACACGGAGACCATCGCAGAGTTCCTGGAGCAGTCTGTCCGAGGTTTGCATTTGTTTGTGTGTCAGTTTGTGTGATGCCTCACAGCACCCTGACAACTTTGTGTGTGTGTGTGTGTGTGTGTGTGCGCAGACTCATGCGAAGGCTTGATGGTGAAGACTCTGGAGAAGGACGCCACCTATGAAATCGCCAAACGCTCCCATAACTGGCTCAAGGTGAGCGCGCCCTCCGTTCACAAGGCTTAAACGGTCCAGAAGGTGACGGCTTTTATAAGGGACCCAGAATAGCCATCCAGTGAATGCGGGTCAGGAGTCCTGCAGTGCTTCTTTCCCTTGAAAAAAAATAGAACCAAAATTCTGCTCAAGTAGCCAGTTGCCACAAAATTCAATGGAAAGGTGCACAAAAGGCCTGAAGGACTGTGGACGAAAACTAGCCCCAGTTCCGCCATGTTGGCACTTGTTAACCATTTTTAGTGGTCTTCTATAAAATTTGTCATATTGGCAACAGTACGTTGCAAACCTTTTTTTTTTTTTTAGATTTCATCAATGAAATGTTGGTAAAAACCAACATGAAGGTCAACCACTTTGCTTTGAAACTTCCATTTTCACTTCCGGCGGCGCTACATTAATTCTGGAGGAAGAAGTTTCTTATCAAATTTGAACTCGGTGTAATAGTTTTAGTTTTGAGATTTTCTACAATAAATGGAAACAAAAATGAGCAGGATGTCCGCCATTTTGTTTTGAAACAGCAATATTCAGTGTTTTCAATTTAAATAATTTTGTTTAAATTCAATTCTGCCTGTGGTGTGAGCCAATCATTGCCAAATTTTTAACTAGGTGTGATTGGCCGCAGTAATTTGGCAAACTATTGAGATTCAACAATGAATGTGGGCCAAAACAAGCAGTAAGTCGGCCATTTTCCTCCAAGTTGGCAATTTTCTTGTGGCGCTTTTAACCTCTCCAAACACGATCGCGTTTGAATTACACTTGTCCGTCCGTTCCTCTAGTGGAGCAACATATGGCGCAAACGCCATCCAATTATTTTTTTACCTCCAACGAACGAGTCACTTTTTCATCACCCTGCAGTTGAAGAAGGACTACCTGGAGGGCGTGGGGGACACGGTGGACCTGTGCGTTATCGGCGCCTACCTGGGCAAAGGCAAGAGGACGGGGACATACGGCGGCTTCCTGCTAGCCTGCTACGACGAAGACAACGAGGAGTTCCAGTCGGTCTGCAAGGTGTGGGACTAGCACGACGACTATGTTTAGCATCTGTGCTAACACGCCCCTACAGTGGTACCTCACCTCAGGGCTAAACCATTAAAGTTCCGCTACAAAAGTTTTATATCCCCTTTTCCATTTTGTGGTGCGTAGCAAACCAGTTCGGCCCGAATAAACGATACACGCCGCATTGCCTTTTATCTTTGCTTCGAGACTTAGCCACATCAAACTTTGGGTTTCTTTTGTCGTTTTGAGGCAGCAAACTATCAAGGCCTGATGAAATGTTTCGAAAACGGGATCTAATCTTCCATGTCTTCATGTTCAATTTCTTCTACGTTCTTTTGGCGGTTGGTGGGTACTCTTGATGCTTTACCACCACCTTCTGTTCACCGGCGGTGATGCACCAAAAACGATACGCCTCTCGCCAAAATAAAGTCAAGGTTGTTTCGAAGTAGGGATTCGGGTGCCAGTCCCTGCTCTAGTTTCAATATATACAAATCGCACAAGTATAAGTCGCAGTATAAGTGTGACTTAATGTCCAGGAAATCTGGTTGTCGGGCCTTAGTAAGGATCGAGAACAGGTCTTCGAAATCCACCTAAACTTGTTAGCCAAACCATGAAGTTACGGTACTTCCAAGTCCCGTTTCGATTTCTTCTTTAGCCCATTCAGGCGGCAACCTAATTTAGCCAAAAATAATGCCACCCTTATAGTTTAAAGATCTGTCGTGTCCTTAAGAGCTACATACCAAAACTACCTCATGATAAAACATTTCGCCTTATCCCATCCGTCAGGGCTTTGGCGATTAAACGGATCGTCGAGAATTTGGTCAAATACCTTTCGGAAGCTGTTGATGTGGCGCACTGCTTCATCTCTGTGTGTTTTCCGTTTGTTTGGATTTTGTCAGATGCGGCGTGTTTGAGTGCTTTTTTTTCCTCGTCGGTATGTTTCTTTGGCTCTTGTACGTGTGGTTGTGAAGTGTGTAAACAAGCACCATGAAGCGTAGGTTCCCTCCCGTCTTCGTCCCCCCCCCCCCAAAAAAAAACGTTAATCCCTGCTTTTTACCGCTGTAACTTTTATGTCTTTATCCACGGCAAAAGGATTTGTGGCTGCAATACTGCCAGCTAAACACAAACAAAAACACACATACATTGATACCTGCCAAACTGGAGATCTCCACTGAACAAGTGTGTTTGTTGACATTTTTATGACCAAGTTATACTCCATCCACATGATATCTTGGCTGCCTTTCTTCCAGATCGGGACCGGCTTCAAGGATGAAGACCTGGAGCAGCATCACAAGTTCTTGAAGGTAAAGCCGAAGAAACAAGTCTTCGATTCAACTCGGTTCACTTTAGGTCAGGGTTGTCAAACTCATTTTTGTCGCGGGCCACATTTAGTGACCGTTGGACGGGTGAAACCATAAAAAGAAGTCAACTACTGTGATGAAGTGTTTGGTAACACGAAAATGCTGACAATATCTCGCTTATTTATTACAACAGTATTGCCCAAACTTTTTGGACCGAAGATCGACTTTTCGATCAACCAACCTCCCGCGATCGATCCGTTACCGCGCACGCACATACCCACTCACGGTCATGATGAGCAACAGCCTGACACGGAGGCATGCGACGCACTTTTGCAGCCTGTTAACTATCGTAGCTCACACGTACCGTTTTAAAGTGCTTCCCTGGGCCCTCTAGATTCCTCTTCTTTGCCCGTGCCCTCGGTGAATTGTACACGAAACAAACTCTGAACTAGAAGAATGATAACGATAAAAGATATAGCGCAACAGCTCTGATCACAAGCTGCAATTGCAGACTGCTGAGCATTTAAAACTTCCGGTGACGCAGGTCACGCACTGCTGCAGGTTAAAGATTTACCTGCTTTATTTTATTTTAGTTTATTTTTTTTACTTTTTGTGAAAATGAGACTGATAGGATGATTCGGGTGAAGTGTACGTTGACACAAAAAAAATATATATTTCTAACATGCACAAAGACACACAAATGGTTGTTTGTTTTCTCTCCTTGACACCCCTCGCGATCGACGAGTCCGCGATCTACCGGTTGATCGCGATCTACCGGTTGATCGCGATCTACCGGTTGATCGCGATCTACCGGTTGATCGCGATCGACGTAATGGGCACCCCTGTACTCCAATATGAGTTGAAGTTGAAATGTTGGTACAGATTTTAGCAATCATCGTAGAAGTTAATATTTGATTTGCTTTCGCGGGCCACATAAAATGAGGTGGCGGGCCAGATCTGGCCCCCGGGCCTTGAGTTTGACACCTGCGCTTTAGGTGCAGTAACAGGGGGGTTGGGGGGGATGTTGCAAATGGCGGGGAAGGGGGACTGCAAACCGCTGTCAGCAAATGTCACTTTAGATCGCGTTGTATACAACGAGGCACTCACAGCTGCTGGCTCGCCATAAAAGTCAACAGAAATTACCGTGCAAACTGCTGCTTCTTAGATTTTGTCGGTCATGCTTTCCCCTTTTGGACTGAATGGAGTTGATTGTGTTTCCACGGGGTTGGCATTGCCCGCTGATTAAAATGAGGTTTGACTGACCCTGTGGAAGGCAAGAGTGCTTAAGTTCTAACAAAAAGAAGGGAATTCAACAGACCGGACCGACCGCCGACTTTTATTCAATCGCCTCATATTTGAAACACCTCAGGTTTGTCATTGAAGCGAATAATAAAGTTTGAAAAACAGCACTTTGAAGATATTGATGGTGCACAATCACACTGATTGCGGGGTGGGCGGGCGGGGAAAAACAGTCCCTCGTCCTCAGCCGACTCGATCGGATCCCGCCGCGCTGCGCCGTAATCAAGCGCCGCTTGTGAGCATGATGGATGGCGGATTAAGGGCAGGCTGATGGGAGCCCGGCTGCGACGTGATTGGCCGCGTTCGCACATCAGCGACGGGCCGACCGCGCGTGTAATGTGGACGTCGAGTATGGCGCTTGTCATACATTGCTTTAACTTCATATTCTTATTATAAGAAGTCTTTTTTTTTTTTTTAGATACATTTACCCCTGTCAGGGTAAGTGGTTACTACGGTGGACAGCTTATGTTTCAGGTTACGGGTTATCATGATTTGTGCATGAAAGTGAAGTCATGAAAACACGTACAGTCAAACCTCAGTTTTCGAACGTCTCGGTTCTCGTCCAATTCGGTTTTCGACCAAAAATGTCAAGTTTTTTATGCCTCGGATGACGAACAAATTTCGGTTCGCGAACAAACTGAGTGCACTTGAATGCACCATTTGACTCCTCTCGCCTTCCTTACACGAGGACGTGACGCTTCCTCGGGTAGACGAGGAAGTGACGCTTCCTCGTGTTGCTTTCCATTGTGAGCAGACATGTTCAATAAACATTTTTATTTTATGGTTTCGGTTTTCGAACAATTTCGGTTTTCGAACAGCCTTCTGGAGCGGATTATGGACGAAAATCGAGGTTTGACTGTATTTAAAATTTTGCTGTATGTACATCAAAGATTTTTTGGGGAGGAGCATCATCTCCCAGTTTCACCAGTCGCTCGGAAATGTAATACCTCTATATCCAATGATAACGTGCATTAAAAAAAAAGTTTCAGGAACCCATGCCAGAAATCCAACAGGAAGTCTGAATCAGAATCAACCGTTTTGTGTCAAGGTGCCGAATATTTGACGTTTTTGTTTGCTTCGCCTTTTCCACCAGGAACACATCTTGCCCAAGCCCCGCCCCTACTACCGCGTGGACCAATCGGCCGAGCCCGACCTGTGGCTGGATGCTGTGCAGGTTTGGGAGGTCAAGTGTGCCGACCTGTCGCTGTCGCCCGTGTACAAGGCCGCCATGGGAATGGTCAGTTCACCTCTGGTGTTGTTTCTTCATCATCCTCGTCTTCATGTCTTGTTTGTCTTCATCCTCTTTCGTCCTCATTCCTTGGCTTTCGTCGTGCTATTTTTTTCTTAGTTCTTCTCTTTCCTTTTTGCTTCCTGCTTTTTTTTTTTTTTTTTTTTGCCAGCCTCATGTTTGTCTTACCTCCCCCTTCACTGTCTCAGTTTTAATTTCTACTCCCCTCTTCCCTCCTGTGTCATCATCTGCTTACAACCCCCCTTTTTCTCCTCCGGTGTTCTCACTCCTTCTTTTTCTCATTTCCTTCCTCACTCTTCTTCCGCCTTTTCTTCCAACCATCCTCTTCATCATGCCCCATTTTTCCTGACACTCTGCATATCCCTCCTCATCCCCAATCGTCTCTTCTTGCTCTTCATTTCACCGTCCTCCCTGATCTTATACCTCTCCCATTTTCCTCAGGTGGATCCAGAGAAAGGAATCTCCCTGCGTTTCCCTCGCTTCCTTCGCATCCGAGACGACAAGAAGCCCGAGGACGCCACGAGCGGCGCTCAGGTGAGCCGCGTGACGGCCGGTCGGTCGCCTTTTGAGAATACGACAAATTCTCTTTGTTTGTGGCCTCCCCCCCCCAAAGATCCGACCTGTTAAGTTGCTTTCAACTTCAAGGTTGAATGCAAGTACAAGGGCGAGGCTGCTTTACTACAGGCTGTATAACAGCGGCTTTACTGCTGCCGTCTGCCTAATAAAGTGCACCAGAAGCACAGGGTAATATACGGCACCCTCACATATATTCATTGATGAAGTGTGTACTGGATGCAGTTTAATGTATGGCGCGCTTACGCGTATATTCATTAATAAAGCGTGTGCCAGAATCAAAGTCATGTAGAGCACACTAGGGCATTCAGTGGCGGTGTGCGTTTCTCCGGCAAGCCTCTAGGGGGAGCTGTCATAGAGCGCCATGGTCTACATCTCCCTGATATTAAGACGCGAGATTAGAAGAGAGGGATTGAGATCAATAAACCATTTAAGTAAGCTTTCAAAGACATTTGGTGTCATCGTTGAGTTGGGTTGGGTGGAAAACTGATTGCGGACTGTCCCTGAAGGCGTCACGAGACATGATGGAGATGGAGAGACTTGAAACAATCACTTGCCAGGATAACTGCTTTCCCACTGTCCCTGAAGGCAACACGACTTGGGATGGATGGATATTCAACTTTTAAGGGCGTTTGGAATAATCACTTGGTTGTTGTAAACTGCGATTTCAGACTGTCCCTCAAGGCATCATAAGGACGATTGATTGATTGATAGAACAATCATTTACGAGGAAACGTGATTACAAAATCTCCCTGGAGGCAACACCAGACTCAATATGGATTGAAGAAATGATTCAACGGGACATTTGAAGCAATCACTTTGGGGAATAATTCAAGGGAAAGTGTGTGAATTCAGACGGTCCCTGAAGGCCACTTGAGAACCCGGCGAGAGTAGATAGAGGATATATGAATGGATTCATCGATTTCTGGCAGGATTTATCTGAAGGCAACGGTTGACCTGAGATGGAGTGGTTGATGTATTTATTTTCAAGACAATTCTTTGATTTCAAAGTCGTCTAAGGCCACACCAGACTTGATTAGGATAGATTGGCATTTCCAACCGAGACATTTGGAACAATCACTTCATTAGGTGAGGGGAGCTGTGATTTCAAGCTGTTCCTGAAAGCAACGCTAGACTTGACGCAGATGGATCGTGATTCACTGAACGTTTCTAACACTCACTCGTTTCTTGACGAATGCTGTTATTTCAGACTGTCGTTGAAGGCACCGTGAGACTTGATTAGAGGAGTGCTAGGCAATTTCGGTAAGCAATTAAGGACATTTGGAGCAACTCAGTTGTGAGGACGACTGTCTGTCAGTCAGTCCCTGAAGGCAACTCCTGTGAGGAAGAGGTAGAAGTCAACATTGGAAACATTTAAGGACATTTGGAACAATCTCTTGGTGGTCGCACAAGGCAAACAATCACCTATTTGTGATTTCGGAATGTCTATGAATGCAACACTGGACTTGGTTAGTGCAGCGGTAGATTTTACCTTGGTTGTTTTGTCAGGAATACTGTGATTTCAGATTGTCCCTGAAGGCAACAGTTGACTTTATTTGGATGGATCGAGTGACAGATAGACTAAGATAGCATTTAATGACGTTTTTAAAAAAATCCCCCGGATTGTAGTTTGGCAAGCGCTATGATTTCACATTTCGCCCAAAGGCAACGCCACACTTGATTAGCTTTTCTTTCGGTGCTTATTTTCTATGTCAGGAAGAATGTTATTGATTCCAAAGGATATTGGACTTATCCTCCTCTTCGTCCCTCAAGATCGCCGACCTGTACAAGAAGCAGCAGCAGATCCAGAATCAGGGAGACAAAGCCGACATGGAGGACTACTTTTGACCTGACCACGATGCCAATAAATCGTCATCAATCACTGATATCATTGATATCAGCCTGAATGTAAATAAATGTATTTTTGTCAACTTGAATGGAAATAAAAGGTCCTTTTATACATCCTGAGAGAGAGTGTGTATGCGAGTCTGTGTGTGTGTGTGAATTGTGCATGAAAATGTTTCTCCGTTTGTGTATGTCAGTGTACGTGTGACTGAAATTCCTAAATGTCCTCCTCCTCCCTATCGGGGCTGTTGTTGTTGTGCTGAATGGAAATCAAGCAGGCAGCGGAGCAGAAAATATTGAAAATGCAAATATGGAATTGAGGTGTGCTCAAAGTCTGGGTGCTATCGGACTGCGCTGTGCACTGGCCCAAACTGTTCCAGTGCTCACATTGAAAACAAAAGACATAAAAAGTAACAATACTGAGACGATGACGCAAAATGGGCTGTCACTTGTAAAGCGCTTTTCTACCTCTGGTACTCAAAAGCGCTTCACACTGTTACCTCATTCACCTACTGTTGACGCAGCATCAGGTTCAGTATCTTGCTCGAGGACACTTCGATATGGTTGCGATGGCTGGGGATCGAAACTGCTATTGCTGACTGACATTTGAATTTTGGCCTGTTTTACTGCCGCTTCACCCCCTGGACTTGGCCTGACTTGAATCCAAAGTGTGTAAAGGCCTGCTTGGATGACTTAGTCAGGGGACTGGACCGGTCATCTTGCATCAGGCCTGCGCAGGTCTTCCTACGAGACCTTTGTGTCCTCTGTTCTTGTTGATTTCCCGTAGGTGGACGTCGTCCCAACACTTTTGTCCGTCATGGTGTCTGTGTCTTCGCCTCCCAATGGCCTCTTTGTCCACTGCGGTAACAAAAGCTTTGTTCTCCGCCGCCTCCTCGTCCTTCCATCCGTCCATCCCTCCCCATCCGTGGTAACAAAGGCTTTGTTCTCCTCCTCCTCATCCGTCCATTCCTCCTCATCCCTCCATCTTGGCGCTGGCTGTGACATCGCTGCCATTCCAGGCCGTGAGGGAGAGAGCGGGTGGCACACACGCCGCCATTGTCCCGAGCCAAAGCCCTCAGAATATCAATAGTGTTTTTCTTCACGGCGTTGGCCACTAACCTTTAGGATCTCATTCTGTTCGCCGACCCCCCCCTTTTTTTCTTTTTCTGCACGGGCTTTTCTGCTCGCCGATGTCAGGAAGCCTCACCCACTGCAAACCGTTCGTTACACATTGGTGGGGAAAAAAAAAAAAAGCTACATTGGCTGCAGCTGGTGTCAATTTGAGGCCAGCTGCCAGTTTGCAATTGGCCTGCCGCATCCTCTTACAGTCGCGCATCAAAAGGTTGCGGGGAAAAAGGCAAAACGTTGAAAGAGAGGATGTTCTCAGAGGGGCCACTGACCGTCGAGTGTCAATGTCGGGTTATAACAGAGAGACTGGGAGAGTCACAGAAAGGCACAGAAGAACTCTAGAACATTTTCATGGATCAAACGGCGCTTGTTAGAGGACAGCAAGTTATGCAGGGTGATCAGGCTGTAGCGGATGCCGAGTGGGCAACATTTATCACATAATATGCTGCTGTACAGTTTTAGTTAAAACCACAGGGGGGGGTAGTCCATTGAATGAAATGACGCGTTGCAGGTAGATGCCTTCGGGGAGTTTGTTCAATGCAGTGCTTACAGCAACAGCCTCAATTTTGACGTCGCCGCCAAACCGCCTCCGATGCAAAGGGAGGGAAATGGCAGTAAAACAGGCCAAAATGCAGATGTCAGGATCTAAGACAGGGTTAGACAATTTGCATCCTAAAGTATTTACAGTGTGTGAAAGTAACTTGTAAATTACTCAGACAAGAGGATAGAGGTAGTCTGCTTCGAGATCCACAACACGCAATCGCCTTTGAGACTTTTAATTTTTCCCCACTGTCCAGTAATGACACTTTATTAAAATCCAATTAATCATTTGCATCCTCCTTTATGTCTTTGATATATTTTTTTTTTATCATCATGCATTTACACAATACTGAGGTAGTCTCAAGTTGTCCTGGATCAGTCTACATTGTATCATGATGTCAATGTCACGAGAGAACAACGAGGCCTTTCTTCTGCGTGCGATGCAGCTTCTGTAGTGCTGGCATCAAATTCTGCAGCCCCCCCCCCCCCCCCCCCCCCCCCCATAGTCGTCCTCAGACCCCTACAGACCTCCACCAATCTGCCACATTTCTTGCCTCTATTTTGACCTGTGATGTGGCAGATGGTTCGTTTGGTTGTACGCTGGCTGACGTTGGCCGACTCTATTAGGAGAAGCGGTAATTTGTCACCAGTGGACAAAATGTCTACCGCCGGCCCCCCTCCCAGGACCCTTGACCACGAAGGAAGTGCCAGGGAGAACATGATGATCAAGACCTACGTGTCTTTCTTGTCCTCCAACATCATCACTCAAGCCTTCCCTCAGGTGTTTTCATGCTGACTAATGACTGCTAAGAACTTTCCAAACCCTTTTAGTTTGAACGCTACTCCTTCCAAATGATCATACGCAGCTCTGGGAATATTTTGTGAGAAAAAAAAATGCATCCAATTCTGCAATATGTGCTCCACATGCTGGCAGTTTTTAACTTTTGTTGAACCCAGCAGGACAGGCCACATCCATGCTTAGAATTGAAGGAAACATCAAGTGTCCCAAGATGTAGATCCGTTCAGGGTGGTCCGATCTGGACTCGGTTCACTAACTGGACCAGCTCAGACCTCTCTGGAGGGCTTGCGATGAGGATGCAGCACCACGTATACTTCTGTAGTATTCTTTATTGAACCACAAACAACATGGTGAGATTGTCGGGGAAGAAGTGGATTGCTCTGGCTGTTGTAGCTCCATCAGGAGAACACAAAAGTGACGAAATGGTTGAGATTTGTACATTTCGGAGGTTGTTGGCTTCGTAGGTGCGGACGTTTACTGTACGTGTTTTGGGACACGTGAACAAGATGTCAGAGGTGCTCGTCCCTCTGCCCGTGTTGTCATTTGTCTCTGTTCCAGTTGTCCTGGCCTCAATTTTCTGGCCTGGTGGCGGCGGCGACACGTTCCGGCGTGGGGGCGCTCAATGCGTGCCTTTGTGCGTCCCAACGGGGCGGGAGAAAGCGCCATTGAGGCCTTGGGCCCGGGCCCCGTCCCCCTCGCGCTCCATTGTGTCAGCAGGAATCCAGCGGGAGGGACTCCAAAGACTTTACGGCCTTTGTTCTGACTTCTGAGCGGACTGAACCGCCGTGACCAAGACCTAAATGCCCTACCGCCACACTTGGTGCCCATAAAAATACCAACAGAAATCTTGGATCAGTTGAGCCACTGAGAACGAGAGTACCTCCTTTTTTGAATATCAAATTTGATCCAAGTTCAAAATCATTATCCACACAGCACCATACAGACAAAAACCCCCCCAAATCTGATCAATTTTGAGAATTGTCTTGACTGGTTTGAAGTTGTCCAATGTAGTCTTGAGTTGTTCAACGTGGTCTATGGTGTGCTTAGGTTGGTGCTAGGTCGTTTCAAGTAGTCTAAGATTGGTCCATGGTTGTCTGGAGATGCTCCAAGTTGGACTATAAGGGTCTGAGGTTGGTTCGTGGCAATTTCAAGTTGTCCAAGATGTTTCTGAGTGGTCCAAGTCTGTGGAGGTTTGATCTAAGGTGGTCTAGAGTCATCCAAGTTGATCTAAGGTGACCCAAGGTGGTATTGAGGGATTCAGAGGAGTTTCCTGGGTTGTCCAAGTTGGTCCAAAGCCATCTCGAGTCATCGAAGGTTGGCCCAACTTGGCCTAAAGTCATCCAATTTCAACTAAGGTGTTCTGGAGTGGTCCAAGTAGTGTTCGATTACTCCAAGATTGTCCAAAGTGGTCTAGGGCTCTATAAGGTTGGCTTGTATATTTAAAAGAAGTATTTCCTGAACTTCGAGCACTCATACAATCAATGTCACTTCCTGTCATCCACTTGAGGGGTTAACGTCAGCGTCCAAATCCCAAGAGGGTGGGTCTCTGTCAGGGATGGCGGTCCTGCGTGGACCCCTTGGAAGTGGGGGGTAAGGAGGAGGAGAGTTCCAAGGGCCGGGGCCGAACGAGGGGTGTGTCCCCCTATAAAGACTCCTCACAACGTCGGGCCTTCTGTTGCTGTCTTGTGCCTCTTGGCTCCATCCTTTGTCATCGTCGTCATCTTCTTCACACACTCTCCAGCAGAGTGGGACTCTTCTTACACCACCGAGACCGGTCACTTGGGTGTCTGTCTGCGCTTTGTGTGTGTGTGTTCATCACCCCTCTTGATTCCTTCACGTCGGTGGGAAGTCCACACTTGCCCCAGACCATCATGCTGACCCTGGTGGCGCTGGCGTCCCTCCTCGTCCTGGCCACAGGTAAAGAACAAAAAAAACATACACCTGCACAACGTAATGAAAAGTATGTGATGGTATAATCTACGTAGTCAGAATTGTTTTAATGTGTGGGGGGTAGCAACCTGGAAAAAAATGTAAGGAAAAAGCTACATGTACTGGACAATAGTGACATTGAGTTTGGGTGTGTGGGCGGTGTTATGCAGAAAAAAAAAAACCCCTGCAAACAAATTGTTTGGTTTTCTTTGCGTGTTGTCTTTTTTATTTAAGGTAAGTGGAGATACGTGTTTTGCGTTGGACAGTGGTGATAGTGTGTGTGTGTGTGTGTGTGTGTGTGTGTGTTCATGTGGGCACATGTATCGCCATATCTGAGTTGTATAGTTTGCAAAATGAAACAATTTTTCCTTCGTCTTCCAAAATATCTTTTTTTTTTAATCTGGGGGTTTGTTTCTGATTCATTTTTTGTTTTTGTTTTTTTATGTGGGAAGATATTTTGTGTTTAAAACACATTTGGACAAATGTGTGTGGTGGGGTGGTGTTGGTTGGGACAAAAATGTATTGTGTGTTCTGGTTAAAAAGGGGCAAAAGAATTAAGAAAATTGGACATGGATTTTTTTTTTAGGTGACAATATGCAAAAAGACGTTTTTAAACGTCTTTTCAGACTTGGTCTAGAATTGGCTGGTACTGAATGAGTTAATCCGCCCTTTTTTTATCTTAATGTTGAAACGTTTTTTTTCATGTTTCGAATACAAAGAAATTAGAAAAATTTTGAAAAAAGAAATTTTTGTGTATTTAAAATATTTTTCAAAATGATAAATTAATTTGACATGTTCGTGAATGAAGACAAATGAAGCAATACTAGCTTTGCTTGAGATTCTTTTTTTAACTATAAAAAAAGTAATTTGATATGTTAGTGTTTCATTTGATATATTTTTAGATTAAAAAAATGTCGATAGTGAGAGAAAAACCTTTTTGTAGTCTGTTTTGCAAGATGAGCATTTTCCCTCCGAATTATAATCCATGTTTCATATGTGGTTTTATGTCACCGTTTATGTTTTCATGTTTATATCGTGATACAGTGAAACTCCTCTACAACGAAATCTACATGGGTGAAAATACCCCCTAGTGTGAAAAAGTCTTCATGCATTAACACCATTCCCACTTTCCTGTTTCAAATTTGCTACAGTGAAAAACGCCCTGTTGTGAAAAATGTCTTGCTGCAAACATGATTTCGTTGTAGAGGAGTTTCACTGTATTATAACCGCATGTTCAAATGTGCTCTGTGCCTCCTCCCACTAGTTATCATGACAGACACGTTGATGCCACCGATCGGTCCTCAGCATCTCCTCCTTAACGACCACTAAGCTGCTTAGCGGACGATTAATTGACTCAACTTTAATGAACTCCACTATCGTCGTCATTAATTGACACGTTGCGATCCTTTCGGATGCTATAAGACTCGCCACAAAAGCTACAGCACGTCGGTATTCCCCTTTTTTGCCGCACATTATTAAGATATTACTCCATGCGGTCAGATTTTTTTTGACAGCCTCATATTTTCCCGGTCGGTGAAATATCGATTTAGTGCTTGAGAGGCAATTAGCATCAATCATCATTCACGCGCTACGAGTGACACATTCAATATTTTCTCACTACATTATGCTTTAATTGGGATGATCATGTATAAGATCACTATATGCAATATTTCCACTTTTTGAATGCTCCACTTCCCCCTCCAAGGGTCCTTTTTTTGCATTTTTTTGGGGCTCCTAAGTGTTCCTGTTGACCAAACACAGAATGGTCCTCTTAACCCCATAATGCCATTCGTATCAAATTTGATACATGCAGTTTCATTGTGTAACTCATTCTTTATAATACATGAAATCATCTGTATCAAATTTGATACTGCAGGTTTAAAATATGATTTTCCCCAAATTTTCAGTTTTTGATGTAATCTACATGCTTATAAATGTGTTACAACAAATATGTATAAAACAAAGTAATATGGCAAAAATATTTTTGTGGATTTTGTTTTAAGGGTTTTTAATGAACATCTCAGTTCCCAAAAATCTGATTTTTCTGGCATTTCCTTGATGGGTCAGGCATTAAAGGGTTAAGCTGCATTTTCACCTAAATTTTGAGGAATTTTACTCTGTGGCGCGAGTAGCTCCTGGACCTTTCAAATCGTATATTCCGCACTATAAGGCGCTTCGGATTTTCAGGCGCACCTTCAACGAATGACCTGTTTTAAAACTGTTTTCATATTTCGGGCGCACCGCATTCATGATAAGGTGCATAAGAACAGAAGCAACAATAATGGCTGCAGTTGCGTTATGTGTCCACTAGATGGAGCCCCGCTTAATGGAACACAATACAATACCACTTTATTTATTTATTCACAACTGCTGCAGCTGTATCAAAGCGCTTGACAGAACATTTAAAATACTACGTCCAAGAAATCAGAATATTGATCCATATATAAAGCGCTTTGGATGACAAGGCACACTGTCGGCTTTTGAGAAAATTGAATGCTATCAGGTGCGCCTTATAGTGCGGAAAATACGATACAAGACCCCACCTGCCCCCAAACAGCGTTACAAAGAAATCACCCAAAAATTAAATTTAGACAATATTGAATTTACTGTTGGCACGCAATGGTCATGTAAAGCTGCATTTTCACCGAAAATTCTTGGAACTTTCAGGTCTTGGTACACCAAGTTACTGGAACTAAAAACTCCACAGTGTAGGGTAGCACTCATGAGAGTTCCAGGAACCTCCAAGGAGGATCTGAAGTCCTGAACATATCTGATAGAGCAACAAGGGTCTTTTAGTTGTAGGTAGTACATGTGGCGAAATTTATTGGAATTACTGGGGTGAAAAGTAAAGTAAAATGAGTCTAGTACTGAAGAAAGCTTCAGGAATTTTAGTGCCGTTTGTATCTGCAGCACTGAACATGTCTGCCTGAAAACTTTCAGTTCTAGAAAATAGCAACGTCTGATCTCTGCAACTTCCCTCTGTGCAGTGCCCGAGCCGTCCCAGGCCATTGTGATTTACACAGGCTGGGAACGTCACGCCCTGGTGGGCACCGAGGTGCGGCTCTCTTGCTCTTTCTTCTCCTGGCGCTGGACCTCCGAGGACGTCACCTTCTCCTGGACCTACAGGCCCGACGGCGCCAGGGATAGCATCTCTGTAAATACCAGCGCAAACACACACACACACACACACACAATTTTCTAAGTGGAATAAAAATTAAAAAGATCTAAAATTAGACGGCTAGAACCGTATTTGGCAACCAAGTGGATACAAAAGGTGCGGTATGGTGGTCGGCAGTTTAGCACATCCACCTCAGTGCAGCGGTCCGGGCTTCGATTCTAGTTCCGGGCTTCCTGCGTGGAGTTTGCATGTTCTCCCCGTGCCTGCGTGGGTTTTCTCCGGGTACTCCGGTTCCCTCCCACATTCCAAAAATATGTGTGGTGGGTTAATGGAACACTCCAAATTGTCCCTAGGTGTGAGTGTGAGTGGGAATGGTCGTTTGTCTCTGTGTGCCCTGCGATTGGCTGGTAACCGGTTCAGGGTGTAACCCGCCTACTGCCTGAAGACAGCTGAGAATAGGTTTCAGCAGGCCGACGACCCTCGTGAGGGTAAGCAAATTCGTAAATGGAGAGTTAGAAAAGGCACTTGAACGATGTGATTTCCCCCAGCCAATCAGTGAGAAGAGGAGGGGCTAATGAGGTAAAAGTTGAAAGTGTGACTTCTTAATTAATCTCCCCATGTTTGCACTTTGCATGCAAGCTTGCAAATCTTTTTTTTTTCTTCATATCGCCGTTACCCAGTTATCGTCCCCTCATCGTCCTCTCCCGTCGCTCCTCTAATCTCGGCTTTCATCTCCGCCCCCCCCCCCCCCCCCCATCCTGTCCGCCTCGTCGTCCTCTTTTCTCATTATCTCGCTCGCCTTCCGCACCTGGCCCGACGTGGCCTCGTTCACATTTCTTCTCCTTTTGGCGGAAATTGAGGCAGCGGCTTGATATTTCCTTCCTGCTGCGACGCTACTGTTTGAGTGGTTTCAATCAAGTATGTTTTGGTGCAAATTTGTACAGAAATCATTTTAATTAGTAGCAAAAAAATCTATTTTTTAAAGGTCTGAATTTTTTTTTTTTTCATGCTTTGACAAATCGAAAGCTCCTACCCTAATAGAATGATTTATTTTTTTAAAAATTCAATTCAAATAGTTATAGACAAATAGCTATCTTTCATTTTAAAAAGTTTATATAAATGAATAATTTCACTCATTTTCCTAATCGTTGAAAAATTTTAGCAGCATGTTTAGCTAGTAGTGGCAAGTCATCCATCCATCCATCCATCCATTTTCCGATCCACTCACAAGGGTCGTGGGGCAGTAGGCGGGGGACACCTTGAACCGGTTGCCAGCCAATCACAGGGCACACAGAAACAAACAATCATTCGCGCTCACACTCACACCTTGGGACAATTTGGAGTGTTCCATTAACTCACCACGCATATTTTTGGAATGTGGGAGAAAACCGGAGTACCCGGAGAAAACCCACGCATGGAGAAATGCAAACTCCACACAGGGAGGCCGGAGCTGGAATTGAACCCGGTACCTCTGCACTGTGAGGTCAACGCACTAACCGCTGGCCCACCGGGCCGCTAATGGTCAGTTGTCCCTAAATGCCACGATGTTTTCAGATCTTCCACTACACGGGCGGGATGGCCTACGTGGACAACAAGGGTCCCTTCAGGGACCGACTGGAGTTTGTGGGGGACCCGGGCCGGCGCGACGGCTCCATACTGCTCAAGAATTTGGAGTTCAGCGACAACGGGACCTTCACCTGCGACGCCAAGAACCCACCCGACATTGGCGGACGGCCCTCCAGCGTGCGCCTGCTCGTCTTTGAGAAAGGTCAGACGCACGCGCCCGCCCACGTGAGCTAACTTCCGCCTGTCGCTCCCACTGCGATTCTAATGGAGACTCTGACTTGACTTTTTTTTTTTTTACGCATTCTTTCAGTTTTTATGATTTCTTTATGGGGGAAAAAAAAAGGGAGTTTTAGTCTATTTTTTAAAATTGCAATTTTTTTTTTTTTTTTTTTTTTTTTTTTAAATAAATGAGAACAGTTTTGTATTAAAAATAAATATACAGCACAGTTTTGGACACACTTTAATTTGTCGAAAACCATTTTTTGTTTGTACATTTTTGTACTTTTGCTCACTTTTCACTATCGATATTTTTTGACGATTTCATTCTTTTTGTACAATTTTGTCCATTTTTGTTCAGTTTTGCACAAAAAGTCATCTATCTTGCAGAAAAAAAATCTTTTTGTTTCGTTTGTACTTTTATATACATTTCATCCCACTTTTCTTTCCCCAATTTGTCCATTTGTGACCAATTTTTTACAATTTCGTTTAATTTTGCACGAAAAGTGATGCACTTTGACTTGTTGCAAAATTATTTTGGTTGTGTGGTTGTACATTTCTGCACCCTTTTCAACAATGTTGTTCATTTTCTACAACCGTGTACAGTTTTGTACAATATCATCGAGTTTCATACCGGTCCATCCGAACCGAAAGGTTTCATTCCAACGCCGAACGTTTGAAATTGCGGGGTGGACGCGCTGAGCACGACTGCCATTATTGATCCACGAAGTGCCGCATGAATAATGCAGGATTCCTCTCATTGGAAGTCATTGGACTTATCTTTGAGATGTTTATCATTTACTGAAGCCGCCGACCTTTTTCCTCTTCTCCGCCGCAACTTTATCACTCTCATGTCACTTTTTAAAAAAAATTTTTTTTTTTTTTTTAAACCATCACATTTTTTTAACACATCTTTGCCTCATCGCTTTATTGTCCCTTTTTTTTTGTCGACACATTTTTACTGACATTTATTTACTGTTATGACGTTTGCCACTTTTTACTTTGGCTTTTTTTGCAGTTATTTATTGGGACTTTTTATCGTCAGGTTTTCTGTTGGCACTTAATTAACGATTTCAGGGACAGCGGTTACTACAGTGGACAGCTCATTATGTTATCAGGGTGCATGAAAGGGTGAAAGGTCACTTGTCACTTGTTAATTTTTCACCAGCAAAGGTTTGAGCATCACTTTTTGCCTGCTCTTTTTTACCATCACATTTCTTTTCAACATTTATTTAGTTTTTTTTGGTCATTGTTTTTTTATTGTCGCTTTTTTACCTTTTTTTTTTTTTTTTTTACCATAATATCTATACTATTCCTATTTTTGTCTCCTTTTTATTTGTACTTTTTAACGTCAGTTTTTCTCTGGTCAATGAACAACACGTCACTTTTTTTCATCGTGTTTTATATTATAATTATATTATTAATTTTTGTTAGCGATCTATTTTATAAATAATTATATTATTAACCAAATTTTGACAGTCCCTTTTTAGCCTACTATTTGTAACACTTTTTACTTTCAATTTTTTTCAATTTATTGACTGTTCCAACGCACAACTCTTTACTGTTACTTTATTGCCATCAATTTCACTCCCACTTTTGGAAAACCACTTTCTTTTTTTTTACCATTTTTTTCGGGCTTCACGTTGTTGGCATTCCTTTTCTGTTGACAATTTCTTTTTAATCATCATCTTTCACCGTAATTTCTTGACCATCACTTTTTAAGGTCACGTTTAACTTCTTTTGTTTTCTCATCACATTTCTGAGCCTCACTTTTTTTTTTTTTTTGAATAATAATTTTTGCCACACATTTTTTTCCTTCTTTTTTCACCAGCAATTTTTTTACCTTCACTTTTATGTTCTTCTTATCACATTTTTTCCACTTTTTTCCACCATGTTTTTACAATCACCTCTTTTCTATTTTTCATTGTATTGTATATTTTTCTCTATTGCTTTTTCGCTGTCACTTTTGGTACCGTCACTTTTTTTTTTTTTTTTAATGTTCTAAATCTTCCCTCCGTGCTTGCTGCTTTCCGTTGCAGTGCCTATCCAGGCGGGCGTGATCACGGGCTCCATCATCGGCGCCGTCCTGGGCCTGCTGCTGCTGATCGTGGTCATCTACTACCTGATGCGCTTCCTGGTGGCGCGCCGCGTCTTCAGCCTCAACGTCAGGTCAGTGCAGGGCCCTGAGCAGCGGACACTGCGACTGCACACTGGCTGCCTCGGGCTCCGCCCCAAGTCCGAGCCCCTCCCGGGCACCGACACCTGCATCGCCTAGTGGTCTACCACTCCCCCTGCTAGCTCACGTCCAGTCAGTCTCGACTGCTCACCTGCCTGACGTTTGGGTGTGATGGGCAAGAACCCCGTTTTGAATGACCTAAAATGCCAAGTGAAAGGTCAAAGGAGTACATTAATTTTGTTATTTTCAAAGTTGCCGTATTTTTTTTTTTTTTTTTTGGGTGGTGGTGGGGGTGCTTTCTCATTATTGTACTGCAGCAGGATTACTGACATTTTTGTGTCATGACATTGCAACGTGAACCCTATTGATTTTGAGGGAACTAAACTTTATTATTATTTTATTAATTTAGTAATGTCATGACAAGTATCCAACCGGTTTTTGGGTGACCTATCAGGGCTGAAAGATCCGAGACGTTTGCATTATTTTTCCAACCTATCCTCTTTTTCTGGGGATGATCAATTCTATTGAGTGTCATGCTTAATATGACAGTACTGATTTTGAAACGCACAAATTGGAAAAGAGCAAAGGAATTTTTTTTTTTCCCTCCCTGATTTTTAATCAATTTTCACAGCAAATTTTAATCAGAGATGGCCTTGGGTCCCTAAACATAATTTGAATGCTAATTTAAGAAATGTCTTTAATTTTTCTCGCACATCAGATTTTTGAGATATTTTTTGTTTGTTTGTTTGTTTTTAAGTCGGACCTTGAAAAACAAAAAAAAACACCTGTTGCGGAACCCAACTTAATTCATAAGTGCATACTAAATATATTACTATATTCCATATTATTGCTAATATAAAGTTATTGTTATAAAAACCTTATTTGCTAGAAAAAGAAATAAGGGCAAATTAGTGCCAAAAAGAAAAGCACCTCGAAAAGTTTACTTGCCTCTCAGATTAAAAAAATGTGACGAAAATGACGAGAACTGTATTGGTTTTCTGGGACCGACATTGGTAACACGTTCAAAAATGACTTCCCACCTCTTGTGATTGCGACTTTTAAAAAAAGTACTGCAGTGAAACTCCTCTACAACGAAATCATGTTTGCAGCAAGACATTTTTCACAACAGGGGGTTTTTCACTGTAGCAAATTTGAAACAGGAAAGTGGGAATGGTGTTAATGCATGAAGATTTTTTTCACACTAGAGGGTATTTTCACCCATGTAGATTTCGTTGTAGAGGAGTTTCACTGTACTCCCCGATTTTCTACAGAATCCTTTTGTGTTGCGACCTTCTGAAAATTCGCCCCCGTTGCCCAAGCCCCTCAGCCCCACCCCTGATGCGCGCTCAAGTGATTTAGCCTGATTGCAATCTTCATCTGCGTGTTATCCGCCGGATAATCCGGCGCACGGGTGCAATGACGCCGCGTCCGTCATCCCACTGGTCGATGAGCGCAGCGGCGCCGCCGCCATAAAGACATCCTGACTTCTTTTTGTTTTTGTGTTTTGTCCTCCAGTAAACACGGCAAGAAAAAGAAGGAGGGATCACAGCAGAGACAGGCAAGTTCACAAGTTGATGCATTTAATTTTTTATTTTTTTTCCCCCTCTCGTTCCTCGTCTTCCGGCTCCTCGCCTAATCACATGCCGCCTCCCAAAACAAGCAAGCCAAGCAAACCTATTGATTTGGAGTGATTTTTAACAAAAGACTGTCATGCTATTACAATAGCAATATAAGAGAACCTGATTTTTTTTTTTTCCTTCGTGTGGTAAAAAAACAAAAATTCTGATGATTATGGGCTGACTAATTCATTTTTTATATTTAGATTTCATCGGCTGGTCAATTTAATTGCCCCATATTGGCCCTTTTCAAATCGTTTTGCCGATTTTTATGTACATGTTAGCACATTACAAAATGAGACCAAAATAATAAACACTTAGAAGACGATCAATTTTGGGGGTTTTTTTGTTGGTTTTTTTTCAGTTTGCTTTAAAGTTCAAGTACTACTCAAGGACAAAGTATTGTGAAAAATTTGAACGTTCTGCCTGTAATCTTTTTTATTATGCGAGTCATTATGTATACTTTTTAATTTAATGGGACAATGAATCAGTTATCAGAAATGGATTCTTCCAAATATCAGAATCGGCCTTAAAAAAAAAAATAATCCAGATGGTGCAGTTGATCTCAAGGGTTTTGATGTCACAAAAAGATTCTGAGCACTGACAAATCTGAAAAGATCCTTCTCGGGTTTGAATAGTGCAGCATTATGTGGAAAAATGTGGTGATTTTGGGCGTTGCAAGCATTTTAAACGAGCCATTTTAAAACATTTGGGATGACTGCCGCCACAAAACCCCTCTTCCGCCAAGGCCTCCAACCAAAACAAAGTCTCTCTTGTTATTATGCTTCGCAACTACAGGGGGCACCAAACCGCCTCTTTGATTCATTGTTGTCACTCGACAGACCTCCTGCCCCTCACCCCACCCCACCGCGGGTCCCACTTTCACCATCTTCTTCTTTTTCTCTTCTTTTAACTGTCAGATGATTGTCAGGTTACTCTCCAGTGCCACCGGGCACTGTGCAAGCGTGTGTGTGCGCGCGTGTGCGTGTCTGTGTGTGTGTGTGTGTGTGAGGAAGCGCGGGCAGGGCAATGTGGTCGTTGCTTGGTTGCCGTGACGACGCTGTCACGCATGTCAACCTCGCTGCTTTTTAAGTTATTTATTCATATATGCGAGCGCACACACACACACACACACACACACACACACACACACACACACACACACACACGCAAAGCGTGCCCTGTGGCACTGGATGTACGCCGTCAAACACACACATATACGCACCCGCACCATCACACGGGCACACAATCTCACGCATTGCACGTGTGCGGCACCCGTAGTCGCGCACAAAATGGCATATGCGTTGACACATGCACACGTGCCCAATCTCACACAGACACACACACACACACACACAAATAAGCAAAATGCCCACAAACACACTCACGCATTCATGCACAGTCTCAGGCGCGCGCGCATACACAGACACACACTGTCGCCGACATGCACTCACGTGGTGCGTGCACACAGACACACACACACACACACACACACACCTATACATGTTCACACACTTGCTCACACATCCAGAGTTGTGGAATGATAATTGCGGCTCGCGCTTTGTATCGATTGGAGCTCCTCTTTCCTCCCTCCTCACCTTTGACTCCCTCCGCAGGCCTGGAGGAGCATCTGCCCATCTCCCCCCCCCCCAATTCTCCTTTTCTCCTTCAGGTCATGTGATGCGCTCGGACAGGAAATCACTAGCCCTCACTCTTCATCTTCTCTCTCCTTGAGGCTCCCCCACATCTCCGCCCCCCCCCCCCCCCCCCCCATCCTCCATTTTAGCCTCGAGGGGCAGAAATCTCCGGACCGCCGCGGTTTCGGATGCGGCCACATTAATATCCTCCTCTTCTTGATAATGATCAGAGTCCAATTAGAGGTGCTCAGCGGGGGGTTGATTAGAGACCACCGGCGAGCTCGTCAAGCTGATGCTTGTGTTTTAAATTCTCCTCGCCGCCAGCGGTCCGTTCTTTGAAAGTGCTCGCACTGAGAAGGCTCCATATAGGCTGCCTTCAACACGCTCCGATTCCACTTTGCGCACGCTGGGTTTTTTTCTATTGGCGTCTATTTTCGTTGCTCAAAATTGAGAGGAGACAATGAGACAAAAGTCAACAGGCAGCCCAAAAAATTGTAATCCTACAATGCTTAAGTCTTATTTTGTTTCCATTGAAAGAGGGGGGGAGGAGGAGGGGAACGTTTGAATCTTACAGGAATAGTCATTTTGTTTTTTTACATGAAGAGTTGCAGTTTTTTGAGATTAAAGTAAAAAGATTGCGAAAAAGAAAGTCAATATTAGAGGAAAAGTCTGAGTTTTTTTTGGGGGGGGGTAATTGCTGGTTCATGAATACAGTAAATATTCTCTAGTACGGACTCATGTTTGCGCTGTCCAATCTGTCCTTATAACAGAAATTCCTCTTTTGGGAAATGAGCATGGTACATGTCCTTTATGAACCTGCAAGTATGTTGAAAACTGCATGTGTAACAACACAAGCAATAAAATGCAAAAATATACTGTCCAAAAACTGGCAGTACAGTATACAACAGGTGTAGATTTGAGTATGTACAGTATTTTAATGTTGATTTTTTTCAGTCTTGGGATGAGTCTAGTTTTCTATGCCATGATCTACAGGACGAAGTAAATAAAGTTAAAATCGTTCGCAATTACAGTAAAACGCACGGCAATACACTGATAGTCGTTTCGAATTCGATGACATAAACGGCGAAGCAAACACGTTTCTTCCATCTTCTCCAGTTGTGTTGAGTGGGCGTTGAGCTCGTGCCGCGATCAACAGGAAAGTGAATAAAAGATCGTTCGCAGTAAAACGCACGACTTACACGTCGTCGTTTCGAATCTGATTATCAAAAAATGCGAAGTGAAAAGGTGTCTCCGTTGGTGTGTTTCCGCGTATCGGGTGGAGCGTTGCGTGTTTTTAAACTCCCGCTGCATGACGTCTCCATCCGGGTTACGGATAGTGGAATTTCCGCTTACGGTTCCGGTAACATGTAATATCGTAGGTTAATGCATAGGCGGGTGAAGGATATTCCTTTTCATAGAATTCCGGGAATGGGAATGTTTACTGTATAATGTTGCATTTTTTTGTATATTAAAAAAAATCAATCTTACAATACCTCAGTTATATATATTTTTTCAAGTTGAAAAGCCAGAATATTTTTTTAATAACAAGTCAATATTTCAAATGAAATTAAAAGCCATTTTTTAAGAAAAAGGAAAAGATTAGGTGAGTAAAAATGAGTAAACTTGCAAATATGAGTGCTTTTATTTAAAAAAAAAATCTATATATATCTATCGATCGATCAATAGATCGATATATATGGCTCTCACTGAAATACATTTCCAAATATTTTGCTTATATGGCTCTCTTAGTCAAAAAGGTTCCCGACCCCTGCTCTAAATTGTGTTGGTGAGCATGGATGGTTGTTCGTCTGCGTGTGCCCTGCGATTGGCTGGCAACCGGTTCAGGGTGTCCCCCCCGCCTAATGCCCGAGGACAGCTGGGATAGGCTACCTTTTGAGGATAAGCGGATAAGAAAATCGATGAATGAGTATTACAGAAATATAGTTGTTATGAAAAAAATAATAGTTTGAAGGAAAAATGCAAAACATGAGAATCATTTTATTTGGAGGTACGAATCTGCAATTTCCCCAAAAAATAAATGGTTTAAAAAAAAAAAAAAGGTAAAATGTTGTGCAAATTATTATTTATTTTTTTAAAGATATGGAATGGAATGGAATGGAATGGAATGGAATACAACTTTATTGTCAAATGTGCTGTACGTATGTGTAACATACAGCACAGATATGTATTTCTATTTTTTAAAAAAATTCATAAAAAAAATAAACAACGTAATCTGATGGGCTCCTGCTGTGTGTATATACTCATGCGTGTGCGTGTGTGGGGGGGGGGAGGGAGTGTCGTTACCGAATTGTCATGAGTTGTCCAGGTTTATGGAGCCCACCTGTCACGGTGTCCCATCCTAATGCATGGTTACCTCTTTTGTCCTCCCGCCCCTCCAGCTCTGGACACCGCCCCCCCTCACTCTCGCCCCCCGCCCTTAAAAGGACGTTTCTCCGCCCCCCTGCCTCACCCTCTTTCTCACTTCTTTCACTCTCTTCTCCTTTTTTTTTTAAATGGACTTTCTCTCCCCTTCACCACAGCGCCGCCTGCGCATCTTAAAGTGACCCCCCCCCCCCCCCCCACACACTTCTTTCCTGCCCCCCTCCCCCTGGCACTCCTTTCCTCCTCGAGTGACTCTCCACCCTTGTTCTGCCCCCGCCCCCCTCTCTGTCCCTGCTCCCCCACAGGGCCCCGCGCCAGCGACCGACCCCGCCAAGCTGAAGGCCTCGGAAAAGAAGAAGCAGGAGTCCCGCAAGGACCGCAAATAGGATAAGGGGCGGGGCTGGGGCGCGCTCCTTGGGCGCCTGCTCCGGCCCGGGCAGGAAGGGGGGACGGGTGGCGGAGGGGCTGCGGTAGAGGACGCCGCCGGGCGGGTGTTGATGACCATCGAGCTGGAGCTGACCCGTAAGAACGGCCAGGAGGGCCTGGGGGGCGGCCCCTCCAAAGCCCCCGGCCTCCTTTCTCGCCTCGCCCGGCAGCTCACCCTCAAATAAGGGGGGGGGGGGGGGGTCGTACCGCCTGTCATTCGATTGAGATTTATGATTGTGAAGTTGGCGTGATCTCGTCCCAGCCTCGTTTTGACCCTGCCCGCTTGCTTGTGCCCCCCACCCCAGAGGGGCACCGCCCTGCTTCCTGCTCCCCTCACCACTTCACGTGAATGTTTCAATGCTCTCTTTTAACCACTGTCTCTCTCTCTCTTTCTATCTCTCTCTCCCCCCCCCCCATCCTTCTTCTTCTTTTCTTAGATAAAGGTCTGACTCCTCCGTGACGCCTCCGCCTCTCTAGTCTGCCTGACGCACCCCCTCCCCCCCCCCTTCTCCTTTCCCCTCAGTCGTCATTACTTCCCATTATATCTCTTCCTTAAAGGCAGTCTATAAGAAGAATAGACACCCTCCCTCTATGCCCCCCACCCCTGCACTGTCAGTGGTTGTGTCAAATAATTTCCTCACCGGCGTCCCTTTATGCACTCACCGGGCCACGCGTAAAAAAAGTGTTTAAGGCCTAACGACGCTCGTAACCGGCGCCACAGGAGCCCGCCAGACACCCCTCGGGCTGGGACGGAGCCTCCTGAATTTTTTTTTTTTTTTTCCCCCCCCCCCCACTTTATGACTCAATCTGGCAGAAAGCATGTGACCAAGCACCGTCCAGACCTCAGGGCACCGTCGACAGAGATAGCAGTCCTGCCCTTTTTAAGATGAATTCATCTGCATGACGCAAAAAAGAAAAAAAAGAATCATAGATTTTCTTTTGATTAAAAAAAAAACACTTTTTTTTTCTTGGAAAGACATTTAAATATTCAAAAAAATAAGGGTGGAATTTGGGGTGGGCGGTAGTCCTAACGAGGTCAAAATTTTTCAAGGTCAAAGTCATAATTTGGGGGAAATGCCACAATATGCATGTTTTAATTGGAAAAAAAATCTGACTAAAGTAGTTTGTTTTTTTGGGGGAGAAGAAACCGAAGATATTTTGGGGAATCATTTTAGAGGAATAAAGACTTAAATATAAAGAATGAAGACACTTTTGGAGAGGAAATACCTGATTCAAATGATTGAAATTGTCATTGAGGAAAATGCAAATATTCCAATTTTTTTTTCCTGGCCTTGAAAATGTTTTATTTTAGTGTCGAATAAAAGTCACTTTTTTATCCCCCCGCCGACATAAAACAGGGGGGGGGGGGGATGCCAGAATAACTCAGTATTATTTCAAATGGAAAAATCCGACCATACCATATGAAATCCGTCTTTCCATGATCAAATTAACAGCAACATAAAACAAACAAATGTTGGACTTTGTGTTGCCGCTGTTTTTTTCTCGGCCTGGCGCTACGTCGCCCTCCTCTGGCCCCAGGTGGAGGTAAATGGCATCCATTTCTGCCCGCCTTCACGAATAACGGCTGCGCATTTCCCCGGCCGAGCCAGCGGGTCGGTGTTTTGGGTGGTGGCGCATATGATTTAGTGTCCGCCGTTTCGCCTGGCAGGCCAGCGACTGACGAGCACGGATGACGTCACGGGGCTGGAGGGCGGGCGGCGGACAGAAGCTACTTAAGACGGACGGGACCGTCCTCCATTTTTTCGCCCCCCACCCCCCCCAAAAAAAATCTCGCTGCCGTCCCGCGTCACCATCACGTCTTTGGCTTTTATCTCCTTCCACTTCCTGTCATCTGGCGGCGCCGCAAAATAGGACTCGGCACAATCCACTTTGCTCGTTAAGACTCTTCTTATCGGACTCTCAGCTTCCCTCCCTCCTTCACTTGCCCTTCAAACAACCCCGCCCTCCCTTTGCTCTCCTGGGGAGCCGTGCGGTCCTCGCCATCCCGCACCTTCTGACCCTCCTGCCGTCTTTTGTTCCAATGCTAAGATGCTCAACCTCTGCCCCCCCCTGACTGGCTGTTGGGTGTGTAAAGCCGTATTCCCACCAAAGGGTCTCGTTGGCTTTGGATCGGTATGCTTGGGAAGGTGAATACCTGACCCGGCTTGTGTTTCTTGGGAGGTTTAATCGCTGCATCTAAAATGAGTCAAATGGTAAATTGTATAAAACGCAGACCACCTCTGTTGTTTTCAATTATTATTATGTTTGGTTTTTTTTGTTGCTATGCCTCAATAATTGAAAGCTTTAGCAATCTCAATTTCTTTTTAAATATTTCGAGATTTTCTCTTTTTTTTTTTTTTTTTGCTTGGCAGAATTCTCTGTAGGCCGAGTTTGTGTGTGTCAGTGAGCTTGGCTGCTGTACACACAGCAGCGAAAGGAGAGGGAGAGTCGGCAAGGGACAGGAAGTCAGACCAGGAATTGCCATGGGGGATGTTTTCAATGAACTACCAATTATTTGGGTTCCGAATGGAATTGCCAAGAGTTGCGTACTGATCTGGAGCCAAACGAGGCTACTTGGTGGAAACGCGGCTCATCGTGTACGTCGCGTTAAGCATCAGAACAACAATGTTAGCCTAAGTCAAGCATTAGAAAGTTTTTGCGATGGCTGCACATCCTTGGCCAAGTCTCGGTTGACCGTCGGTCTTCAAAGGTGCTCTCCTGTCCTCCAAAAACCAAACCACGAGCCAAACGGCGCATCGGCAGACGTCAAGCTTGGGGATGGCCGAGACTTGAATGTTTCTTTTTGAAAATTCCGAGCTATCTGGAATGCTTGTAATCGTACTAAAACGCCTTGTATGTTTTATGAGCTGTAGTAGGAGCAACGTAACATTCCCTCATTTGAAATTGACTTCATCTCAAGTCGTTGATGTTTTTTTGTTGTTTTTTTTTACATTGATTTAATTTAACGCATGTCGTCACTCTAATTGAATGTGTAATATGTTGTAAAAAGAACGTGAATAAAACATTTAAGTCCACCATGTTTGCCGTCCTTCATGACCTAGCTTACAGTACAAGCGGCGGGAAAAACGTTAGCTCATGTAGCCCCCGCCCGCACACCAAGTGTCTCCGCCAATGACTTTTAACGTTCTTGGCACAGCGGCTAACGCACGATCATGTCAAAGCCAAAAAGTAAGCAGAGCTTCAGCGTTAGCTTAAGGCTAATGGCTCACCCACAAGTGATAATGATGCCAACGGATCCGATTTCACCACGGAAAGAGAAAGCGATATATATGCTGTAAAAACACGTCTATAATTCTCTTTCCTTGGGGTATTTTGATAAAAGCAAGTTAACGAAACACCTGGAAAGTGTTTCTAATTGTCAAAGGATAAAAAAAAAAAAAACATGTCTCCCAACGTGTGAAAACGGAGTAATTACTCAAACTTAGGATGATTAATTTAATTTGTCTCTAATGGCGGCTTCCCATTGAGATGAATGGCGATGCCACGAATCCATACCAAATAAAGTGACTCATCTGTCTGATGCGCGCGAGTGCAGAAGAAGGAACAGAAGGTAAGAAGCCAAAAAGCACACGTTGCCAGCCAGCGTGAAAATATGCTAAGGCTGGTGGTGTCACAGGATCACCGGCGGCATCTGTCGCGAGGGCCCGCTAGCGTATGCTCCCAATATGCTAATGCTAATATTAGCCATGGGCCCCACATGCCGCCTCCCCACCTCACTTTGGACGGCGACTGTATTTTTTTGTTGTAGTTTTTTTTTTTAACCTTGCGGTGACCAGTTGTGTCCGCTTTGTGCGACCTACAAGAACACGGCCGATTTTAAACTTCATTCGCTGAGTCGGCATGTATTACTCCTTGAGCCGTGGCTCGTGTTCCTTGATGGATCCACCTTCATTCATGGGAAAGTATCGGTGTCATGATCAATATCGGCGATACTGGCCCTGTATTGACTTGGGATTGGTTAACAAAAACAATTCAAAGACATGAAAATTCATTTGGATTGATCAATTTGATGCGTGCAATCAAATAAAAAAAAAATATATATATACAGTCAAATGTCGGTTTTCGTCCATAATCCGTTCCAGAAGGCTGTTCGAAAACCGAAATTGTTCGAAAACCGAAACCACGCTCTTTTTAAAATAAAAATGTTTATTGAACACGTCTGCTCACAATGGAAAGCAACACGAGGAAGCGCCACTTCCTCGCCTACGTAAGGAAGGCGAAAGGAGTCAAATGGTGCATTCAAGTGCGCTCAGTTTGTTCGAGAACCGAAATTTGTTCGTCATCCGAGGCATAAAAAACTCAAAATTTTGGGTCAAAAACCGAGACGTTCGAAAACCGAGGTTTGACTGTATATATATTGGTTTGACTTCACGTTTCATTGCTCAAATTTCCCATTGCCTCCATGTCATTATGTGTTTCTGTTGACTTTGTTTCGGTAAGCTTTCGATTTGTTTCCCTCTTTTGTCATGATTTCCTTTCTCCCACGCTCATGACTTGTCTCGCTCGTTATCTTTTTGCTTCCACCTGTTCTCGTTATCGCTGTTCCCTGTGTGAACCAATCAGCTCCCTCCTGCCACTCGTGCACCTCAGCCAGGTGTGCCTCATTGTCTCGTCAGTTTAATTGTCCGTTCATTGTTGTTGATGCTGTTGGTTCGAGTCGCGCCATGTTTTCCTTCTGCGATGACGCTATTCCACATGCGTCTTTGAACCTTTTGGACTGTTAGCTTAATCCCGGCATTTTGAATCTTAACACACACCTTCTTCGCCTGTTGTTTAGTTTTTGGGTACATAAATACCTTGGAACTTACTCCTGCTTCCCCCGCAATCGGCGCCACTTCTTGCCGCTGTACTCCGCCATGCAAGCCTGACATGGTGACAAACCACAGTCTAGTCCATCCTCCTTTCAACGTACCTTGTTTACGTTTCCACCGCTATAAACGTTCACATTTCAAAGTCCAGATTTCACGTAATTCATTTTGGATTTGCCGATTTTTTTTGCCTGATTAACGAACACCTTTCGTCACGTAAAAACGTCATGATCACGACCAGGAGGTACGTTGTAACTTGAAAAGATTGATATTGTTGGTACTCCCTATCTGATATTGAATGTACTGTACAGTATATCAGTACCTACCACCATCAGCAACTACTGCAGTACAGTATGATACCGTGCTATGTTGTATTCCATCGTTGTGGTGGTGGCTGCTGCCTGCTTTCGTATGTTGACGGCTCAGATTGATGACATGTTGTGAGGAGCGGCCATGTTTGTGCATTAGTGTTCGGGGTGCTTCGAAGCAGGTGGAGGTCACCCGCTGAGCACCTTTTGTCCCTTCCAGAGGAGAGATGAGAATGAGTGGGCCTGCCGGGCTCGCGTTACACCCACCCCTCCAAAAAAGACACATGTGGAGTGGGTGGTCCGAACTGTAGCGCTGGTTAAGTGCCGTCCTTCACTTTTTAACTCGTCAGTTTGTGGCTATCCGACATGGACGAAAGGGTAAGTTTTCCCCTCTTCCTTTCTTTATTGAAATGTTTGAAATATGTGTGACTTGGGAAAAAAATGTTACTTTTCGTGAGTAATGCCAGTGGAATGTGAAAGGCGGGCTGTCAAATTGGTAACTTATGCTGACCACATTGGAGTTTAAAACATGAGCACGCATGCTCCGCTGGCGTTGTTTTGGTTTTGAGGAAACGGGATGACACTCGACTTGAAAAATGTAACGCGGTGAACAAAACAACACGAGACAAAAGTGCAAGACTCTACTGAAAAGGCCAGTCACACTTTTCATTCGAGTACATCAGCACACACACACAAAAAAAAAACAATCTACAAGAAGTTGATTGAAAATCTTTACTCCAAGTATGTTTTTGAAATCCAAGAACTGTTTCACATAATGGATGAATCATTCCGATGTTTGTCTTATTTGGTGGTGGTTTGGAATTTAAATTGCTTGCATCTGCCATTTGTCTGTAGCTTTAGAGCTCATAAAAATCAGTGACAGGTTGCAATTAATGTTGCTTTATTAACTTATTCAGTATCAGCCAATTCTGGACCAAGTCTGAAAAGACGTTTAAAAACGTCTTTGGGAGTGAATGAGTTTTAAGTGTTCGTTTTAACTTGAACCCTGTAACCCGATAACATGAGTAGCTGTCCACTAGAGTAACCGCTGTACCCGAAAGGGTTAAGGCCTTTCCTATTTACTGTTTCATAAAGCAGCGTTTCCCCCTTTCTGGCAAATAGACCTTTTCCAAATCAGCGGTGCTGCCGTGACGACTGACAGGTGAGGGCCGTCCAGTGATTGCTTGAACTACGTCGGCAAATGCTGGCCAGTCGGGAAACGGTCAAACTTGAACTTCAGGGGGCCTTTTTCAATGATTTCCCTTGTGCACATTCTGGGCTTCTTGGCTTCTTTTGTCGCGAGGGGAGATAAGACTTGAATAAGCCTTTATTCGTCCCGCAACTGGGAAATTCCAAAAGACTAAGAGGCCTCATTTGGAAAGTATTTGGTATAAAAAGAAAGAAAGAAAAAAAAAAAAGGACAAAGAAATGTCTTCATCCGAATAGTTGCTGAACTTCTACAGACTAATGAATTGGAATGTAACCTCAGGAAATGACCTTAAAATGGCTGCTTGAATCCAAATTTTTTGTGGGTCCACATGGCTACCAGATTTCAGGTTGGAAGTGAAGCTAGCTTCCGGGGCAGAATTTTTTTTCATGAGCGGAGTTATCATCATAGTTTGATGTTTTATGGCGAGTGATCAAACCATGTCAACATTTTCCGCTCAAACGCAAATGGCAAAAACGAAAAACAATTGCGTCGGCCATCTTTGCAGTCTGTGCGATACCAATATGATAGCAGTTGGACAAAATCTCTTGGAGAGGTTTGTCTTTAGAAGAGCCCTGGAAATGTCCCAAATTAGATAAAAATGGCCTTTTTGAGCCAAAAGGCAGTCTTCCAGCATAGCTTCTTCAGACTTTTTTTTGTGGGTCTACTTATGATAAGGCGGCATGATGGTCGACTGGTTAGCACATCTGCCTCACAATGCAGAGGTCCGGGCTTTGATTCCAGGTCCCTGGCCTTCCTGTGGGGAGCTTGCATATTCTCTCCGTACCCGTGTGGCTTTTCTCCGGGTATTCCAGTTTCCTCCCACATTCCAAAAACATGCACCGTAGGTTAATTGATCACTCTCAATTGTCCGAGGTGTGTGCCCTGTGATTGGCTGGCAACCAGTTCAGAAAACAGCTGGGATAGGCTCTATTAGGGCAGCGACCCTTCATGAGGAGAAGTGGTTCAGATAATGGGTGGATGCTCATGATAGACGTACCTACCAAATTTCACGTTGCCAAGTAAAACTGTCTTCGCCGGCTGAATTTCCCACAAATTCACGAGCTGAGCTATCGAAACACGGCCGCAAAATGTGCCGTTTCCATGAAAGCAAATGAGCTAGCAAAGAGAGAGGGGAAAAAAAAGCTTCCGATTGCCTTGCTTTATCTTTATTTCCGACACACTTAACATCTCAGGATGAGATGGGGAAATATCGTTCCCGGCTTGATTTTTATTTGCATAATGACGCAATTGTGTTTTTATTCGTCGCCATCGGGCCCCATTCCATTTAGCTTTATGGCAGGACAGGGGGGTAATCTTGTCAGAGAATTGCTCCACCAGATGCCATTTCGAGCTCGGTGCTCCCTCCTTGCCTCCGTTTGATTACTTTTCCCTCCGTGTCTGTTTTTTCTTGGGCCGACTGCCGTGCGCTTGCCAGAGACTGACAGTGGCGGGTGACTTCCACGTTCCCCTGGCGACCATGATTAGCATGTGCGAGGAGCTTTTTCGCTCCTTGTCGTTGCACTGGTGGGGAAGTGTGAATAATCACCAAATATAAATAGATTAAATGGCTTGATGGTTTCCCATTACAACCATTTTCTTCTTTAAATCCAGGAAGTATTTAAAAAAACAAATACAAATTATTATTATTGTTATGGGATCGTTGTTGTTAATGAAAAATGAGCAAAAAGAAATGGCATTAAAATTTAATGACATTTTATATTTTATTTGAGATGGACAAGTTTATTTAAACCATACCATGACTGGCTAAAAATAAAAAAATTGCATATGACTATGTAGTCAAATATTAGACCCCCCCAAAAAATATATATAAATATGTCTGGTGGTCCAGTGGTTAGCGCGTCGACCTCACAGTGCAGAGGCACTGTGAGGTCGAAGCGCCAAAAGTTCAATTCCAGCTCCAGCCTCCCTGTGTGGAGTTTGTATGTTCTCCCCGGGGGCCTGTGTGGGTTTTCTCCGGGTGCTCCGGTTTCATCCCACATTCCAAAAACATGCATGGCAGGCTGATTGGACACTCTAAATTGTCCCTAGGTATGAGTGTGAGCGTGGATGGTTGTTCGTCTCTGTGTGCCCTGCGATTGGCTGGCAACCAATTCAGGGTGTCCCCCGCCTACTGCCCGAAGACGGCTGGGATAGGCTCCGGCAGCCCCCGCGACCCTAGTGAGGATAAAGCGGTTCGGAAAATGGATGGATGGATGGAAGTTTATTTAAACCATACCATGACTGGCTAAAAATAAAAAAATTGCATATGACTATGTAGTCAAATATTAGACCCCCCCAAAAAATGTATATAAATATGTCTGGTGGTCCAGTGGTTAGCGCGTCGACCTCACAGTGCAGAGGCACCGGGTTCAATTCCAGCTCCAGCCTCCCTGTGTGGAGTTTGTATGTTCTCCCCGGGGGCCTGTGTGGGTTTTCTCCGGGTGCTCCGGTTTCATCCCACATTCCAAAAACATGCATGGCAGGCTGATTGAACACTCTAAATTGTGTCCCTAGGTGTGAGAGTGAGCGAGGATGGTTGTTCATGGTTAGTCCAATATGTTTTATCACGGGCGGGGTCAATGCAGCTAGCTATCGGGGAGATTTTCGAGCACCTCATGCTTCCATCTGCTGAAAATGGAGATGAAGATTTCCTTTTTCAGCACGACCTGGCACCTGCTCACAGTGCCAAAACCACTGGTCAATGGTTTAGTGATCATGGGATTACTGTGCTCACATGGCCTGCCATCTCTCCTGGCCTGAACCCCAAAGAGAATCTGTGGGATAGTGTGAAGTTGAAGTTGAGAGACACCAGACCCAACACTATGGATGAGCTTAAGGCCGCTATCGAAGCATCCTGGGCCTCCATAACGCCTCAGCAGTGCCACGGGCTGATTGCCTCCAAGCCACGCCGCATTGAAGCAGTCATTTCTGCAAAAGGATTCCCCACCAAGTATTGAGTGCATAACTGAACATAATTATTTGACGGGTGACTTTTTTTTGGATTAAAAATAATTTAATTGGTCAGATGAAATATGCAAATTTTTTTTAGTTCGGGATTTTTTTGTTGTTGTTGCCAAAATCATCAATATTAGAACAATAAAAGGCTTGGACTACTTCAGGTCTGTGTAATGAATCTAAAATATATGAAAGTCTAATGTTTATCAGGACATTACAGAAAATAATGAACTTCACAATATGCAAATTTTTGACAAGGACCTGTGTATGTAAATATATCTATCAAATAACATCTTAGTATTCTATATCAGTAAGAATAATAACCCTCTTGTTGCATATTGCTGCTGCTGATGATGTCGGCTTGGTCCCTGCAGCGCGGTGCAGAGAAGATGAAGAAGCGCCGGGATTTAGATGAGCTGAAGAAGGAGGTGGCCTTGGTAAGCTTCTTAACGTTCATTAATAGCATTAGCATTTAGCATTTGATCCCTATGATATGCAAAATGCGGCTTTCTATAAAATGGTAGATAATAGTCTCATAAACCCCCTTGTGGCTGTGAGCCGCATATGGTTGACATTGGATTAGACATTTTGCACGTCTCATATTTTTGCCGTTTTCATTCGTATCTTTGATCTCCTTGTGTAAAACGTTCGCATTTTTCAAAACCGATAAGTGTTTGCGCTAACAAAAGTAATAGCTTGCTCGACTTAAGAAAGAAAGGGTGAATATATGCGGGAATAGGATGAGCGTTTAGAAAGTTAGCCATCCGTAAATACTTGAGCATTTTTGTCCATACTTACCTTTTTATGTTATCTTCGACTTTTCTTGCCTTTGCTCTGATTGCATAAAATGTCTACATTTTACGAAACCATGAAGTGCTTGCACTAATAAAAGATGGCTCACCACTCCAAAACGTAACTTTATAAACACAGCACAGACTTAAAACGTAACATCCACCTTATCAGAAAATGAACTGTTTCAGAAAACGTGTTTTTGAAGACATCTTTGCTTTTTTTTTGTGTGGATATTTTCTGATCGGTATTTGTCTTTTTTCAATTTTCTTTGTGTGGGCTAACAAAAGACAGCTAATGCGTCTTAGACATTAAGTTTAATGTTTGATCGAGTTTAAATCCGCCAAGCCCTGTCATCACTGCTAATATGCGCGCTAATTGGATTTAGACTTTTAGCCTGATGTCAGGCTCTCACTTCTGGCCACCACACACTCACACACACACACACACACACAAGCGCCCTCTGCCTTGCCCGCTTTGTACTCCAACGCAGAATAATTTGTGGGCCAGCAGCAGCGTGCGGCGACTCTCTGCGCTTCTGTCAGAAACGCCAGCGTGAAATGTGGCCTGACTTTTTCTCGGTCGGCCATCTTATGACACGCCACTTGTCAGGCGGACCTTTTTGGCGGCGAGGATCCTGACAAGTGTTGCGCTTGGCTTTCGTCAGCCTGTCCTCATCTCTGTTGGCTTTTGGCTGTCTGTCAGCGTGATTTATGGTTGGCGTGCACAGTACAGTGGACCAAAGGAATGCTTCAGTGATTTGTATATTTTATGTGAAAATGAAACTAGCTAATTCCTGGTTACACATAGCCAGGTGGTGTGGCTGATGATTTGATTGCCAAGCATTGTGTCGATTGTGTGGAACTGCTTGCTGGCACGATGTATGAATGGGACTTTTTTTGGAAATGTAATAATGCTACGACAAATAGTTTTGGTGCTCTCCACGGTAGCAGCTAACTGAATTTGGCGAACCTCAACACAGCAGCAATTTGGCAGACAGTGAACAAATCTTCAAAAAGGGCTTCAAGCTGTTTCTTGCCACGCCTAGTTGCAATTCATTGTCAAACTAAACACGAAACAAAGAATCGTGCGTTAACGTCCGCTAGCGCTAACGTCCGCTAGCGCTAACGTCCGCTAGCATTTTGTGGCGATGTTGGAACACATAAAGACAGACATACAATACTACTCCCAGGCAGATATTCTTTATCCTCTGTAAAAAAACAATTAATACTGCAGCAGATTACCGAGCGGTTTACAGTAGTTGAGTGAAATTCTTCTTTTGTCTGCATGACTGCATTGACTTGAACAGTTTGTGCATCTCGATTAATTCATCGTGACTCCTTTGGCCATGTGCAACTTGGCCAAAGGAGTCACGATGAATTAATCGAGATGCACAAACGGTTCAAGTCGTTACATTTTAGTTAATTGTGTTATCACTATGATGTTTTTAGAAAGAATGTTATATTTATTGGAGTGATATTTTCCTTATAAAAAACATCTTTGGTTTGTTTTTCTTTAGGGTGGGGGCACTGTTTTTAAAATAAGGACCTTCGGTCAAATTTCCCTTCCGAGACATCAAATTCATCGCATGTGACTTAAATTGTTAAAAAAAAAAAAAGGGCAATTCCTTTATCTCCACCAACATGAACATATCCAAAATTAAATATAGACCAATGTAAATTAATCAATAAAAATGTCATAGTATTGATGACATTGAATTAATTAGTTTATGAAATAGAATTATCCTTCATGCTACTCACGACCTGATTTATAGGTAGCCTATGACCTTATTAATTATTAGTACGTAATTATTCATTATTAATGGGCATTTTTAATAATGCAGTGTATTTTTTTATTTATTTAATGGCAGTGTTGATTATTAAGTGGGATATTAAATCATTCAGTGACTATTTCACGGCACTGCTGTGCGATATAAACACCACTAAAAGCGCTGTGGAGTGCATGTGTGAGTCAAAATTGATTCAAACATGCTTTTTTTTTTTTTGCAGGATGACCACAAAATCTCAGCGGATGACCTGTGCAAGCGATATGGATTGGACCTTGCGAAGGTGCATACACAAACATATACGCAGTATGTTCCATGCTCAAGAGTGTTCCCGTTCACCTTGTTCATCTTTTATCCCTCAATCTCACGCGCTTTTTTTTTTTTTTTTTTTTTTAATGGATGGCAATGTCGTTTTAAAGACAATGAATGTGTTGACGCATGAAAACGTAAGCTGATCCCGAATCCTAGTATGATGCACGTACACGCGCACCCAAACAGTGTGACCGAGGCAAATCTATATTTCGCCTCTGATTTAATTGGCCGTAAAAATCAGAACAAAACGTTCAATAAAGTTGCATGCAGCCCGTTTTACCGTGCGGTGAAAGCGTCCTGCACTTTATGACACTCGGGCTGTTAATCGGGCCAGACAGGAGTACTCCACAAAACGGTCGTGGGAAGTAGCCAAGTATAAATACTTGGTTATTGTACTGAAGTAGATTGTGTGTGTTTTGTGTTGTGCTGCAAGCCAAAATTTCATGAATGAACTCAAGATGCGCCGCTGCTTGAGTTTGGATAAAAATGTACTTTCTGCTTTTTACGTTGTCAAAATAAGCTTATTTTTGAGTGATGTGAATAGTTTAATTTCACTTCAGTTGAACTCTGGATTGATCTAGATCTTGGATTTGTAAATTGGAGAGAGGAACTATTTTTATAAATTTTTTTTGTCCCACATTATTAAAATTGTTATTGCTCATAATTGATAGTATTATGCTCCCATACCTGTCAACCTCGGCTAATAGCTGCCCTTATAAACGATTACGATTCCCCTTACAAAGCAACAAAAACCCTTACGACGGCTTACCGCGCATGCGCACATCATGCTTTATCAATCCTACCGTACGCAGCGATGAAAAAAAAAAATACGATTGAGGATTACTTTTGCTGGTTTGCCGTGACAGTAGTAGCGATCGACGACGGCATTGTCGTTGGCTACCAGCAGGTGAGACGATCTGGATTTGAGCCAAAATGATCTTTGTGAGATCGGTTCACAATTGGGTTTTTTCCCCCCCCCCCCCCCCCATAAAAGTTGTAATACGCCGTACATGATTTGAAATGATTAAAAAAACGTATAAAATACAGGGAAAACGTACAAGTTGACGGGTATGTATACTTAAGTACATTTTAGAGTCTGTACTTTTTTACATTGACTCGGCTGTAGGAGATGAATTACCGGAGTTGTTTTTCTCAAGTATCTTCGACTGAAGTGCAGAATGTAGTTGCCGCCTGTGCCACAAAATGATGGTCCTCTTCTTCTTCAACTCGTCTCTTGCAGGGTCTCACCATCGCCAAGGCGGCCGAAGTTCTGGCGAGGGACGGGCGAAACGCCCTGCCGCCGCCGCCAACCACGCCCGAGTGGGTCAAGTTCTGCCGCCAGCTGTTCGGCGGCTTCTCCATCCTGCTGTGGATCGGCGTCGTCCTCTGCTTCCTGGCCTACAGCATCCAGGTGGCCAGCGAGGATGAGCCGCCCAATGACAACGTGAGGCCCTGCAGGCATCACATTTACAATGCGTACATCTCATTACCACCCGATGTCACTTCATACCAAAACGGTAAACGACTGACAAAGACAGCCCAGTCGTCTGAAGCCATATCGCGATCCGGACCAGAAAAACAATTTGAATTTTTACGCGTGTTATTTGGTTGAAATAAACTTGAGTGTGGGTCATTCGGTCAAGAGTGAACACAACTGGACTGAGGTGTTCTTGGTTTTCTGGCAAGTGAACTCTGGTGCTCTTCAGTTTGCTTCTACTCAAGTGTGAATATATGGACCAAAAACACAGATCTGATGTCTGAAACTTGTGGTGGCATTTCTCCATTTAGAACCAAATTTTGTGTTCACACTTGTCAGATGTGTTTCGATTGAAGGGAACTCTTGTGTGGTTCATCAGGTCAAGCACACTGTGTAGACCAGTGGTTCTTAACCTGGGTTCGATCGAATCCCAGGGGTTCGGTGAATCGGTCTTGGGGGCGCGACGGAGCCTCTGCCATGATGGTTAAATCACACCCGTCTCAACATGTCAATTAGTTATGACACGCCCACTTGGCCATCACTGGCTGCAGATGATCGCATTACATTGCTAGACCAATCAGTGCTGCGGGAAATTTACTTCGCTCAGTAGTCAATGTGTGACTGTCGTAATAGTACGTTGTGTGATTTAAAAAAAAAAAAAAAACAAAGTTTTAATACATGCTATGTCAAGCAAAAAGAAAAAAAACAAAGTGGTTGAATGAATACCGTATCGGTCCAAATATAAGACAGTGTTTTTTTGCATTGAAATAAGACTGAAAAAGTGGGGGTCGTCTTATATTCGGGGGTCTAGACGTTATACCCATTCACGACGCTAGATGGCGCCAGATATCACTGAAGCGAATGCTGAACTTGACTCTCTCAGCCCGAAGTGAATCCCTGTCACGAAGAATAAAAATAAAAAATTGCTGCAGCACAAAGAAGACAAATTTAAAAAAAGAGAAGAAAACAATAGAAGGGATAACAGAAAATGGAGAAAAGTAGCCACAATCTGGAGAAAAGTTTGGTGTTCAAAAAGTCTTTTTTCAAACTTGAGTCTTGAAAAAGAGGGGGTCGTCTTAGAATCAGGGCCGTTTTTATATTCGGGCCAATACGGTATGTACCACATGGATTCACATGCATCACAGAACGTGATGGGACTCGGCGTCCTATCTACATGATTTCTCATGTTGAGCAACTCTAGTCTCGCACCGGCAAAACTGAAGAAACACTTCTTGAATCAGATTTGTATTTTTCAATAATGAAGATGCCTCTAACAAGATTAAGAACCACTGGTGTAATCCCTTTGACCAGTGAACTGTGTTGCAATTTGGTTCCATTTCTGCTCAAGCGTGCGCACAATATGCACATCTGAACCTCATTGTTGCAGCGTATCCCCATCTGGACCAAAGATTCAAATTCTGCATTCATACTTGTCAAGAAATGCTTTGGTTCAACAAACTCTGGTGCGGGTCATTTGGACAAGTGTGAACACAAACTGACTGTGGGGGTCTTAGGCCCTGAACAAATCAACTCTGCTGCACTTTGGTTTACTTCTGCTCAAAAGTACCGTAAATGTAATTCGGACCAAAAATAAGCATGGGACAGATGTTCCTGAACGTCTCGCTTGTCGACAGTCTTGTACATCGAAATGCTTCTAAAAACACAACCGAGTCCTAATAGCGCTTCTGTAAGGAAATAATGGATGCCTCCCCCAGGGAAAGAAGACAAGCGTCCCTTACTTCGCTGCATTAGCCCGCTTAAATACTCCAGTAAATGGAGCCGAGCAGTCATCCATAGTGCGTTTTATGGGCGTCGGTCATTACGCAATCATTATTCAGCGTTTACAGGCGTTGCATAATGGAGGGCGTCGCGCGGCGAGACGGATCGTGCGCGCCGCCGATAACGTTAATCTCCCCCACGCGATTGCTATCTCGCCGCTTTCGGCGGGGCGACTCGTGTTCCACCGCACGCTTCATAGGCCGCAGCTCCGTCACTTTCGACGCATACATCATGCACCATCCGATGGCTCTTCCGCCATCAGATGAACGCTACCTCTTAGCACGTATTAGCGCTAATAAAACATGTGGTGTGTTTAGACGCGGCTGACAGATTGTTTGATAAATGTTTTTAACAGGTTCATCTTCCGATAAGGAAAACAAATAAGTTCTGCTAGTGAAACGGTCGTAAATTGAGTTCATAAAAATAAATTCATGAGTCTTTTTTTTTTTTTTTCTTTCAGTCGCTAATCATTTCTGTCAGTGAAACAAAAAAAAAACTGGGGAAAAATTATAATCTTAGGGTTAACCCCAATTAGTTATGTTAGAAATATTAAAACAGTATTTTGATGAGAATTTATACACCCTGACACAAAACGTTCTCTGGGAAGTTGCGGTACAACTCATTTTTCTGTAGTTCAGTGTTTGACATTTCCGACTTTTATCAAAAGCAGCATGACACACAACCGGTGAGTGCGATGAAGTAAAACAGACATTCCGGAGAAGCGTCGCCGGGAAACCGAAACGACAAGCCGTTTTGTGAGGAAACAAATGTCTTTCTCGCTCCGGGGGATTTTTACACGCCTGCTGTGTGTGTGTGTGTCGTCGCTGTTGGATGAACACACGCACACATCCACACACACGCGAATGAAAAAGGCAAATTTTTGGAGGGGGATTTGATGTTTCGGGACGCTGGCTTCACGAAGGCAGCAGCTGGCAGCAGTTTTGTGAAAGATGCTGACTGTATAAATATGAGAACGGCTTCATGTTGGGACACATGAAAAAGCATCCGTGGCTGCCTAAAATCTCGGACTCGAGACCTTGAACGAAGCGTCCCGAATGACTGGAATAGAACATGAGGACACACTTACTTGAATTTTTTTTTTTCTTCAAAGACCGCATCAAAACAAGCACATGTAGAACTGGGAGTCGCGGCTTGGAATTGAAGCGGATTTACATGGGACAGGAGCAGAGAGCCAATCTCTTTTTCGTTAATGGATGCTACAGCTTCTTGTTGCTTCCAAGCTTAACTTGTAGCAGACGTATGCACATTGCAGCATGATGTCTTGGATCCACTGGTGAAAAGGACACTTTGATTCGCTACTCTTTCATCGATTACTGCTTCAAACAACAAAGTCAATGGAGGAAAAGTGGTTAAGATGGCGCGACTGTCTGTTTTATGTGTTGTGTCGTATTATTTTGTCATTTTATGTTAAGTGTTCTTTTGATGGCGGCGCGGGCACCCGCAGCGGCTCCTCTTGTCTGTTTAAGAGGGAGGAAATTTCATCTGTGCAGCACATTTGACAATAAAGCTGCACTTGACTTGACATGATGGCAGTCCCCCAGATAGTCACTGAGCAGTCTCGAGCAGTCTGATTGGACGCTTAGTAATGGGCACATTCATCTTGGACACCGTCGCCATGACATCATCACGTTACTGTCTTGGCTGTCGCGTTTCGATTGTTTTGGGTGTTTGAGATTTTCAACTTAGTAGAAATGCTAATCATTTCCAGCTGTACCTGGGCGTGGTGCTGGCCGCCGTGGTCATCATTACCAGCTGTTTCTCGTACTATCAAGAGGCCAAAAGCTCGCGGATCATGGACTCCTTCAAGAAGATGGTGCCTCAAGTGAGTGGCAGGCAATTTCGTCATTTGAGACAAACGTCCTTTGCCTGACTAGTTTTTCTTTGCCCTTTTTTTTGTCAGCAAGCCACGGTGATCCGGGAAGGGGTAAAGGTACAGATTGACGCCAAGCTGGTGGTACAGGGAGATCTGGTGGAAATCAAAGGTGGAGATCGCATCCCGGCCGACCTGCGAGTCGTCTTCGCCAGCGGATGTAAGGTGAGGAAGCGCAGAGGAGGCTGGGATAGCGGCTCTTCTTTTTTTTTTTATGGGGATTTGCAGCCTACCATGACAGAGCAAGAAACAGCCGCTATAGTTTATAGTCACTGACTGAAGAGTCCTTTGTTGTTGGGAGGGCAAATAAAGGAAAAGGTTAAGTGTTATTTTAAGGTATCGGGTAGTTATGGAAACTGCCCATACCGACCACCAATACTTAAGTGGGAAAAAATATCAGAGAGTAAGTCCTCCTCTGCAGTAGTTGGCGCTATAGTGCGGCACTTTGACACATCGGCGGGTCATCATCTGTGCCAGAAACAAACGACGTTGTTCCTAATTTTTTGTCACTCTGTGAAATGAAATTTTATGTCAAAAGTACTCATAGCTCGGGACCTGTTATTTTGTGACACATTTTTGTAGAACAAATAGTTCAGATCCTTACACATTCCATCACCTCGAACAAAACATTTTTCTAGAATTGACATATTGAGGCGTTTACAATGATCAATTATAATGGTTGACAGAAAACGACAACAAAAATGAAATATTCCTTTTCTTCTGTGCTTGTTAGGTTTTGACCTGACGCGTGTATTACGTATGTCACTGCGTTTGCTTCCAAAGGTGGACAACTCATCTTTGACCGGCGAGTCGGCGCCGCAGACGCGCTCTCCCGACTTCACGCACGACAACCCCCTGGAGACCCGCAACATCTGCTTCTTCTCCACCAACTGCGTGGAGGGTCAGTAGGTCACATCTGGCTCTCATTAGCGACACGTTTGTTTGACTTTGTCATACAGCAGGGCTCCTTTTCTAGATCTAGGCCCAGATTAGATGTTTGATCCCTTACCTGGGATGTAAAGAGAACCAAGCCGTATTTCTACCTTAAATTCCACGAGAGAGGAGAAGCAGCAGTGAAACAGGCCAAAATCCAAATGTCAGAGGGTAAGAGATTGGTTGCTTACTAGTGGTTAAAGCATATCCAAATAGGTAGAAATAAGACGTTAGTCAAGATTTAAGCATGTCAACAGAGGTAGCCGCTCAAATTTGCACAGATAAGACATACCAGAGTACGATAGCCCGAATAGAAAATCGTAAAGAATCCGCAGTAGCATTGAGTCAGCAACTTAGGAAAGAGCTAAACCTTGTTTGTTATATGTTTAGTTCATGGGTTTAAACAGTTGTGGACACTTGCCCAAAAAGTTCCTGGACCTTTCAAACGTACTACCCAACTCCAGCAGGGTCATTTTTTGGCCTCCAATAATTTGCCAGGAACTTAAATTTCCCCCCAAAATGCGACTTATACTCCAGTGCGACTTATATATATTTTTTCCTTCTTAATTATGCATTTTTTGGCTGGCGCGACTTATAATCAGAGTGACGTATAATCCGAAAAATACGGTACTTATTCATGGGATGAAAAGGTTCTAGTCAAATATGGTCCCCCAAAAGGTTCTCAGACCTATTTCAAAGTACTAGCCGCCTTGAATTGTCTTCTTTTGACCTCCCCAAATTACCCTGGAACTAAATATAAACAATTGTCTGATGCTGCAGTGGTACACTCGCCTGAGTGGTGTGCGGACAGCGTGGGATCGGTTCTCACTCAGTGACGATGTGAACGTAGGTGTGAATGGTTGTTCGTCTCAATATGTGCCCTGTGATTATCTGGCGACCAGTTCAGGGTGTAGTCCGCCTTTCTCCCGAAGTCTGCTGGGACCCTACGGCGACCCTCTTCAGGATAAGCTGTGTTGAAAATAGATGGATGGATACATCTAAACACGTGTTTCCACAACCAGTGCTCCTCCAAAAGTTCCACAAACCTCGACAGTGTTACTATTGCTAGACAGCTTAGTTTGGCGGTGTGCTCTGGAACTGGTGTGACCTGTCGATTACTCGCCCCAGGCACGGCCCGCGGCGTGGTGATCGCTACCGGGGACCGTACGGTGATGGGCCGTATCGCCACACTGGCGTCGGTGCTGGAGGTGCGGCGCACGCCCATCAGCGTCGAGATCGAGCACTTGGTCCACATCATCACGGGTGTGACTGTCTTCCTGGGCGTCAGTTTCTTAGTGCTCTCCTTCATCCTGGGCTTTTCTTGGCTGGAGGCGGCCATCTTCCTCATCGGCATCATCGTGGCCAACGTGCCCGAAGGCCTCTTGGCCACCGTCACTGTGAGTTTATAGTGTATTTGAAGTGGACATTTTCGAAGCCTTCCGGCCATTTTCCTGGGATCCTTTTGTTAATGGATTTTCTATAGATTTAGTTCAATTATTAACCAACTTTGAGCCACATAAACTCTTCAAACTTTTTTTTTTCCCCCTTGGCTCCAAAGAAACAAAACCAGGGCACGGTTTCCAAATGACGGTGTTTAATTGTCTTTCGGGTTGCCTTTGTACACCAACACCGTGAAAACATGGTAAAATAAAATACATTCAGCAATTTACAATACAGATACAAGGCTAATACAAAAATGTGGGCTAAAGCTAACCTCATTGCCGCCTGCCACTTCGGAGGTCTTGGGCAACAAAAAAATACACTTTCAGTTTCTAAATGACAAAATATAACACTTGTCATCAGGTCTTGCATTAAGTTTTATATACACAACCAAATAAATCACAAAATACCTTCAACAGCTAGCGAACAGTCCTTATAGCTGCTGCTCTTCATATGTCTTGCGTTGAAGTGTCTGTTCGCGTCTGGGCAAAAACCAACTTACCACAGTGAAAGTCTCGATATAACAATAAAATAAAAATAACGAAACTTAATTTTACAAAATAAATACTTCACAACGTGAAAAAATAATGTACATAAACAAATAAAAAATTTCCTCTTTGCTTTGAAGTTGAAACAAAATATTCATTTCCAATTAAGCTATTCTGATGGCACAATGGATTTTCCATAGATTTAGTTCAATTATTAACCAACTTTGAGCCACACAAACTCTTAAAACTTTTTTTTTCCCCTTCTGAGTTATATTTGTTGTGTCAAAATGACAAATTGATTCAGTTTACTTGGACTATGCTACAAAAATGGGCCACATGCTGCTACAAAAATCTAAAGACGTGATTATATTATCGCATGTGGCGGCCTATTCTGGTGAATTTCGATAACTTGTACAGATGCGCTTTGATGCATTACACCAGCATGTAGAATGCATCTTGGTCATATATAGTGTTTATGTCCCAGATGGTCCACAAATACACTTTGCTCAACCGCTCCCCCTCATCACCCTCCACTTTCATCTTCCTCTTCTTCCTCCCAGGTGTGCCTCACCCTGACGGCCAAGCGCATGGCCAAGAAGAACTGCCTGGTGAAGAACCTTGAGGCCGTGGAGACCCTGGGCTCCACCTCCACCATCTGCTCGGACAAGACGGGCATGCTGACGCAGAACTGCATGACCGTCGCCCACATGTGGTTCGACAACAAGATCCATAAGGCCGACACCACCGAGGACCAGAGCGGTAGGTAGGAGGGACGCAAGAGCACGGAGGGAGGGGGGGAGCTTGTAACCACCTGCCCAAATTCATCTGTTCAGCGTTCACTCACAGAGCGAGCTCGGCGGCTGCAGTGCACGCCGCCGCGCCGATTAATTGAACTGCAGCAGCAGGCGGCAGGGAAAGGGGGTGCAGAAGAAGAGGTGGTGGGGGGTGGTGTACGCCGACTTCCAATAGTTGCCAAAGTAAAACTGTTTGATGCATAACAATGAGGCGGTTAACCTGACGAGAGCCACAGATATAACTCTGTTCGTATTTTGGTAACAACCGTAAATTGTCGTGGTTTTGATTAACGGTATGAATTGTTAGCGTCTGGTCTTTGAAATCCCATTTGACTATAAACAGTCAGATCCATAAATCTTGGGACACTGACACAATTCTCATCTTTTTGGCTCAAACCACCATCACACTCTTACTTCAGTGCTTTCTGTACTCAGGTTACTGTCCTTATCTTGCTATTATCATACCAGCTCCTAGCATATTAGCATTGGATAAACTCTTATTGAAAATGGTGTCTGACTCAAAGCCATATAAAATCTTATTGAGCGGCTTTTTGTACTCGGGTCATCTTTCTCTACTTTATGTTAGCTTACCAACTGTTAGCATGATAGCATTTGCACAAGTGAGACTCAAAAAGAGTAACAGTATTTACTTTAATGTAAAAAAAAAAAAAAGGCCACAGGAAAGAGACTCATTGATATGAAACAGTAGCGCTCTCGTCAATCCATCGGTCTGTGCTCACATTCTCCCTGTGAATTCAGCAATCTGGAGTGAAATGAAAAATGAATGCAGAGGGCAAGTGAAGGTCATCTTCGCAAAGATTGCTTCAACGAAATCATCATAGCAACGTTAAAATGAATGTTGTTCTTCAAATTGCGGAATTGAAAAATCCCAGTGGAAATTTTTTTTTTCGTTGTTCCTGACTTGCTCTACTCTTGTGCTATGATGTGGGAGCTAAGCTACTCTCATACATATTGCATGACTCACCCATAACAATAATAATCATTAAAAAAAGTCTCACAACCGTCATCACTTTGCTTGCAGGTTTGTGTTTTGACAAGAGTTCTGCGACATGGGCAGCGTTGTCCCGCGTGGCTACCCTGTGCAACCGAGCCGACTTCAGAGCCGGACAGGAGGAAGTCGCCGTCTTGAAGGTGTGCAAACTTTCAAAGCACACGAATAACAGACACGCTTTTAGTTTTTGTCGGGACATTTAAGATGGAAGGCGGTCCAATTTGTTCATCGAGGTGTTGGTATTTGATCCAATTTCGTATGTTATCAGACTTCGATTAAGTAACTTGTTACACATCAGAAAATGCACAAAAAAGTAAAAACAGATTTTTGAGAATGTTGTAGTGACTTCTCTATTCATAATTCACCACGAACTGCAAATACTCGAATGCAATAATTAGAAGTAATTGCGGTCCCTTTAAGGACCTCCATGTTTAGTTTTGCTTGTTACTATAGAAACGGATTTTCAGCCGTTACCGGTTTGGTTCGAGAGTTTTAGGAGATGTGAAAAATAAAACGACACACTTGCTGTGTGTGAACGTGAGAAATTGTCGCCTTCTTTTACAATTTCCACAATGTCTTATTTTGTTTGAACACAAATATAATCTGTTTGCTCTCATGGGGAAATAGAGAAATTACTTGGGAAGCCGAAATCAGAGGATATGGACACGTTTTTGTCAAACATGTCTCTAAACAATCAGTTGATTATCAAAATAGTTTTTGATTAATTTAATCATTGATTAGTTATCAATTAATCGAATTTTTGCTCGGCTAGAGCACAGATGTAAAATCATTATTGCGCTTAGTAGTTTTCATTAAAATTAGTAGCTACCTGCCAAGAGGGCAAGGCATGATCATTATTGATCTGCCTTAGCGCTAGCCGTGCTGAGGTTGCTTTGTTGCTATATTTTAGCATACCACATGTTAGTATTATGGCTGTTAGCATGTTGGCTGTTAGAGTGCTAGCCATTGCCCTTTCGTTGTGTGCAAAATGTCGACTTGCATGAATGGACTAAGAATGCCACAGTCACCAGCTGGCATTTTACATTGTCACTCGCTAAGTACGCCTACTTTTTTGTCTTTACGACAAAAATTTTTACAGTTGTACCAATAAGTCATATTTTATTACGCATGGGACAGGAGAAGAGACAAAAATGCCATAGGTGCGTGTGCAACAGTTGTGATAAGTCTATGCAGAACAAGCAGTAACATATTTTATCGGCACAAATGCGATTATAATTTAGTTATACAGTATCTGCAAGTGCTACTCATAAGAATTGCCTGCATTATGTTGTCAGAACCATCAACAATGACATGAAAAAAATGGTGTGACAAACAAACCCAAACTCACGAGACTCAGATAAATCACTGATAATAGTCTTTTCAAAGAAAAGTGAACAGTTGTCAATAACAGTGGCAACATAAGATGGATCCCTTCTTGTTTCAGCTGCAAGGGGCCAATTGTTAGTCCGTCATATATAAATCCGTGGCGACAAAGTTAATACGGCTGTACAGTGTCAAAGAAGTCCAACTCCAAATCTGGTAAAGATTAAAATAAAAGGAAATGGAACATTATAATCACAAAGTATTCCACTCAGATGTTGTTCACCATTTAGCTTTTTTTCCCCTCTAAACCTTGTGAGTTTCTCAGAGCTCTGCAGGTGTCGGGAGCCAATTAAAAGTGCATAAAATGCGTTGGTACTTTCACACTCAAATGCAGAGTGTCAGTAGGGAGCAGACAAGCCTTCCCAGAACCCTATTATTAGGATCTAAATAGCACTTAAATAGAGCTGCCGCCGGAGTGGACTTTAATTGCTTTATACAACACTGTAAAAATCAGTCTCTTCAATAAGATGTCATTCGATTTTTTAAAATACGTGATAGGCTATGTGGATAATGTATGAATATAAATGAATCATGTTGCAGAGTAAAGGAAATGGACGCCCCCTGAAGTGTTCATGTGGATGGCCTCTGCAGTTGACTTATCCATGTCACGTTATCAAGAGTCTAGTAATATTTTTTATATTGATTCAGTTGCTTCCTTCTCAAATTTAATTAATATAAAATGTAACTATTGTATTACGAAATAATGGATTAATTGATATAGTGCAAGATCTAAAAACTTAAAACTATTTTACATATGGTTGCAACATGTTTTATTTATTTTTATAAATAATTGGGTAATTGATTTATTATAAATCAAACAAATTCAAGAAAAAATATTTTTCATAGAAATTATTCAAACAAATTTTATTTTTGGATTGTCAAAAAAAAGATCCAACGGAATAAAACATAATAAATATTTTACATATACTTTTATCATATGTATTTAAATCATTTATAATTTATTTAATCTTGCTGCCATAGCCTTTTCTGTACTCAGAGTGCGAGCTTGCTATATACTTTGTATTAGCAAGCTAACTGCTAGCATCTTAGCAGCTGTTAAATTCCCTTTTAAAATAGTGTTCGACTGAAGAGCCTATCCCGAGCGTATGATTAACTCAAGCTCTATATAAATCAGGATGTATTGTATTGTATAACTCCCCAACTGGTAGCTGTTAGCATTTTTGCTCCCATGGTTGATCTTTTTTTTTTGTACACTTTGATTATTGTTAAGAATGTCATCTTTGTTCATTCTTTATTTATGCTACCATTGTCATAAAGTGCAACATTTGTGGCCCGACTACAATTCTTGTTGATGCAGACGTTAAGCTCTACTTTGCATTATTAATGAGAGGCATAATGCGAGTGAACAACCCTCTCCGCGGGTGCAACTTTAATCAATTAAAGAACACCCGGAGACAAAAGCTTCCGCTGCACCACGACAAAGACAACTCTCCTTTCTGGCTGAATTGCTAATGTCTGTGTGTGTTTGTGTGTGTGTGTGTGCGCATTTCCTGCAGCGAGAGACGGCGGGTGACGCATCTGAATCTGCGCTGCTTAAGTATATCGAGCTTTGTTGCGGCAATGTTCAAAAGATGCGAAGCCACAACGGCAAAGTGGCTGAGATCCCCTTCAATTCCACCAACAAGTACCAGGTAAAACATAACTTTTTTTTTTTTTTAAAGTACTTGGCACAACTTGACATTTTACATTTTTAAAAACTGCCAACAAGTTTCAGGTAGCAACAAGGCTGACTCGTCCTCATTACTCTTGAGGATTTAATGTAAAGCAGCTAATGAAAACACAAAGGCTATGTTGCGTGAGAAGAACTCCAGGCATGACCAATCGATCAAATCGGATCAACCGCTAGGCCCCGCCCAATTGCTTTGATTCACTGTAATGGATGTCACTATTTAGTGGCGCTCTTTCCCTCCCAGCTGGGGGCTTAAAGTAAAATGCATGTCCGCGTAAATATTTAACATTTAAATCATTTATTATCCTTGATGTCTATTTCATTTGGTGGCACGCCGCAGCATCGCGGGAGCACAATGACGATTTATTTATGCTATCTCGTTGCAACCCACCCTGCCCCAACCCTCTCAACTCCTGAAGCTCTCCATCCATAAAGCAGAAGACAGTCCTTCCGGTCATATTCTGGTCATGAAGGGAGCGCCGGAGAGAATCCTTGACAGGTTGGTGCATCAATAATGGATCAATGGCAGACTCATGGAGACACAGTGTGGAAAAAGACTGGAGAGCTGCCCTGGCCTTTATTCTCTGAAATGGCCAGTGAGAGGAATCGCTTCCAGAAGGTGTTGCCACAGTCATAGTCCTGTGCAGACCAAACTAGACGATCAAATCCTCATGTTATGAGTCTGGATACACAAGTTCTCTCTCTCTCTCTCTCTCTCTCTCTCTCTCTCTCTCTCTCTCTCTCTAGATATATATAGATATCTATAGATATAGAGAGAGAAACATTAATTTTAACATTAGAATTTTTTTTTTTTTTTTGTCTTCACACTGAATTACAGGTTTTTGTTTTTATGTTGTCCTTCACACTCAGCCAATTAAATGGGGCCGCCATTCACAGGCTAGTACATCACTGAGCTCCATTTTGGTCATGTCCCCCCCCAAAAAAAATCAGCAAAACTGAAATGCTGAAAAACAGTTTATGACAGCTGCACAGCTCCGTATATACAGTACTTGTCAGTCTAAAGATTTGCAGACAGTTTGAACTGTTGCCTCCATACATTCAGTCTCATTAGCAAATGGGTGGTGGTGGTGTTTTTTTCCCCCCTCCCTTCTTTATTTTTCTCTAGGTGCAGCAGCATCATGATCCACGGCCAGGAGCAGACCATAGACGACAAATGGCGGGACGCCTTCCAGAACGCTTACATGAAGCTGGGCGGGCTGGGAGAAAGAGTACTTGGTTGTGTTTTTGTTGTTTGGACTGTAGATACTAGATAGCATGTGCAGGGCGGGAGGGGCGTCCATTATCTTTTATCATCTCCTCGGCTAAGAGGCTAGTTGAGCTAAATGTCCCTCGTAAGAAGTGCGCCGTGTTTATCGCTGCACTTTATCCAAATGAGAACACTCGCTGCTCGGGCTCGGACGGAGCCAAACGCTGAGGAGACACAAAATGGTGGAGACACATTTACAGCAGCTGCACACATTTATCACCTGCAACGTAAATCTGTTATAAAAAGACTTGAAGGCGATGGCAGACGACACCATTGATTAGTCGTGCAAGAAATCACACTTTGGATGCAAAACGTCGCAATAAATTCCAAACCTTGACAAAGCCCAGACGCTTTCCTTCCATCAACAATATTTGATGACAAACGTTTTGGCTTAGCAAGGTAATTATTAAATTACCTTGTATGTGAATTTTGTATTTTGTTTAATTTAAAAAAAAAAAAAATTGTCTTATATTTTAGATACATTAAAATTCGATGCAATATTTGTTGCTGGTAATAAAAATATAATAGAATAATCAAATTGATATAACATAAATAAAGCAATAATAAATATTCATTCAATCAATCAAAATTCATTTTTGAGATACCGTAATTTCCGGACTATAAGCCGCGACTTTTGTCACACGCTTTCAACTCTGTGGCTTATTTAATGAAGCGGCCTATATACAGACTTTTTTAACGGCCGCCTGTGTACCGTCTTTCTTTGTAATTATCTCATGTAACTATACGGGCACCTGCGGCTTATAGACAGGTGCGGCTTATGTGTGTACAAAATGTTTTTTCCTTTAAAAATGTAGTGGTGCGGCTTATAATCAGGTGCGGTCTATAGTCCAGAAATTACGGTAATAAGGATACTGCATTTTTAAATATACACAATATATCACTTATATTTAAAATAAAGATATAATTGAATAATGTTAGTTTGGATTTTTTCACTGCTTTTATAAAGAATATAAAATGTTTCAATTTGATGATGGGCAAAAAATGTTGGTGCTTTTTTTTTTTTTTAGATAATTTATTTTCCAAGTTTGTTACTGTTTTTTTTTTTTTTAGACTTTTAGGTCAATGTTTCTCAGTGTAGTCCAAGTATCACTAGTTGTACATAGACTCCCTCTAGTGGTGAGAGAAAGAATCACTGGCATAGTAAAGTTCAGTTGTATTTAACTTTTACGTTCCACACATTTGCCTTTTAATCTCATTTCAGTACATTTTGGGGGTTTCTCATACTGGTTGTAATGTTATGGTGCCTTACAATGATATTAAAAGTACTTTTTAGGAATAAAACCGAAACTGTATTAATGTTGGTCATGATAATGAGAGCTGGAGTGAGTATTTTATCGGAAACTTCAAGAAGCACTTATTCAGCAGACTGAAAATACTACTTGCGGTGGCAAGTGACTTTTTGGCCATCCATGATGGATTTCCCATCCCAGCAACAGTCTGGTGTCTCTTTTTGTGCGCGTCTCAGGCTTCTGCCACCTGAACCTTCCGGCGTCTCAGTTCCCCCGAGGGTTCGCCTTCGACTGCGACAACTTGAACTTCCCCACCGAGCAGCTCTGCTTCCTGGGCCTTATCTCCATGATTGATCCACCGCGCGCCGCCGTACCAGACGCCGTGGGTAAATGCCGCTCGGCTGGCATCAAGGTAATTGTTTTTTGTCTTCTGTCGAGAGGAAAGCCGTTTTCCCGTGGTGTCATTTAAATACTGATGAGAAGTGTGATCAACTCTTGAAATGTTCCCTAGAGACTCCGGGCCTGTCAAATAATATACATATAATATACATATAGATGCGTTCATTTCATTACTTTCGTGGGGTAGCATGTGGAATGCAAATAAACATGTGGGTGGATGACACGTTGCATTTAAAGCTCAAGCATCGAAGATTTTCCTCACAGTTTGAGTGAAAATGAAAGTGAAGCATGTCACTCGGTTTCCTCTGTGGGTGTTCTGCTCCGACAACACTTTGTAGGCCCCGGTCGGCGCGTTATCGTGACGCACGGCAAGTGTTGAATCTGTGTGAACGACTGCCTGTGGAGGAAGCAGACCACAGTCGTACTCCCAAAAATGACAATATACCACCTTCCTTTGATGATTGGAATGGCAGGGTCAATTCCTTTGTTTTTGCCATTTGCGTTTCGGATCAAAGGTGAATATGTGACAATATTTGAGAATTCCAGCTTTTATTTCATGCTATTGACATTTGGATGCGTTCACCAAATCGGAGACAGAGCATCTTTCTTTTGAAGCCACCCACTTTTCAAAAGAGCAAATACATCGGAATGGATATTCACGAATTAAGTTAAAGAAAATAACATTTACTATTGGGTGGTATAACCTTTATAATAATGCATCAACCCCCCCCCCCCCCCCCCCCCATGCTCTATTGGGTTCTGGTCTGGTGATTGACTTGGACAGTCTTAAGACTTTTATAAAACCTCATCCAGAGCATTGAACGACTTTTAGGGTCGAGGAAGCTAAAAAAATACCAGAGTGGACATTAAGTCATGGCGTTTTGTTTATGATTAAAATCCACCCACTGCTTAGCTCCCAACTCCTCACAAAATTCTAAATGATCACGAAGCAACAGTATACATCATACCCGACGCTGTTGCGACAGCCCTCCATTTGTTCGCAGCGCAGCTTTGGCCACGCGTCAGTCATTTCTCAACAAAGCACTTGTGCTGCTAACAGCTCCATTCTTGTCAATTGAGCTGAGCGATGGGCCCTGAAGGCATCACACCGCATCAGTTGTACGCGACGGAGTCAAGTTGAGTAATGCTGTGACGATGATGTGCGCTCAGGTGATCATGGTCACTGGCGACCACCCAATCACGGCCAAGGCCATCGCCAAGGGGGTTGGCATCATCTCTGAGGGAAACGAGACAGTGGAGGACATCGCCGAGCGCCTCAACATCCCGTTCAACCAAGTGAACCCCAGGTATGTCGTTTTTTTGTTCCGTCTCAAGTGGCGCCATGTTTTTCAAGACATGTGTCGTAGTTTGGCTGATATATTTATTTTTTTGTTTTGACTTGCAATCAATTTTTTAAAATATTATTATTGTCAAGAAATGTTTTTACTTGACTTTCCCTTGAAATGACCTTTTTGTGTTTCGACATGTGAAATGTCACAATTTCAGCTCTTCCCACTTTGATCTTTTCTTGAATACTGTGCATACATTTTGGCTTGCTTTTCTCCCTGCTCCTTTTGAGGGCACAAAGCAAAGAAACAGAAAACTGTAGAGGTCAGAGAAACTGCAATTTTGATTGGTGGAATGGGCTAAAATGTCACGAGTTAAGTTTGACTGATGAAACGGAATGATGTGACAGGAAGTCAATCAAGTAAAAATAGCGTATGTTGCATAAGAAGTACCACACAATGAATTCATACAAAATAAACTTGCCTCGCTATACATTTGTGTCACAGCCCTCTTTGCCTTGTTTTCTCCTCCCAGGGACGCCAAGGCCTGCGTGGTTCACGGTTCGGACCTGAAGCACATGAGCTCCGAGTACCTGGACAACCTGCTGAAGAACCACACTGAAATCGTGTTTGCTCGCACTTCGCCGCAGCAGAAGCTCATCATTGTGGAGGGATGCCAGAGACAGGTGTGAGCGAGCATAAAGATCCATATAACTTAGTGCGTCTTGTGTTCAATGTCAGAGGAAAACACAAAATCTTCATTCAGACTGAAGTGTGTGTGTGTGTGTTTCTTATTTGTCCTTCAAGAGACCATATTTTTGCTTGAGGTCTCAATGTGTGTGCATGTGCGTGTATGTGTGTAAAAGTATTCCTGTCCATGTATACTTGTTGAGACCATGTTTTGTGTCAGGGCCCAACCCAAATGTGTGCGTGTACACATGTAAGTGCTCTTCCTCATGTGTCCTTATGGACTGTGTGTTAATGTTCTTGCGCATGTGTCCTTACGGAATATTGTGCGAGTGTGGGTTTGTGTGGTAAGTATGTTCATGCACATGTGTAATTATGCAGTGTGCTTATGTGTTTGATTTTTGTTGATCTGTTTGTGTGTCTCCATGTGTGTGTGTATACGTGTTCTTGTCCATGAATATTCATGGCAAATATATTTTAAGATCCACATAGATCGACATGAGATATTCATAAGGATCAGAATGTGTGTGCGTGTGTGGTAAGGAGCCTGAATGTTGTCGTCTTTGGAAAGCATGTGGCTGCACACCAATGTGACCATTCAATGTAGGAGGGTTTGTGTGTGTGTGTGTGTGTGTGTGTGTGTGTGTTTTGAATGCACTTGATTGTCTAATCTGGGCATTGCGAATGAAAACAAGTGTGTGCGTGTGCGCCTATTATTTTAGGTCCTCGTCGTCTTATTGTAAGTGTGTGTTGGCAGTAATGAATGGCTGGTTGAACATAATTGTGTACGTGTTATGTTTTTAATCTATGCCTGTGGCGTCTGTGCACGGCCACACTTGAGGTCAAGCTCCAATTCCCCTCTGGACATCCTCTCACTGCGCCCACTGAATGATTACGACTCAATTCCATTCCTCATTTAATCTCCACTGAGACTCTCTCGAAAAGACGTTATTAAGAGGAAAGTGCGGGGGCTTAAATCATGCCACTTATCTCACTCTTCTTGGCACTTTTTCCGCCATCTGGGGGCGCACAGGGGGCCATTGTGGCAGTGACGGGTGATGGCGTCAACGACTCACCAGCCCTGAAAAAAGCCGACATCGGCGTCGCCATGGGGATCGCCGGCTCAGATGTGGCCAAGCAGGCGGCTGACATGATCCTGCTGGACGACAACTTTGCCTCCATTGTCACCGGCGTGGAGGAGGGTGAGTGATTGGGAAGGGCAGGAAGTGACTCATGGCAAAGGGTTGATGGCATTATTTCATGAAAAAAAAAACCTTCACAGTTCAACACCAAATTTGATGCATAACATGATAGAATCCCTGAAAACAACCCAAGGACCAATGAATAACATTTGACTAGAAGTTCACCATTTTGGTTTGAAGCAGTCATCTCACACTATCAAACCACCAGGAGAGTTGGAAAAACAATTGTCCCTGGCCATGAGCTTTTTGGACCGAAACAGAATTTGGTGTACCTGTCTATCATACTACGGTGCTTAAAATCTCAAGAATCCAGGCTTAAAATTGATTTTGGTTTGAAGCAGTCATTTTGCATTTAGTCGCAGTCCTTGAGAAGTTTTAAACAAATAACCCCCTAATGGGAGTGTCTTCAATCAACACAAAATTGGGTGGTCAGATTTACCATACCAGGATGCATGAAAAAGTCTCAAGAGTCCATGCATAGAACAGGAAGTTGACCATTTTGGTTTCAAGCATTCCATTCACATTCTGTCGTACACAGTGAAAAGTTCGACAGAAACTGCCCCTGGAACCAGCTTCTCCAATCACATCACAAAATTGGGTGGAATCATCTATCACAGGGGTTGGCAACCCAAAATGTTGAAAGAGCCATATTGGACGAAAAAAACTAATATGTCTAGACTCGCAAAAAATTAAAAGCATTGTATAAGCCTTACAATGAAGGCAACACTTGCTGTATGAATCTATCTTAGCCTACTATCAAAATGACTAAGTTGGCTACAAAAACACAATGAGCCTTCATGATTACGTTTTTTTTCCCCAGCAATGAAACGCCACTCGCACACGCGCGCATACGCACGCATGCCATCATGAGCAACAGCCATAATGGGGAGCCACTAGGGCGGCGCTAAAGAGCATGCGGCTCTGGAGCCACGGGTTGCTGACCCCCGATCTATCATAACAGGACGCATAGAAAAGTCTCAAGGATGCACGCTCTAAAAGTGAATGGAAAGCTTTTCGGTTCCAAGCAGCCTTTTTTGCGCAAAATCCAGGGTTGGGACTTCCTCCCAGCGAACTCGGGTAATTGTGCCCACTAGTGAAACAGATACACGAGACCAGGTGATGACCACATAAGTGGCCTCCCGGCCTGGTCTAAAAATTGTTCAGCAGTGATTGGGACATTGTGGTTTCCTAGGAGCATGATGATTTTAAAATGTAAACAGTTGTTGAGATTTTTGCAAATAATGTTGCATATTGATATTTATCCGTTAAATGATTGTTGGCAATTACTGTGAGAAGTCATTCAAATGATCAGCGTCTTCACATAGATGAATGTAAAAATTATGCATACCATCTCATTCATGGTCATTTGAGCAAAGTTATTTCACAAGTGTGTATCAAACTGTTCCTTGGCCCTTCGCATTAATCAGTGGCTAAGACGCAGCTCTCGGTTTCAAAAAGTTTGACCCTTGCACTCGACAGATGGGCGATGGTAAATTGCGAAGTATTTTAGCCTACGCTGTAGGATGTGGGTGTAGCCTTTGACACCAGTTTCACGAATCAACATTAAATTTTGTGTGGGTTGTAAACCTTGCAGTTTTAGCTTCTAAAACTGTGCATGAAAACATGCCGACTGAGTGAGCTAACGCAGAGGTTTTCCGAAAGTCACAATAGCGAAACGCTTCTCTAGTGTATTAAAAAAAAAAAAAAGATCCCAGATGGCGCAGGGATGTGTTGCATGAGCACAGAGCTTGCATATTTATGATCAGGACTCACACACAGAGGGGACTTTATGCAAACAACAATATAAACAGCTTTTGAAAGGAGAAGGGGGCTGAGACTTTCCACAGGAGACTGCCGTTTAATCTAAAGTGGCGGCGGCTGCGGCTAATAAAGTCACCCACTCTGGAGGCAGACGTTGTGCATTTTCAATTTACTTGGAGTCTCTAACACTGGGAAAAAGAACATCCCGACGTTATTGCAAGGGTTGTTATCCCACACTGATGTCTTTATCGCTGCAGGGCGGCTCATCTTCGACAACCTGAAGAAGTCCATCGCGTACACGCTGACCAGCAACATCCCCGAGATCGCGCCCTTCCTGCTCTTCATCCTCGCCGGCGTTCCCGTTCCGCTGGGAACGGTCACCATCCTCTGCATCGATTTGGGCACGGACATGGTGAGTGGCGTGAACATCATCAGAATAATAATGAAGCGCGCAAGCAGTGGAGAACAGGACTTCATACTTTTTCATGGCCAATCCTTAAAACCATCATCAAATTTAGGCGCCACGCCCCAGCTTATTTGTATAACACGCCTCATGTGCACGACAATCCAAAGTGCTTTACATTAAACATGAAAAGCAGTACAGAGAGAGAAATAATAGACATTTCAAAAATCATCATAAAATCATCTAAAACACTGTAATTAGATTAAAATGATTAAAACCAAGCATCAGTCTCGATCAGGGGTGGCCATTACGTCGATCGCGATCGACGGGTAGCTCGTGGACTGGTCCCAAGATGATCGGGAGGGGTGTTTGTCTCTGTGCATGTTAGTAATACAGTCAAACCTCGGTTTTCAAATGTCTCTGTTCTCGACCAATTTGGTTTTCGACCAAATATTTTGAGTTTTTTATGCCTCGAATGACGAACAAATTTCGGTTCTCGAACAAACTGAGCGCACTTGAATGCACCATTTGACTCCTCTCGCCTTCCTTACACGAGGAAGTGACGCTTCCTCGGGTAGACGAGGAAGTGACGCTTCCTCATGTCGCTTTCTATTGTGAGCAGACGTGTTCAATAAACCTTTTTATTTTAAGAAGAGCGTGGATTCGGTTTTCGAACAATTCGGTTTTCGAACAGCCTTCTGGAACGGATTATTGACGAAAACCGAGGTTTGACTGTATATATTTTTTATTTTGATGCACACTGCACCCTAATCATCCCATCAGTCTCACTTTCACAAAAAGTGTTAAAATAAAATAAAGCAGGTCACCTTTAACTTACAGTGGCGGGTGACCTGCGTCACCGGAAGTTGTTAGCGCTCAATTGCAGCTTGCGATCAGAGCTGTTGCGATATCGTTTTTATTATTATTATTATTATTATTATTATTATATCATCAGTCAAAGTTTGTTTTGTGTACAATTCATGAATAATAGCAGTCTGGAGGGAATCATTTTAAAACGGTATGCGTGAGCTACGATAGTTAACAGGCTGCAAAAGTGCGTCGCAAGACTCCGGGTCAGGCCTCCCACTAAGGTAGGCAGTGATTTTCACAAACTCTTGTGTCTACTTTATTTTTCTATTTCATTCATTTTAGGGGCCGTTGTGGCTGTTGCTCATCGTTGCATGCGCGCGTGTGCGGTCACAGGTCGATCGCGGGAGGTTGGTTGATTGAAAGATAGATCTTCGGTCCCAAAAGTTTGGGGCACCCCTGGTCTAGATTAATCAAGACAAATATCACAATTTCACTTCAATTTGGGGCATATTTGGGCAAATTCCATCGTAGCAAGTGTGTCTTAAGTACTAGCCCTGGAATTTGCCCAAAATAGCCAGTTCGAACCACAATGGCCAACTTCCTGTTCAGCTCCTAGCATGGGTGAATTTTGGAGCACGGTATTTCTGACCCCTAACACACAATTTATCACCAGATTAGATGCACTTTAAAGGTGATCAATTGGAAGACAAATGACAAACGGCCACCCACCAAATGAAAAATTGTCACCGAAAAGACAGCCAAGAACAGTCAGTCCAGTTTAGACTCAAACTAATTCATGCCGACTTGATGAATTTAATCGACAGTACAATCCAGACATATCCAACAAAAAGACAACGTAATTTATATAAGTGTAATCTGTCAGACGTGGAATACTCTTTTGAATGGAAAGACATTTCCAAGGCAGAATCAAATGCAGATTAATGAATGGCGGTGACTTGTCTGTGATTCACTCCTTCCTGTGTCTCTTTTGTTTGCTGGTGACAGCTTATGACCTGCAGACACGTGGCGTGCCACTGCCGACGGGCTCTGGTGACGTTGACAGGGGAAGCACAATGGAGGATGAATGAAGTGTTTTAAATGTGAAACTTGAGCGTCAAGCGCTCACTTAGTTCCTGTTGTCACTAATGGGGGTCGTGCAGAGCTCGCTACTCATCTATCCCGCTGACAGGCAACTTAAAAAATTTTTTTTTTTTAAACCTTCAGGGTGCTCATATTCCAATGAGACAACAGTTAGCGTTGTTTAAGTGCAGGCCCATTGGATCCCATGAACCTGCGCTGTCATGCTAGATTTACCATTTAAATGCCTGCATGGCGCTAACAGCTAGGGTTGTACAGACTAGTTGATTTGACAGCGCCGTTTCGAGTGTGATGTTGACAAGTTACTTATTCCATGTTTTAGCCGGAGGAGGAGCAGGAGATAAGTGTGCTAAAGGAAATTTGTCCATCACCTTCATAGATTTCAGTTGACTCTGATTTTTGAATGTGTAGCTTTGGTGAGTGACGGGAAGCAATACAGGGGGAGTAAGCCAGACTCGAGACGGATCTTGAACAACTTTTTGGAAAGCACTATCGATGTGGAAGGAGGGCAGGGAATCATTCCACTGGACACAATGAGGTTTGCGATTATTTTTTTTTTCTCAGCTTACCTTTATGGGTTAGCTCTGTGCTCCCTCTTACGAGCTCCAGTTAGGAGGCGAGCAGCAGCATTTTGGACCAACTGGAGAGGCTTGAGAGAGGACTGTCTAACTCCAAAATAAAGTGCATTACAGTCATCCAGCTGAAATGTAACAAAGGCATGGATTGCTTTTTCTTAGTGCTGTTGAGAAAGGAGAGACTTTACCTTAGCCAACTGCCCAAGATGGAAAAAAGCTCAATTGAACAACAGCAAAAAAAATTGCCGGTTAAATTTAATTCACTGTCCAAGTTAAAACCCAAGTTGTCGACTGTTGGCTTTGGATAAGACCCAAATCAAATGTTTATGAGGGATTTTACTGAGACCAAACACAAAACTTCCAAACATTAACTTCAGTTTTCTTTTAAGTGAAATTGAAGAAGTTCATTGCCATCCAGACATTGATTTTCTCCAGGCAGGCCAAAATGCCCTTGTTGAGAGAGCGTACGTTTTGCTCAGTGTGACATCGGTCCGATGTTAACTGCATAGCATTAATAGTCAATCATGATTTAGATGAAACCCGGGGGCAGCAAATGCAATGAGAACGACAGGGGCCCCCAAATTGAACCTTGTGGAATGCCATACGTCAATGGGGTAGAGCGGTACTCAGCAACCTAGGCTAACACAAAAAGTCTGTCTGCCAAGTCGGATCTAAACCACTCTACAGCCTCTCGTGTCAAGTTTTATGCCCAACATACGGAAGCCGGAAAAAGGGGAGGCTATGTTTAATGTTTTGGGGTTTTTTTTGTGATAATTCTGCCCTTGAAGCAAGTTTCACTTGGGAGCATGACATTGGAATTGACATGTCTATCATAATAAGATGCACAAAAAAGGACTCGTGCCAGGGATTGAACACAAAGTAAACCATTGGTTTAAAGTAGCCATTTTGTACTCAGTTGAACCCACTGGAGTGTTAACAAAGTGAAAAGAAAAATGGTCTTACACCAGTTTCACTGATCATGACAACAATTTCTGGTCACGTCTATTATAATAGTAGGAGTGGAAAACATTTTGGTTTGAAGCAATTCAGATAAATTCCAGGGTTTGACAAATCCCTCTCTATTTAGAGCCAGGTTTTTTGGGGGGGGTTTGCACTCATTTCATTTTTATAAGACATAAACTAAAATTTGTATTAGTTAAATTGATTTAATCTATAAAACTACAAAAATCCATCCATTTAGTCACCCCCCCAAAAAACTAATAGCTAACGATGTTTTTGGGGCAGAAAATACAAATGTCAAAACAAAATTGGCCTCTTAATGTAATTATTATTTAGTTGTGGCCTTGTTGTCGTTGGCCATAGATGTAGTCAATTGAAGAATCACACTTTTAATTACCCTGTTATTAAAGTAACATAATTCAGAGGCAGCATTATTGTATCTATTCATGACTTTGAAACGCCAGAAACTACGAGTGGTAACTCAGCTGTCATGTAATCAAACGGTAGCTTGTCAAAGGGGACCTTGTTGGTTTCTCGCAGCAGGACATTTTGTTCTTGTTGATCAATATTTGTCCGGCTGTCTCCAGATCAAAGTCCCGTTCTGACAGGAGTGAAGTTTGAAAAGCAGCTAAATTGTGTTTTGCATTAAAAAGAAAACAGGAACATAAAAAAATAAAAATAAACAGCTCGCCTTCAAAGTAAGACGTCGGCATGTCTCGGCGAGAACCGCTGGCGGTGTGAAACAGCTGGACGTCGGCTTTGAAGAATTGCAGGCGTGGAAGATCTACCACGAATTACAAGAAGCGAAGCGAATACGTTATATTTGGCGTCTTATCGGACAAGTAAATGAGCGCCACCTCTTCACTTTGAGACACCAGTTAAGAGAGAAAAATATCAGCCAGTCAGCGTAGATTACTATGATTTTATTATTATTTTTAGTTATAACGTCATCCAATTCTAAGAAAAAAATTAATACCTGAGGATGCTTCAGAATAGCTCACGGGGGTAATTAAAATTTACGAATCAGTGAGTCTATGTGACTGTATTCATGTTGTGAAAAGTTTTTGGGGACAGATGGTGCTTGAGGAGTTTTATTTTTTCTCCCCTAGAAGGGGGTGAGGGGTGTTCAGAGAAGCAACATCACAGACATTAGTGGAAAGAGGTTCAATTGGCGGGGGTGAGTGCGGTACTATACTGTACCTCATCATGGTGATTCCAATTTCTCGATTAAAAAAAAAAAAAGCATCAGGTAAATTGCGGTGAAAAACACAAAACAGAGTTGCTCCTTTAGTGTTTGTTAGGGAATGGCTGATTATAGAGGCTGATCATATTTTGACACACATAGGCCTTGGCGTTCTTACTCAGCCCCTACCCCAAATGATCAAATTCATGCTGGGATATTTTGGCTCTAATAGAATTTCATTGCTCAATGCGGTTGTTTTTTGTTTTTGTTTTTTGGCGATATACATTTGGAATAATAAAATATGTTGCTGGGCCAGGGATTTTGCTGCATTTTTCCCCCCGATTTTTAAAATGAGGTTATTGTCTAAGATTAAAAAAAGTTGCAAGCCTGAAAAGCTGTTAATTTTCATAAACTTTTATAGGCATTTAAACGAGATTAAGTGCTGGAATTTGTATCATTCAAAATTTTGACAGCAATATTTTGGAATATTGGTTATCGGGCCCGGTTGAGTGGTTAGTGCGTCGACCTCACAGTTTCGATTCCAGCGCCGGCCTTCCTGTGTGAGGTTTGCATGTTCTCCCCCCGTGCCTGTGTGGGTTTTCTCCGGGTAGTCCGGTTTCCTCCCACATTCCAAAAACATACATTTTACAGGATTTCAAAGGCGTATTTACCTGGGAAATATTGGTCGAATTTGAACCGTAACAATTCCAATATTTTGCTCAAAAAGTACATAATAGGCTTTTCATGTAAAAGAGTCAATGCTTGTCTCCCTTTGGATTCCAACTTTAGTGGTTGCTTGTCTGTATGGGTGAGAACATGTCAGCTGCAAAAAGAATAACTTGGCACATCTGCCAGGGTGTTAGCAGTTTGTCAACAGCTTTCCATTCAACTCTGCGGGGCTGCGACTGCCCAACCAAGCCGTCGCCGGTGACAAGCAACACCCTCGGATGTTATTTTTAGCTTCCTCTGGCAAGATGCTCATCAAAGTGCGTAGTCTGGCCCGCACTCCAATTTGAGGGGAAAAAAAGCACAAATATGCAATGAAATCATCATCTGTCAATGTTTTTTTTTTGGAGGGGGTTTGAATTGCTTAATCAATTTGAGCCCTCATTTTCATCCCTTTTAAACACTATTATTGGAATCATTAGTCATTCATTAAAAACAATAGTCCTCCCAAAATGATTTCTAATCTCACTTTTCCGTTTCCCTTGGAACAGTGATTCTCAAAATGTGGGGTGTGAAAGAATTAAAAAAATTAAATGAAATTGAAGATATCCTACATTTAAAATATGAAATAAAATCAGATATCAGAATGAAGCTTCTAGGTGTACATTATCTTTTTTTTAATCCTTTTTTTTTTTAATACTTCCCATCCACATACATTTTCAAGAACAGTTCAGTAGTTGTATTTTAGTAAATGAGCTTTTCTGTATTATTTTTGGTCTGTATTTTAACTCTGAATGCCGTCAACTGGAATTCCGAGGATTAGCGATTGTCATCAACTGTTTTATTTATTTAATTTTTTTTAAATGGGAAAGGGCGGAGAAAAGTCTCATCAGTTAAATTATGGAATTCAGTATGCCGCACTCAAAATAGGAAAAAAAAAATCTGGCGAAAGTGAATGTTAGAGCATCGAGGTGGTGTGAGTCATCATCAAAGTGGATTTGTCGCACGCACTTTTGTGTCTACCTTAAATCCACCTAAAGGCGCGGAGATTTCCTGTGTGCCGTCGAACATATTGTGTGCTGACAGGAGCTCAGTATCGTTTATTACACGCGCTCCTTTTTTGCCCTTTTGATGTACAACTGAACAACGGGCATGTAAGAAAAATTACTTTTGCAGAAAATCCCTTTTGTTTAATGTACAAGGTGCTTCAAGAGCAGGGAGTGTCTTCAAAGGACTGCATATGATTATTTTTTTAATTGACACATAATTTACAGATTAGATCAAATAAAAAAAAGATCAATACTATTTTTTTCATTTTCCAATTGTTTTTATAATTCAATTATAGTTAACATTATAATATTAAATGCATCTGTAACATTATTTTTCTGATATTTTTTTTATTTGCAGTACCAGTAATTATGTATTATGAAAATGCTAAATACATATGCATTTTTTTTCATTGTACCTGTAGATAATGAAAAAGTATAAAATTTGTTGTTTTAATTTTCTTAAATTAATTTATTTGATGAAAAATTATACTGTATATATAAATATTTTTTATTTACAAAATAGTAAATGAACCAATTAAATCATACGAATCCAAAAATGTCAAATGCACACGTACATTATTTATTGTACTGTTTTATTTTAATATTTGCAGTGAATGAACTAATTAATCAAATGTAATGATTTCATTTATTGTATTAAAATAAACTGATAAACCATTTTTTCAATACTTTGAATGAAAATTGTACATGTACATGTCCTAATGAAATGGAACAAATACAGTAGTACCACTACTACTACTATTAGTAATAATGCCTAAAAAGCCATTTCCACGTTTCTCTCTCCAGGTTCCGGCCATCTCATTGGCCTATGAGACAGCAGAGAGTGACATTATGAAACGGCAGCCCAGGAACCCCAAGACGGACAAGCTGGTCAATAAGCGACTCATGAGCATGGCCTACGCACAGATAGGTGTGTATGAATGGCAGCTGTCAATCAATGACCATCATCGTGTAGCCACAATCATTTCAGCGCTACTTTGTACATTTTTGACAATAGCGTTTTATCCTCGAGGCCTTGTAGCGCACCCACGATGAATGGGTTCGTCAACAGTGCGTTGCTAAGTGCAGTGTGAAAAGGCCTCAACTCACATTCACAACACAAGTCACAGAACATCAACATTCAAATGTTTTTTTTCCCCCCCACAAAGTCGAGAACATTTCACGAAGACCATGTGGTGGCTAACCGTTTCGTAAGCTAGCGGCTAGCTGGGAGAAGCTAATAGAGTAGTCCCAAGATCCACTTTATTGTCCAAAAGACATGAGGCTGTATTTGCTACAACAACAAAGTATTGCGTGAAGCCGACCAATTATTGCGATGTGTTCATTTTTTAATTTGAAATACATTGCCAAAAAAAGCTTTCATATTCATTCATGGTTCATTTACCTTTAGTTTTGCATAAGACTAACCTAGAAAACCAATTATTTATGTATAACAAATCTGATACTGTTTATGCTACAGAGAAATGTATTGCTCATGTTAAAAATACATGGGAAGAGGAAGTAGAAAAAGATAATTGCATTATTTTCACATTATTTTTCAACATGGCTGAGCCCTACTTTGGAGTGTGGCTCTCACATAGAATGTGTAAAACAAACAAACCAGAAGCCTTCTGATATATGTTAAACGTCATCGCCTGACGTCCACGTGAAGATGGATCAATGCCACACCATCAATAAAATTCCTAACAATCAAACACGGGGGAACTTGATCTTCTCTGTTGACATTTACAGCAAACTGAGCGTGGCCAATGTGACCGTATCCCACTTAATCTTGGTCACGCGTACACCGGTCGGCTGCAGCCTCCCTTTCCTCTCCAAAGCTGCCTTTTATCTCTCCACTGGCTTGATACGCAGTAGATGGCGAGGGACGAGCGCCAAAATCAAAGGCTGGCAACATCTCACAGGCTTTTTTTTAAATGGGTCACAAGATGACAGGGTGCCACTGGATGGCGTACGGTTTGTCGCCAATCTCGAGTGACGCCAGGCAAGCGGCATCGCCCAACGATATCGCGCCGCCTCTTCCAGCAGTTAAAGTCTGTCGACGTAATTTATTACAATATTCGGTGATGGATGCCCAATAGGAGAGGGAAAAAAACCGTTGGGGGGGGGAATAGTCAGCAACATTGAATGGGATGACGCTACATGACACAGTGGATACCACACAATTGTAATACAGTACAATACATCTTTTATGAAAGCATCAATAATATATGAAGATGTGCATATGAACAAAAAGGCATCGAGAATAGTCAGTAGCATTGCGTGTGACTATAAATGGATCCAATGTATAATTCCGAAACACACGCATGCAGTTGTGAATGAAACCAGCAAGAGTGTAGTATACTTCAGTATAAGATCTCGATATACAAAGAGGCAGCAAGAATAGTCAGTGGCGCTGCTTACAGCAACAACGCCATTGATGAATAAGTATCATATAATAGCATATTCAGTTTAAATTCATTTCTCCTTTTATTATTTATAATTTTATCTGTGGTTTGATTGTTCTTGTTTTGATTGTAAAGTGTCCTTGAGTGTTTTGAAAGGCGCTTATATATGAAATGTATTATTAATTATTTAGTACATTAGCACGTCGGCTTCACAGTGTACCGGGTTCGATCCCAGCTCCGGCCTCCCTGTGTGGAGTTTGCATTGTGCATGGCAGGCTCGTTGGGCACTCTAAATTGTCCTAGGTGTGAGTGTGAGCGTGGATGGTTGTTCGTCTCTGTGTGCCCTGCGATTGGCTGGCAACCAATTTGTGCCTACTGCCCGAAGGCGCTCCAGGCGACCCTAGTGAGGATGAATCGGAAAATGGATGGATGATGGATTATTATTATAAGTGATGGACAACTATGCTGTGGTAAATGCAACCAAAAAGTGCATACGATGAATTGTCAACAAGTTCAAAAGGGCAGTAAAAATAGTCAGGAGCACTGCATTCAAAGAACACATGTGGCTCATATAGGTAGTTGTGAATGAAACCACCACTATACTATATATACTGTATTCGAATGAGAATGAGTGAATGGAATCCGCAAAAGTGCACAATGGCTACAATGTTTCATCCATGGCTCAGGAAATACTCCACTCACCCTGTTGCACCGCGTTCCATTTTCAACACTTTGGGAAGATTTTAATGGGTTAAGTGGAATCAGTTGATTACATTCTGTTCATTTCAATTATTCCCCTGCTTTTCATCACCCTGATGCCTGGAGAATTTAATTTTATTTTTTTAATGGGCAGACTTTGTATTTAGTGCTCAGTCACTCACTGGCTGATGCTGGCGCCCGCTCCAGCGCCGGCGGTTTCCCCCTCAAATCACTTTGGTTAAGAGCGTCTGCCAAATGATGACATGAAAATGCATCAGTGCGCACTTTGATTAGGCTGACGAGCCGTGAACTGGCTCATTTCATTGGCCGCACCTGAAAAATCCAGACGCTAACATTTTGCTTTTACGTGGACAAAAATGTTCAGTGTGGATGTTTTGTGCTTGTAGTACACAGTAGTAGACAACTACATTGCCACACGGTTATGATATTGTGACCACATCATGTATATTTTTGCTCATTTTAGAAGATACTGTATTTTAACAAAACATCGAGATATATCACATGTATAAAATTCATCCATCCATCCATTTTCTAATCCGCTTATCCTCACGAGGGTCGCGGGCATGCTGAAGCCTCCACCAGCCATCGTCGGCCAGTAGGCAGGGGAAACCCGAAGTGGTTACCAGCCATTCACAAGGCACACAATCATTCATACTCCCACTCACACCTCAGAGACAATTTAGAGTATTCCATTAACCTACGGTGCATGTTTTTGGTACGTGAGAAGAAACCGAAGTACCCGGGAAAAACCCACGCAGACACGGGGAGAGGATGAAACTCAACACAGGATGGGCGGAGCCGGAATCGAACCCTGCACCACTGCACTGCACTATTGAATGCATCTAACACAGTAGCACAGGGGTGCTCAGAATTTTCTTACCTAAGATTTACTCTTCAAGCAGCCCCAACCTTCTGCGATCGACCCGTTACCGCACATGTACGCATACACCCGCGTGGGCTCATGCACAGGTGTGCATACGCGCTCGAACACAATTTTTTTAATTATTATTTTTTGTGTGTTTTACCACATAAACAGCTGCAGTTAGATCCGTTTGTGTTTCGTCAGGTATGATTCAAGCTCTGGGCGGCATTTTCACCTACTTTGTCATCTTGGCTGAAAATGGCTTCCTGCCGGTGACGCTGCTTGGCATCCAAATCAACTGGGACGACCGCATGATCAATGACTTGGAGGACTTTTATGGGCAGCAGTGGGTGAGGACACACACACACACACACACACACACACACACACACCAGCATTCACAGTGTTCTCGGGCATCCTGCAGACGTACGAGCAGAGAAAGAGTGTGGAGTTCACGTGCCACACGGCCTTCTTCATCAGCATTGTGGTGATGCAGTGGGCCGACCTCATCATCTGCAAGACCAGAAGGAACTCGCTCTTCCAGCAGGGCATGAAGTGAGTGAAGTGAGGTCATGCTAAGATTGAAGTTCATTTAGTTGGACAACATTAGTTTGGATGATCGACTCGAAATTGAGTGGACACTCCACTTTGTATGCAGCTGTGATTGCTTTTTTAAGTGCTCTATAAATGAAGTTGAGTTGAGTGAATTTGCTCTTTGCCACACCAGTGGGAAATTTGTTGTAACAGGGGAAAAAAAATCTCAGGGACCGATATTTTGAAATGGAATAGGATGTACCGTATTTTCGCGACTATTCGGCGCACCGTATTATTGGGCGCAGTCTCAGTAACGGGTGCTATTTCTGTATTTTACACATACACAAAGCGCACCGTATTATTGGGCGCAGCCAGGCATGGCAAAACATACGCCAGCTTAAACATACGGCATGCATACACGCACGCTAAAAACACGTTAGCTTGAAGCATACGGTAGCATACACGCTAAGACATACGGACACACGCTAAAAACACGTTTTTAAAAAGCCCACGGAAGCAAAACTGAGTTCGGTTGTACTTGATTTAGCCATTTTACACTGTACTCACGTTTTTGGATCAATCATCACCCACAAATCCATCAAAGTCCTCATCTTCTGTATCCGAATTGTACAATTGTGCAAGTAATCCATCAAAAGCATCCTCTTACATGGCCACCCTTCACTCATTGGCGGACTTCACTCACGTCCGGCCTTTAGCATCCTCTTACACGCCCACCCTTCACTCATTGGCGGACTTCACTCACGTCTGGCCTTTAGCATCCTCTTACACGCCCACCCTTCACTCATTGGCGGACTTCACTCACGTCCGGCCCTTAGCATCCTCTTACACGCCTGCCCTTCACTCATTAGTGGACTTCACTCACATCCGGCCTTTAGCATCCTCTTACACGCCTACCCTTCACTCATTAGCGGACTTCACTCACGTCCGGCCTTTAGCATCCTCTTACACGCCCACCCTTCACTCATTGGCGGACTTCCGCATGCCTTTTCTCTATATAACCAGCGTGTCGGCCAGACGTGCTCTCAGTCAGGCTTTGGAACTCAGCGCATACACAAGGCGCTCCGCATTATAAGGCGACCTGTCCATTTTGGAGACATTTTAAGACTTTTAATAGCGCCTTATAGTCGTGAAAATACGGTAGGCCAATTTGGTTATGGTTAAAGGTCATATCATACTGGGAAAAAATCTGCCCCTGAAGCCAGTTTCACAGATTGACAGGAAATTGGGTGCATGTGTCAAAAGTCTCAAGGACCTTTGCCCAGACTTGACCAGGAGGTCGGCCATTTTGGTTTGAAGCAGCCATTTTAAAAGAACTGGAAGGTTCAGCACCCCAGTCGTGATGTTGCACCGGGGGACATGGCTTAAAAAAAATTGAAATGGAAGTTCTAGTTTTTGATCAAAGTTAAAGCCTTGTGCAGTCTTGTTGGGTTGGAATAGATTCACTGATGTTGTGTTGTGATATATGTATACGTCCACAGGAACAAGATCCCGATCTTTGGCCTGTTCGTTGAGACGACCCTGGCCGCATTCCTCTCTTACTGCCCCGGAATGGACGTGGCCATGCACATGTACCCGCTCAAGTAGGCTACCCGTTTGAACATCCATCCACCCAACCGGGATTTTGCCTTTAACCTCCATTATCCCATCATTGTTGACTTTAAATGAAGCCGTCTTCCTCGTGATCCTCTTCCCCAGGATGGGCTGGTGGTTCTGCGCCGTCCCATACAGTCTTCTGATCTTCGTCTACGATGAAATTCGTAAATTAATTCTGCGGAGGAACCCCGGAGGTAAGTGCGGTTATTAGCGAGAGAGCGAGATTAAACGCGTTCCCGACCTCTTTGTCTTGTTCATAAACCAGCAGAAGAGTAAATTGCTTTGGACTCGCGTGTCGAGAGCCGCGAGTAGCAATTTTCCTGCGAGAGCGACTTCACAGCTTCTCTTGTCCCGGGTCACCCTTGTGATTTTGATCAGAATCATCTCGGAAAATAAACATACTGGCGTATCAAGAGATATTAGCAAGCAATCAGAAGGCCCTCTTGAAATGTCTGCGTTTTTGTTGTTGATTTTTCAGCCCCCGAAACCACTTTCATCGCGACGTGAAATTTGGTAGGCATGTCTATTAGGAGTAGGGACACAGTCTGATTAATCCAAGCCTGAAAACTCACTTCAAAGATAACATTTTGGTTTGAAGCTGTCATTTTTTTGGAGGACCCTCAAATTTTCTAGCAATGTCTATCTTGACTGGACCCACAAAAACGAGTTTTAAACCTCCATGGCCGAAGAGCCTCATTTTGGCCATTTCTAGGGGTCCGTCAAATATAAACTCTCCCTAGGGATTTTTTCAATCATTACTTCACCTGCAAAAAAAGTCTTAAGAAAGCATTTGTCAGGGACAGGAAGTCTGCCATTTTGTTTTGGTGGGGTGAGTGGGCGTGATTTTTAACAATGTGAAGCACTTTGAGTTACACGGTCATGCATGAAAAGTCCTGTACAACTAGTTTGATTGATTGATTGATTGATTAAAACCTTGTATACTAGACACAGTGATGATGCAAAATTGTGAAAAATATTATTTTCCATAATTATATGTGGGTGCAGTATGACAGTAAAGTTTGAAGAGTGCAGATGAAGAAACCCTGCCATTTTGGTTCAAGGTGCCTATTTCAGAATGACAGTGTCATTTTGGCCATAGATCCACTCGTGCTGTCATTGGTGGACGTTGGCATTGGGAACCAATCAAGTTACAGCCATGCACAAAACCTCTGAGTCATTCGGCCATTTTTTCCGAATACAGCATACTGGGGGGAAAAAACCCGTGATGCACTGAAGCCGCACTAAACGAACCGCGATAGAGCGAGGGATCACTGTACTTCATTTGTGCGAGAATTTGATCACGTTGAAATTCCCATGGTAACACGTCAAGTGCCGTTTTGTCTGGAATCAAAAGTGCGAGACAAATAGTAATCAGCACAAATGCCGCGGCGTAGCGTGCGGGGAGGATTATTCAGTACTCCGACACATATGTTCCTGGCCGGCCGAGGGTCTTTTCATGAATAAAATATGGGCTTCGTAATAACTCTCGAGTGACAATATTCGAGGCAATATCAATACAAAGTGAAAGTGCCGGCTATCCAAGTTGCAAGAGGAAAAGAAATGCAAATGATACAATTTGAATCGCTATAAAAATAAAAAGACTGAAAGGGCGAGCTGGCTGATGCCGTTGCTGACAAGTACTTTTTAGACCGTGAATAAAAAAAAAATTGCTCATAATCGTCTACGAGTCACTTCTGAGTCATAGTTAACTGCGCTCAATTCAAAACGAATCAAAGCTGTTATTGTCAGTCTTTGAAAGACGTTTTGGCGTCGTAAAATGGCAACTATTTTGATTGCATTGTTAGAACTTGACTCTCGTAAAAATAAATAAATAAATAAACAAATAAATGTTTCTAAATTTAAACCCCGAAAGGCTCTTGTAGTAAGCTCGCTACCACCACGCTGGAGAAGCTTTGACCGTCTATTCCTCCTGGTGAAAACATATCCAAAATTGGCTCAGAATTTATTTAATTTTTTTAAAGTTTTAAATTCACCATCCGAATCCAGCTCACTTCTGTTCAATAAAAATCGGCAGGCATGTTTCTCAAAAGAACCCCAAATAGGTTTCAAGAAGCCATGATTAAAAAACACGCTGGAATTCTACCGTTTTGGTTTGATGTGGACTTTTTCGGGTCAATTTCCAAAGTTCCATTAAGGACTGCTGGAGATTTTGTCTGATTCCTCACAAATTTGAATTACGCATACTCGACAGATGGGTGATGCTGTGGGTGGCCATTTCATTTTAGCAACCTGAAATTTAGAGACACAAAAGAGTCTCGGGAAACCATGCTGCAAAAGATGCAGGAAGTCTTTCATTTTGGTGAAAGAGGCCATTTAAACTCATTTAGGGCTTTTGAATGAGATGACTCGCCACAGGGCACAAAACTAAACGTTATCTCAGCTCCACAAGACGAACCAAACCAAGCGTTGATCTTCGCTGGCGGCCTTGATGCCATCTGATTGTTGTTGTGGACAAAAAAATAAATAAAAAATAAAATCCTGCAATAATTTAACCGACGTTTGCCTGCTGGCCGTGTTTACGTACTAATCCAGCTCCGCCGCTGGAAACAGATTACGCTTGTCAACAGCACGAGGAGCGAAAAAAAAACCCAAGAGGAAATTACGCGGCGCCCGATGAAGAGTTACGAAGACGGTCGACAATGGATCAAAATTTGCGAGGCCGATGACGGCACAGGTCACAATAACAATTGATGCTGACAGTTAATCTTCTCTGTTAATGCGCGTGTCACGGATGGCTGATCGGCGCGTCTGGAGAGTTACGAGCCGATTCATTTGCAGAAACAAAAAAAGGGCCGTCAGTGAATACCAAAGAGGATATGAGGTTTTTTTGTTGTTTTTTTGTTTGCTTTTGTTTTGACGCCTCTGCCGCCTCCTCTGTTTCTTGTCTTGCAGGTTGGTTGGAGCGGGAGACGTACTATTAACATTCACAAGACGTCAGCGTCAAAGCCGAAGAGTGTGTGTGCGTACGCGAGCCAGTTAGCGAGTGTGTTTGTATGTCTAACAATATTTGCATGGATCAGATGACAAATATGATTAGCCTGAAAGGATCAGATGGTAATAATGGGAATATAGGATTTTGATGATGTTTGGACAAAAAATGGGAATTCACAATGTCTTGGCTACGCTGGGTTGGGTTGTATCAATGTATCATGTTCGGTTTGGCTGGGAACAGGTGGCCAAATAAAACAAATTGCACATAACTTGGGTCAGACTTTATACACACATTTGATTTGTTGTTGCCTTCAATCCATCCTACCTTCCTATATCCCTTTTCCTTGATCCTCCTAGCTTCCTTTACTTCATTTCATACATCCCATTTCCTTTGTTCCTTTCTTTCTTCCGCACAACCTCATACCTTCTATTCTGCATTACACTGTTCTCGACTGCTTTCCTCCGAACCACTGTCGCTGCTTCCCTCTTTTCCTTCCTTTCTTTCTTGCCTCCGTCATTCTCCCTTTAAACATCTTTCCTCCCTTCCCAACATCTTTGTTTCATTACTTCATGATAACAAATGAAAGGAATGGAAGAAAGTTGTATCTTGAGTTTTCTTTTTAAAGTTCTGAGGGAAATTCTTTAAGAAAAAGTATCTTAAGAGGTATTGTAATGATACTGCTTATTATTTGCTATTGTGATAAGCAGCCTTAAAGTTACACATATTGTCATTTAACCTTAAAATCATAACTTAGTTAGTTGGGCTGTAAAAATGCATTACCATTATTTTTATACCTCTTGTGTATTGTAAAATGTAAAAGACCACATTTTTGTATTGTGTAATGTACTACTGTATTACTTTTTAATTGATCCATATTACAGAATAAAAAAGAGAAAAAAATGAGATTATTATTTGGATTATTATTGTTCCCGTTTTGTTCTGCAAAAAATTCAACGTAACAAAGTACGTCACATCCACAATTACGTCACTTCCGCTGTGCGTACGTCAAACATGGCGCTGCTACTAAGGTCAGTATGTTTGCATTTCACAATTTTCTGACTCATTGAAGAGTTCTTGTGGATTTATGACCGCATTAAAAAGACGAAGAGACATTGCAGCAGCACACTTTGGTTGTATTGGAGTAAAAACTTTCTTGCGCGTCCGGCGTATTTATACAGGGGAGAAATAACCGCGACGTACAGCTAGCTGGCTAACGTTAGCACTTGACCAAAGTGCAGATTGTCGCTTGTAGAAGTACACACAAGGGTTTTTGTTTTAATTTGTTGGTTGTTTTATGCAGTCGATTTTCACTATTTGGGTTGATTGTTGTCCCGCTAAGCGTCACGCTTTTGTTTATTTCGGAGTTGTTCGCCCTTGAGTGAACTCACACCGAGCTAGCCTCATCTGCCAAGACGGCCAATTTGATATCATTCACCTTTACTTTAATAAAAACACCCCAAAACTGATACAAGGGCGCCAGTAGCAATATGCTGATCGAAGTCATTTTGTATATATATGTAGGTAGGGTGGGTCAAAGGTTGGCTAACACTTTTAAATAATTCCACTTACGTAGGGAGTGAAGGACGGTTTAGAACGATTGAAGGCAACAAGGATAGTATGGAAAGAAGGGGGAAGCATGAAGATGGGTGGAAATAAGAATGACGGAAAGATGGAAGGAGTTAAACACGGATGGTATGAGCGCAGTGGAAAGGATGATTTACGTATAAACAAGGATGTATGACACTGAATGCAGGATGGAAGGAAACAAGGATATACGAAAGAAAGAAAAAGCTGGGTGGGATAGTAGGAAGGAAGGAAAAGGATGGAGAGAGGCAAGGGTGGTATGAAAGAAAGAAGGTATGAAGCACAGGTGTCAACCTCCGGTCCTCGAGTGCCACTACCCTGCATGTTTCGATGTTTCTCTCCTCCTACACACCTGATTTAAATGATCACGATGGTTACTCGGCCCCTGCAGAGCTGGTGTGTTGGAGGAGGGACACATCTAAAACATACAGGGTAGTGACCCTTGAGGACCGGTGTTAGTGATACCTTCTCAGGTTTGGATGAAAAGAAAAAACTATCAAGGAAGGAAAGATGGATGGAAGTAAACAAGGACGTAGAAAGAAAAGAACAAAGGAAGGAGTGTCTGTTAATACTTAGAAAACAAGAATGTATAAAAAGAAGGAATTAAGGGTGGTAAATGGTCGGAAAAACTAAGGAAGGAAACAAGGTTGGTCTGAAATGACGGCTAAAAGAATGAAGGTATGAACGTCCAAGAAATGATGAAAGGTAGAAAGGAAGTGGAGACTTTTAGGGTGTCCAGCAGTCAGACCACATACAAAGGATTTAGTGATTTGTTCCTTTTATATGTTTGATTTTCTTGCTGTTCGGTTTACTGCTGCCTGGACTGTGCACTTGGAGATTTGTCTCAAATGTAAAGTGCATTTTAATGACAATTTTCTCGACTCAAAACCAGTTTCACCTGTGAATATGAAATCGAACAGCCATGCCTATCACAAAATACACTCTGCAAAAAGTTTCAGGAAGCCATATCCCAAAAGACAGAGGAAGTGTGCCATTTTGATTCCAAGCCGCCATTTTCAAGTGTCGTCGTAACACTTTGTCTGCAGGACGTTGGCCCGTCAGGGGTTGTGTGTCTCCAGGTCTCACTGCGGTGTCCTCTACGTCAAGCAGTACGTATAACTAATGAGCAAATTCGTGTGTGATATTCAATAAATGGTAGACATGTTTTAAAAATCTATTCTGACTTCAGTGCTGCCCCAATGGGAACCACCGCCAAGGAGGAGATGAACAAGTTTTGGGCTAAAAATACGACATTGAACCGACCCATGTCACCTCACCTTACCGTTTACAAGTATGTCGTCTGCACTGCCCAGTGTCAAGATTTATTCACTAAATAATGAGAATGTGCATTAGTTATTCAACATGTGACATAATTTATGAAATTGGCACACATAATGAGAGTACAATGTGATCATGTTTAATCATTATTTCATGACCAATGTGTATTTTTCACATTTTTAATGGAAAAAAGTCAGAAATTGCTACTATGTGACTAACGGATTACTTTTACCATTGTGGTGTTATTCATGTTTTTTTTTTTTTTTGGTGGTTTTATTTCAGATGGTCCGTCCCCATGATGATGTCCATCACACACCGGGGAACCGGAGTAGGCCTCAGTGGAGGTAGCACATCCTATTTTTTTTTTCATTCTGTTCTCACGTGCTTGCTTAAGTGATGTCAAAACTACCACTCAATTGACCCCCCAAAAATAACCCCCTGGAGAGAGACACAGCGTTCTTGGCCATTGATCACTACAGCAAGTGTGGTCAAAATAAAATGTCTTGGATATGTTTGCTTGCGAAACCGAGTCACCGACTAAAACAGCCTGTAGTCGCGCAGCAGCCCGACGCAGCATCGGCGTTGATCTCTGCCCGAACTGGATTCCTTTTTGATTTGCATGCTGATGGATTCTTAAAAAGGTCACCGAGCTCATCTGCCAATTGGAGAGACAAATTCACCCGGCGAGCGCTCACCTTGCCATCGCCGCGCAAACACACAAAACAGTCTTTGATGAAAGCGTCTGAAGACATCGGCTTTGTCAACAACGTTGACGTCATCAAGTCACAGCTATTGATTTTGTGATGCATTTTCCTTTTCCTTTCAAATACCACAAAAAAAAGTCTCATCTTGCTTCTCTCCAAAAATATAACTGTAATCCTATTTTTTCTTTGAATAAAACTAATTTAAATGAAGCATCTTTTCTAAAAAACATGTCCTGTAATTGGGCACATGCCCCCCCCCCCAACTTTAAATTTGTAATTAGATTTAAAGAATACTAATTCAATCACAAGATCATTGTTGTCTTTAAATGAATGCTTAAATCCCCTATACATGCAAAATAAATGTTTTACCACCCCCAAAACTGTTTTAAATCAAACCTTTTGACAAAAAAAGATATGATTATGTCCCCCTCAAAAATATGGCTATTACCTCACGATAACATTTTATTTAAACTTGATAATACTTTTGTCCCGAAAAAGTAGGGCTTTAATCCACTAATTATGTGGCCCTTATCTTCCCTTCAATACATGACTTCAGTCTATTAATATTGCTGCCCTTCATGTGATATGCTTTAGTTTTCCTTCCAGTGCTTTATCCTCAACATGCCTCCATACATCAGAAAATAACATAAAAACATGTTCAAATATGGACACAAGCACGGTAGTTTTCACACGTAGATCTTCTTGCGAAGCACAATGTCACAGGGTGACATGTATCGATCTGCGGCTCGTTTTCCTCCTCAATGACTTGTTCATACAGCACTTGATTGTATCGGGATCAATAAAGCGTCTGTCTAATTCGTCCTCACAGCCATTTCCGCGGCGGCCGCGGCCGCTCTGGTTCTGCCCGGTAGTTACCCGCACTACCTGGATCTCATCCACTCGCTCTCCGTCGGCCCCTTCCTCATCGGCCTGGCCAAGGTGGGCATCGCCTTCCCGGTGTCCTACCACACCTTAAATGGGATCCGCCATTTGGTAAGAAATGCAACACGTTTTTTTTTTTTTTTTTTTAAACCACATTTAAAAAAAATCTTCTTTCTAAATTATAGGGTATTTACTAAAAAAATCTATTATGAGATTTAGCAAGCCATTACTTATTCCCCCAACGTTTATTATGTTACAGATATATTGCAAACTGGATTTATTTCATTAATCCTCTTTTAAATTCTCCCCATAACGCTCCATCATGACAAAGTCACAAAGAGCTAGAATAATTTCAGCAAATTTGTTAAAATGAAAAACCTTAATTATAAGATAATACAGTATTGATGTTTTTTTTTTCTGCTGGTACTGCGCAATTATGAAGAGTTCCATTTAACAGTCGGCGTTCAATAACCTTCAGGCTTCTACTAGAAAGGGAAAAAAAACAAAGGAAAAGCTTCCTGGAAATCCTGAAAATTATTTTATGTTAAAATGCGGCACTGGAAATGGTTGCAGGCGTGTGGTGACTCCCGTTTAAGATGAGCTGGAACACGATTGGTTCACTCTGAAGTTATAAGAGGGTGTGCACACTTGTGCAACCATGTGTTCATGGTTGATTATTGTAGCTGCCCTTTTTGAAAATCTGAATTGAGTTGTATTGGTTTCAGATCATAAGAATGGTGTCAATAATTTATCTTGTTCTCATTATTTTTTGCACACATAAAAACCTAGCACGTAAAAAGGGTTGTGTAGCACCTTCCACCTTTATTATTAGTATTTTATTTTTAATCCATTCTATCTGTGCTGCCTGCTATCAAATAGTCGGCGAGTGGTGACCTCTGCACTCGAGTTGACTTCATAAGCTACTCGATCCCAAAGAGATCTCGATTCAAAACACAAATGCTTTGTTTTGATTTGCGCTGCGGCTATTATCTGACGTGGCTCCATAAACGGTAAACAGTTTCCCGAATTTCAAGTGAATGCATCGCCGAGCGCCGCCATTTTCCATACACTTGTGTATATCTCTCCATATACTCGTATATCTCTTGAATAGAGAAAAAGGCAGACACTTTGATAAATTGCGCTTGTGCTCTTGTGCTCTTCTGTTTTTGTTAAATTATTGCTAAAATGGTCCGCTATCTTTCAGCGCAGCAGAGTGCTCGTACAAGGCGGATAAAGCCTCATTTCAATAAAACCATCCGCATTGTCGCAAAATGGGGATATTCCAAATTTGCAGTCTATTTTTACCGTACAGTTCTATAATCACGTGTGTGTAAGCGTGTGGGCGTGCGTGTGTCACTCTTTCCGATTAATACTTCTATACCTGCCAGGCAGTTTGTTTTTCGTTATTTATCCTATATTTATCATATTTCACATTTTTATTAAATCTACAATGGAACCTCCAAGTTAAAATGAAATGTGGTTGATTAAAAAAAAAATTCTTTCATCAGAAATCATGTGAAAATACAACAAAAAGCATGAACGGTGTCAACCGGCAATAATTTGGCCAAAATGAAAGAAAACGTCACGTTGCAAATGTGTAAATCAGAAGGCGATGGCTCTCATTTTTCAAACTTTTGTCATTTTGGTGTTGAAAGGAGTGAACCACTGGATGTAAAACTATCCCATTAAAAATTTTTTTTTTTTTTTTTTTTAACTCATAAACCGAGCTGTGGATGATCTGTCTTTAAAATAGTATCTGAGAAATTATCTCAAAAATTAAATTTCTGAATTAAATTTAAAAATACCCCATCGCTTATCAAAAAGCAAATCACGACATAAAAAAATAAAATAAAAATCCCCGGGTGAGGTTTTCTATTCCTTTTCCCCCAGAATTAATTTGCATCCACTTCCACAGAAATAATAGAAATGAAAATGTTTATTTACAGCTCATATAAAAATAAATGCTTCCTCATTGGGGCAAAAAAAAAAAAAAAAAGTCCCTTTTGTCAGAACATATTTGTGAACAGGATCCTCAATAATATAACTTCTGAGATGGTCAACAATTTCGTGTCATAAAATGAGCCGTCAAACTCCATGGCTGATATTTCCTGCTTTGGAGCACCTACCTTAGATCAAATGTTTTCGACGTTGGCTACAAACCCAGTAGTTGAGAAGCCCTTCTTACAAGTTGTGTTAATTAGAAGACCCGTAAAAGACTCAATGTCACTTTCTACCTTTTCTTCTTTTATGATTTCCTTCTCCTCTCTATGTGCACTGTTTTGGTGATGTCGAGTCGAAAAAAGACAAAAGAAAAAGTATAATGTGACTTCAACTGCACATCTTTTATCTTCTCGGAATTGTTTGTTCTACTTTGAGGGTTTCTACTCTGTTGTCGTTATTTCCATGCTCAGCTCTCTCCTTTTTTTTCTTTTTCCCTCCCTTCGTCCCTCCCCATCACCTCTTTCTCTTTTCTCTACCACCACCCCCTTTCCTTCCCCAAAAATGCAAGTGTTGGGATCTCGGCAAAGGCTTCAAAATTCCCGAGGTATACCGCAGCGGCTACACCGTGATTGGCCTGTCCATCATCACCACCATCGCCGCTGCCACGCTCCTGTGAGCTCACTCCGCCAAGGCCAAGTGCATTGTGGGAAGTTTGATTTTGTGTATATGTTGTGAAGACTTGGGGGAAAAAAAATAAAGGATTCTATATATATTTATAGATGTTGTTTGTAAAAAAAAAGAAAAATGCAGTGTCACTCTTTTACACCTCAAAATTGAACAATGGGACTTTTTTTTTTCTCTGTGTGAATGTCGGAACTCTGTTTTTGACCCTACATCAGATTTTGGCCATTTTCTACACACGGGCCTGAATTCGGTTTAGATTCACAACAGGACAAATATTTTTCATTTTGAACTCAGTCTGAAGCAGCTGATGGAAATTGATGTGCTCGTAAATTCAGAATCTTTATTTATTTTTTATAGAAGGCAAAGAAATTAACAATCCATGAGAAATTTTATCTTGCACCCACCATTTTAAAAGAAGGCAGTTCAACCCGTACTTCTTTCACCTCAAAACACAAAGAATATTACACACATTTTACTGCACCATTTCTTCAACTATCTCCCCTCCCTGCCCCCACCCCCACTTCCCTCCCAAAAAAAACATTGCATTGAGCCTCCTCGTGACCCCATTTATGGAAGGTGAGGTGTTCAAGTGTTCACTGTGCCTTCTTAAAAGCTGCAGATAGCCTGACTTAACCTTTTAAATGTCTTCTCTTACGTAAGGTGTCCTTTTTTTGCTCTCTGACGTTAGCGTCTCTAATTACTTTTCTTAAACGCTCAGTACTTGTGTGTGTGTGTGTGTGTCAGCCAGACAGCCATTCATATTTTAGCTTGTGCTGGTTGCAGTGTCTGCTGATGTGGAGTGTGTGTGTGTGTGTGTGTACTTTTCCAGTCTTTTTCAAGATGTCGGTGTAAGTGAGGGGGGGGGGGCGTGAGAGCAGGCTGCCTGCTTTGCCGCCCGTGTGTGCCTGGGGGCGGGGTCGGACCTCCCGTCGGGGCAGCTCACGTAAGAGCTGCTCCCGCTCTTTGCTTTGCTTTACTGCGCAGGTGTAATGGCTGCCCTCGCTCGAACACGGGTGCCGTCGGGGATTTCAAGAAAACAACACAAATGGAGCGTTTACCTCCGCCAGGGAGTTGATGTTTGTTTTGCGTGTCGGTTTACAGGGTTACCCAATCATCATTTAACCTTTTTGTGACAGACTTTATATACTCCCCCCAAAACACTAGGTTACATAGCAGGAACTTTTGTGGTATATCGACGATTGAACTGACCACATCAGGGCTTTCGGAGCACTCACTCAGTTGCATGTAAAAAAACTGTGATCTGAAAACTGAAGGCAACAACAAACAGGATTAGGATGGATACCTAGATGAACTTCCGACTGTCATTGAATGCAACACCAGACAGACCGACAGAACAATCAAACTTCGGACTTTTGGTGGGGTTGTCAGATGACGTCTGTGGTTTCCGACTGTTCCTGAAGGCAACATGAGTTGTGTTTTTTTTTTTGTTTAAAAAAAACAAAAACATTTAAGGACTTTTGGACCAATTGCTCAGATTAGTTGATAGAAAGGTACAAATGTACAGTTGACATACACGTTTTCACTATATAAGAAGACACATGCACTTTTGTTTTTCTCACTTTCTGACATGAAAGCAGATTGAGTTTTCTCTGTTCTAATTAGAATGACCAAATTTTTTTCTTATTTGCTCGAGGATAGCCAGATTCTGTTCTACTCATTTTTTTATATTCTGCATTTCAATGTCAGCGATCAGCATTCTTGACAATGAAGTTATTTGCTCTTAAAAAAAGGGATTTGCTTGATTTAAGATCATAATAGGAGCAGCCTAACTAAAGCATCAATGATCTCGTTTCCCATGATAATTTTGGGAGAAATATAGTGTTCTAAACCCGCGCTCCTTGTGAGGATAAGCGGATTAGAAAATGGATATTGTTCTAAAAACTGTGTTGGGATTGGCCTATGTGAGTGACCTCCGCCCAGTTTTGACTTTAAAGAAAGTAATGGCATAGTGTCAAAAAAAAAATCCTCATTCTTCTGGCATTGAGCAACGAGAAGTAATTTAGGTAATCCTAATTGACCTCAAACAGGATTTCATGTCAGACTATTTTTGTTGTTGTTGTTTAATCTTGTGTATGTGAGTTTCTGGTTTCAAGCGGAGATGAGGTAGTTATCTCGTGAGTGCTATTTGTTTCTCCACTGGCTATAGTTTCCAATCTCGTGTCGCTTTAGATGTGTTGTTTGTCAAGAAACCCGCACCGAGTGCGGGCAGCTGTGGAGCCTGTTAGCCTCTCCCAAATTGCTTTATCTGTGCGTTAGCGGCTGTCCTGTCAGCTCGTATTTTGGACTTGTAAGCTTGAGAAAGAAAATGTCACCGAATACACAATTAATACACAATGATTACACAGTGACTGCACAATTACTGGCAGCGTGTGTTTTTTTGTTGTTTTGATTGTGTTACTTGATAACGCAGCAAGCACTCCTCTTGAACTGCGACGTTTATTGTTGCCAAGTGAAAGTAATGAAGGTGCAGTTTTGAGTGTTGGCTTGGTGCTGTTTCGGTGTCTGATTCTTTTTAATCTTGCCTTCCAGGCAGATGAAACACAAGGCAAACAAGATTTTCAATTGATTTTTTTATTTTTTTTATTTTTTGGTGGCTTCGATGTACTCCCCTGAAACACAATACTGTTCAACTCAAGTTGTCACAATGTGGAATTGCGTGGGGTTTTTTTTTTTTTTGTGTATGTGATGTGCTTCAAGTAGCTGTATAACAGTGTTACCGGTACTCAAATATAAATTTAGCCATCCTCTCCAAAAGTATCGGAACAACAAAGTTGTTGCATACGGAGGACATTTGGGTTTCCGGTCAAAAGATGAATATCAGACAAAACGTTAAGAATATTAGCTTTTATTTCATGCTATTTGCATCTCGATGTGTAAAACAACTCGGGACACAGCGGCTTTTGTTTTGTTTGAAGCCACCCATTTTTCGAGAGCGCGACTGGAACTGACGTTAAATGAATGTGAATGAATTTAATATTTGGTGGCATCATCCTTACTTGCAATAAATGCGAGCCCTAATTTGAGCAGACTTTTGTGTTCTCCATTTGGAATGCCTTTCCGGGCCTTTACTGCAGCCTCTTTCAATTCTTGTTCATTTTTGGGGGGTTTCTCCCTTCAGTCTCCTCCTCAGGGGGTCAATTGCCAGCTCGATTGGGTTAAGGTCCGGGGATTGACTTGGCCAGTCTAAGACCTTCCACTTTTCCCCCCTGCTGAAATCCTTTTTGTGTTGGCAGTGTGTTTTGGCTCATTGTTTGCATGATAAATCTTCCGATTAGTCATGAAATTGTTGTATGGCGAAGCTTCTCCTGATTAGTTTGGATGCAGTTTTCTGTAAAGACGGACAAAAATGTAACCACGGTGGTCGCAGCCCAATGAATTCTGAAGTCTTCGAAAAGCATTTTGTCTGGCTTGCAATTGACAGAAAAATGCATCCAAATTAAACGAAAGAAGCTTCATCAAACAACAAGATAATCACCCCAAAACAACAGAGGAGGGGGTGAAAAAAATGCTCCTAGAGTTGTCAAGTCAATCAGCGGACCTAACAATCGAGAATGCGGTTCACATCCTGAAGAGAAAGTGGCAGAAAGAAAACGAACTGAAAGAGGCTGCGGTAAAGGCCTGGAAAAGCATTTCAAACGAAGCAGCCGTCTACTGAAGTCAGTGGGTTTTAGTCACCAAATATTAAGTTCATTTCATAATGTCTGTTCCAATACTTTGTCTCACTTGACAAAAGGTGCTCTGTCCCGTGTCGTTGAACACATCGGGATGCTAAATATCATCAACTTGAAAGCCGCAATTCTCAACTTTGGTCTCATATTCATCTTTTGATTTGATTTGTGCTCAGGCGAATCGAGCGGCACAGGAATTCCCAATTGAACGTACAGGCTAAAATCCAAACAAAAGTGTTTATTGTTATATTGTTTCAGGTTGCGAGGATGACATCTTGTGTCAGTCTGAAAGGCCGTAATCTCCAGTTCATTTATTTTCCGCGCCTGGACTCGCACACTTTTTATCCGCGCGCATTCTCCTGTCCGGACTTTGACAAGCGCACGTAAGCTGAACGATGAATGAACATGAAGACAGCAAAGAGGCGCGATTCACTGACAGCTGAGGCTGACTTCAATTGCAAAACACAAACTTAGAAGAGATCCGTCAATGTCATTGTAGTTCATGAAAAATACAAAGCATGCGCTGACTTTGAGAAGGTCCCAATTATTTTGTGTTTTGGAGGGTCGGCGTCATTTTTGTCCTTGCCTGTTGCATTAGTTTGTTTAGGAAAAAAATGATTCTGTTGAGCCACAATTCAAAAGCGATCTATTTTTTTAATGCACAATTATTTTTGTCTGTTTCAAATGATTTCGGTAACCATTGTGAGCTTTGCTTTAGAAATCAACAATTTGTCCTTGTGTGTAAATATTACTTGGCACAAACTATGCTCATATAGCACCTGCCTTTCTATACAAGCATATTTGTGTATCATCAAAAAGCACTGCAAATTTGATTTATACTTTATAAGATCTGAAGCATTTTGCTTTTACAATGCATGTATGTTTTATTTCATGGTAATATATTATTTTTCGAGTATTTACAAAATGTCTAGTTCATACAAAATGTGTTTACATTAGTTATTTGTATTTCTAACTTCATACGATTTATTTCCTTTTTTTTCCCTAATTGTAATTTAAAACACATTTTTTTGCGACTAATTTATCTTTAACTTTGAATGTACTGTTTAGTATTTTATTTGTTATTTTTTGTGTCCTCCCTGCCTTACACAAGCAACTTTCCGGTGGAGAAAATTGCTCATTACATTTTTTATTTAATTTTTTAATTTTAAATAGTGGTTTTGTTAACGGGCAGCCCGGTCGTTTAGTGGTTAGCGCGTCGACCTCACACTGCAGAGGGTTCAATTCCAGCTCCGGCATCCCTGTGTGGAGTTTGCATGTTCTCCCCGGGCCTGCGTGGGTTTTCTCCGGGTACTCCGGTTTCCTCCCACATTCCAGAAACATGCATGGCAGGCTGAACACTCAAAATTGTCCCTAGTTGTGAGTGTGAGTGTAGATGGTGGTTCATCTGTGTGTGCCCTGCGATTGGCTGGCTACCGGTTCAGGGTGTCCCCCGCCTCCTGCCCGAAGATGGCTGGGATCGGCTCCAGCACCCCTCGTGACCCTTTTGAGGATAAGCGGATCAGAAAATGGATGGATGGATGGTTAGTTTTTGCATTCGTTGAATGCGCCTCTTCAGCACCCCCTGTCTGCTGCTGGTGGCGATGCCCTGGCTCCAGCTTGCGGTCCTGATGCTGAGGGATGCAGCATGAGGGGGGAGGATGCAGTGGGTGGAGTATAAACCCTCCGTTTGCGCTCCTCGTGCTGCCTGAGTCTCTGTGGCGCAATGGAATAGCGCGCTGGACTTCTAATCCAGAGGCTCCGGGTTCGAGTCCCGGCAGAGATGATCGTGGTTGTGGCATTTTTGGAAATGTGACAAGTGAAAAAAAAAATATTGCCATGTGTGCCACTCTATTTATAGCTTTAGGGGATGGGAACTATCAAACGGGTGAGAAGGCTTTGTATGAGGCGTGTCTTTTCAAGATTTGCGATGGATACTAATTTCTCCAAGTAAGGGTTCACTATGCTAATTTATATTTTATAAAAAGCCACCCCCAGTGTGGTGTTCACGGTGCAATCTTCGTGTATTGTACGTGTGTGTCTGACTGCGCGCGCACCATCACGGTTGCACACAAAGGGTACAGCTTGTCTTGCCATCCCCCGTTTGCGCAAAAAGGCTATCTTGATAGTGAACATTGGCGGCTTGACATGCTTTATTTTTACATGTCGTTTGATTTCTTTTCTAATTGAAGCTGGATATTAATTTCTGCACTTTATTTCGTAGGATTTTTTTCCCCCCTTTTGCATGAATTTATTCTTATTATTTATTATTTTTTGTTAGCAAGATGTATTTTTCGGCGAGTCACGTATTTTTAGATTATTTTTTAAAATCTTTTGTCCTCATTTCTTTATAGTATTTTTCATTGAATAATACATTACAAATCAAACATTGTCCTTCCTTATTTTCTATTTTTAATTGTAGTTAATTACTTCATGTATTTTTGATTTTGTGGGATTTTTTATTTAAATTTAACATTTGATCTTTTACTGTATATTGTAGTTTTTACATGTGATGTGAATGTGGAAAACCATTTACATTTTCGACCACATATATAATTTTACCTGAATAATATTTTCAAAAACAACAATTCTATCTCATGTATTTATTCATTTCTAAAATTGTATTTTGTGGTGCATTTAAAAGGAAAACAATTTTAGTCCATATTTTTGCAGTATGTTTTTACGTCTGATGCAACATTTTGCTCAGCCGTCCCGGTTGGGAATCCTCCCAAAGATTGTTTGTGATGTCCCCCCCACCTCCCCTTTCGACTTGAGAAAAATGGACTCGATTCAAACATTTTTGGAGAAATGTTCACGTATAAGTGCTGTACAGGTGCACGCTTCAAGATCTGTCAAAAAGACCCCCACGCCGCCCCCTCCTTGTTACGTCTATTATTTTTTTGTTTAGTGCTCGAGGCAGCCGTCATCCATGCTTAACCCTGTCATGTCACGCACACGCACACACATACACGCGCACGCACGTGTACACACTTAATCCACCACTAAAACTAATCCTTAATCCTCTCTGGCAAGTTGAACAAGCCAGCACTGCACCCGCCCACCCTCCATCCTCATTCCCAGATGGGACAGACAACATGCAAATTCAGCATTGAGTGCATGCAAATGCTTTGAGAGCGTCACACAACTTCCTCAGGGAAGAATATTGATTCATTTTGGGGGGTGGGGGTTCCCCTCAAATATTCAGTGAACAATATGGTTATTGCCATTGTGGTTATTTTATGTTATTTTGTGACATTAATCAAGTTTTTATGGCACTGGGAAATGACAACCACGGTGATGGTGTGCGCCTCACCAAAAAGTAAATTTTTATGTGAATTGTTCAAAGTTTCTGTCATGGTCAATCAGCTGATTTTTAATTTAAAATGTAATTTTACATATACAGTTCAACCTCGGTTTTCTAACGTCTCGGTTCTCGCCCAATTTGGTTTCCGACCAAAAATTTTGAGTTTTTTATGCCTCGGATGACGAACAAATTTCAGTTCTCGGACAAACTGAGCGCACTTGAATGCACCATTTGACTCCTCTCGCCTTCCTTACACGAGGAAGTGACGCTTCCTTGTGTTGGTTTCCATTGTGAGCAGACGTGTTCAGTAAACGTTTATATTTTAAAAAGAGCGTGGTTTCGGTTTTCAAACAATTTCAGTTTTCGAACAGCCTTCTGGAACGGATTATGGATGAAAACCGAGGTTTGACTGTATCTATATATACATATATTTTCATGGGCTAAGTAATCAGATATCAGAATTTTGTCCTGCCAAATACTTTGTAGTCGAGGTTGGTCTCCCCAGTCCATGAAGTTTTGTTCCAAATTTTTTGTGGGTCCTCTCTGTGCTCCCTTAAAAAAAAGCCAATCTGGCTTTCGATTCTTTTTGCTGACGAGTGCTTTGCATCTTGTGGTATGGCCTGCCCATTTCTCCTGTCGAAGTCTTCTTTGAACAGCGGATTCTGATTCCTTCACCTTTGCCCTGTGGAAGTTGGCAGTGATGTCACTGGCTCTTGTCTTTGGCTGTTTGTTCACAGCTGTCTCAATTTTTCAACGACTGTTGATACCCTTGACTGACTTGCGTTTGATCTCTGCTGCTCAGCACACCATGTAGTTTCTTCCTTCTTCAGGACATTCCAAATTGTTGTGTGTGCCAAATGTTTGTGCAATCACTCCGATCGATATTTCCTCTTTTCTCAGCTTTGAAATGGTTTTGCTTTTCTGGAGGACAACAGTAACCATATTTACTGTTGAGAAACTAGACCGGGGGTCGGCAACACGCGGCTCCAGAGCCGCATGCGGCTCTTTTGCGACATTTAGTGGCTCCCTGGAGCTTTATAAAAAAATGTTTGAAAATGGAAAAAGATTTTCATAGTGGGCTAATATAGCTCAAATAGAGAAAGGAGAGCTGTGGTTTACACTTTATTTATGCTTTTAACAGTCTCGACAAACACAGACACGTCTGCGTCCGACTCCGTGCCTTCTCTCTTCTCGTTCGACTCGAGAGGCGTTCAAAGACAGCCTCAGAAAAACGGAAATTCATGATCACTTCACTGACACTAAGTAAAGCGAAAATAATGCACCAAAACAAAAAAAATCAAGTGAGGAAATTACTAAATAAATTGTACGGGGGCATTTGTGAACACACAACAAAGGAATGAATAACAAACAATTCTGAGACAGTCCAGTCTTCTACATACATACAGCATGTGTTTCCTTCATTGTAAGTTTTATAGAAGGCTTTTATTTTTTTGCGGCTCCAGACATATTTGTTTTGGTGTTTTTTTTGTGTGTCCTATATGGCTCTTTCAACATTTTGGGTAGTGGCGGCCCGGTAGTCCAGTGGTTAGCACGTCGGCTTCACAGTGCTGAGGTACCGGGTTCAAATCCAGCTCCGGCCTCCCTGTGTGGAGTTTGCATGTTCTCCCCGGGCCTGCGTGGGTTTTCTCCGGGTGCTCCGGTTTCCTCCCACGTTCCAAAAACATGCATGGCAGGCTGATTGAATACTCTAAATTGTCCCTAGGTATGAGTGTGAGCGTGGATGGTTGTTCGTCTCTGTGTGCCCTGCGATTGGCTGGCAACCAATTCAGGGTGTCCCCCGCCTACTGCCCGAAGACAGCTGGGATAGGCTCCGGCACCCCCCGCGACCCGAGTGAGGATAAAGCGGTTCAGAAAATGGATGGATGGATGGAACATTTTGGGTAGCCGACCCCTGAACTAGACGATTTGGAGAGTTTTTAATGGAAAAAAAGCTTCTCTCAATGATGAATCGATGATCAGAAATAATTATCAATAAGTTTGATAATCGAGGAACCACCTCTTGTATGTTTTTGTGCTGTATCCACCGCTGCGTGCTGACTATTCTTGCTGCTTTTTTCGTCCACCTCTATTCTGTTCCGCTCCACAATAGTGGTGATGACGTTTTATTCTCACTCACATGGACACACAACCCTCCTTTTTCTTCCCTTGGCTGCGGCCCCTGCCCGCTCTGTTCTGTCGTTGTGGGCCAAATGCTATTAAAAACCCCTCCCTCACTTCTCTCTCTCTCTCTCTCTCTCTCTCTCTTCCCGTCTCTCTCCCCCTCTCGTTCGTCCCTCCCTCCCTCTCGCTCCATCTAGCCCAGACTGTGTTTTGCTGCAGTGAGCGGCAACCCTGTGCAGAGAAGCGCGTGAAAAGGAGGTTGCAAAACAAACACCACACAACAAGAAGAAGGAGGTAAAAAAAAAAACAGAAGAGGAAGGGAGCAGGAAAAAGAGTGGAGTAGCAGAAGAAGACGCACAAAAAAGAAGGGAGATCACATCCCGCGGGAGGGACGAACAAGCGGACCTAAGTAGAGACACCGGGAGGCGGGACGTAACGGTGCGTGTGCACACTTGGTAGCATTTCTGACTATTTTTCTTATTTGTGAGCGCGCGATAGCGGAGACACCTGTCACGCGTCTGCAGGAATGTGCGAGCGCGTGCGCGCGCGCGCACAAGGCGAGCATGCTCCTCTCGCTGGGTCGCGCGCGCTCTCGAGTCTGTTGTGCGAGCTCATCATCATAATCCCTTTGTTTTGTTGCGCGTGTTGTTTTATTTTATTTATACTCGCTGTCCTGTTTTTTTTTTTAAAGTGCCTTCATCATCACCATCATGCGTTGTTATGGTCGGCCATTATTGTTATGCCGTGATAAAGTGTGTTGTAATATCCCCCCCCCCCCCATCCCGCACACACACACACACACACACACACACACACACACACACACACTTTCCCCGCCCTAACCGTCCGCCCGTCCCGCAGGCGCTCGGTGACAATGAGCATGCGTGCGCGCGGCTGTTTGCAGACGTTCACGTGTACAGCGTGTTTTTGTGCGTGCTCGTGCGCGCGAGACAGGTGCACCTGAGTGCTGCTTTGTTAATTCCCATTAAAAGCGGAATTATCAAGCTTCACTTCACACCGCTCGCAAACACGCTTGCCACCCCCCCCCCCCCCCTTTCGCGCTGCACGACTTGCCTGCTTACACGCCAAGCCATTGATCCTTTTCACATTACTCGGGGGGGGGGAAGACATTTCCGCTGCTAAGTTGATGCGCTTTCGCTGCACACCGAGCGAGTGCGGATGCACGTCCCACTATCGCAGCCAAAACATTTTCACAGCATGCTTTGCGATTGATGTACCGTCAGAATCGCTCAACAGACATTTTAGCTGCCTGGTCACCAGTCAAGGGTGCGCCCCGACTGCTTCTCAAAGTTAACTGGTCGAGGCTCCAGCTGACCTACAAGACTCATGACAACCGGTGGAGAAGACGGATAGTTCGGTCTTGTCACTTTGGACGCTTTTCCACGGCACATTTTGCTGTTGATAAGATAGTTTTGCAACAGTGTAACAGATGCCACCTAGCGCTGTGCGACATAGTGTTCGTGAACCTCACTCCCCGGACTCTGTTGTCTCGGTGTTTACCGCGGGCCAAGCCGTAGGTTATGACGCAAGTTTCACCATATTTGGACATGGTTGCTCACCAGACGACCAGGAAGTCGGCTGGAGGCTTTTCCTGTTGGTTCGCCTTTACCTATGTTCACACGGCAGGTTAATTGTGATTTTTTTTTTTCTCTCATGTGTGGGGTTTCTTTTTTTTTTTTTTTTTCGTGCAATGCAGACAGTACAATTCTGATTTCACTTGCAACAGAAAGTTTTAATCGTATATGGCTTTCCTTAAGCATAATTTGCACGATGATTTTAAACATGTCTTCTTTTTTCACATCAGCTTTTTGAGTTTCAATGGTGTCATTTTCCTTTCAATTTTGACCTATAAAAGCTTGCGCAAGGTGGATTTGACCATGTGTTGTAATTCATAGCGTTGATGGTTCAGAATCCACCTGTCAGCACCAAAATACCCCCCCCCCCAAAAAAAAACATCGTGTCTTAAAAAGTTTATTTGCATGTCAGATTAAAGTATCCAAACTGGGTGCATGTCCTGCAATGTGAACGTAGCCTTTTGCTGTTAGCGCTCTGCTAGCACTGTCAATTGCTGTGCTACTAGCAGCTAGTAGCTTATTAGCCTCTAGTGGGCTGGGCCCGGTCTCGCCAATACTCCACAACCTCACTTCTTGCGTAGATCCACACAACAGAGACAGAAAGTTAACTGTTTTTTTTTATGTTTGCTAGCTAGCAGGCTAACTGAAGAGCGAGCAAGTTAACGAGTTTGCTGAATAACAGCTGGGTTGTCCAATATGTTCGTGGCCTCGTTTGTTGTGTGGATACACACATAACAAAATACAGTACTTAAAGTAGGGTTAACTGTTTTTTTTTTTTAATTTCAGACAGCGGCACACGCGATTAACTTGTAACTGACAAAAGGCACTTAAGCATGTACTGTATGAAGGAACCTATTTCAACAAAAACAAAAAAATCCCACTGAATGGATCGCAATCAATCTTTTCCCCCCATAGAACAGCTTGCAATTGATGCCTTTCCAATACCTTGCTCAATACACTATTGCACAGTTTGCTTTTGACACTTTTCCACTGCACAACGATCACTCTACATTTCCACAGCATGGAATGCCACTCTACTGCATGGCTCGCAAGTGACCCATTTTTCCACTGCATCTTTGGCGAGTGGCACTTTTACACTGCGCGACAGACACTTTTTCCACTGCACAGCTTGCTATTGATGCCTTTTGATGCTCAGTTGATGCCATCCCACTGCATGGCAACGCGACTGACGGTTCATTCGCTATTGGCCATTTCCCACTGCGAGGCTCGCCGTTTGTATGCTCAACGCTGTCATGACAGGAGCAGAAAAACAATTAGAACCACGTCATGAAGAACAAACGTAAACATAACAAATTACTTCTTTGTGAGCCTTTTTCACTGAAGAGGTGGTTCGATTAGCCAAAATGTGTACTCAAGTAAACATGCTGCATGTACTCAAGTAAGTGTACTGGTACTTTTGAAGAATATGACTTAAGTAAAAGTAGTCCTCCAAATAATTACTTGAGGGTGGGGGGCGGGTACTCGTGCACTAACTAATGAGTCGCTTGTGCTTTATTATTCTTATCTTTAAGATCAGCACGCACGTCAAATCGGCAAAACCATCGAATAGTACATTGCTGTCCACCTTTGCTCGTTATTGATGCTTTGTCATTGCACAGCTCACTATGGACGTGTTTCGGTGCGCACAGCTCGCTATTTCCAATCTCTGGCTCCCTATTGACCCTTCCCCACTGAATAAGCAACCATAAACACACATGCTAACGTTAGCGTGCCCAGCGGCTGTGCCTCGGTCTCCAGTCATAAATCTTGGTTCGCTGCCTTATTCCGACCGCGCTACTGTTTTTCAAGGGGTAATCTAATTGCGCTTGTGGTCCAGCAATGTTGTTTTGGTCTCACTCAAGGCCCCCCCCCCCCCCCCCCCGCTCCCCCCTCGTCACCACTTACTCCCGCCCCTGCCCATCATTCCTCCCCTGCTCATTACCGTCAGTTTGGCCCCATCCCTCCTTCGTTCCCCACCCCGCCACTTCATCCCTTCCTTCAGCGTGTTATGACATAAGCCGATCGATGCACGCACGAGGTCATTTATTCATGGCGGGCGGGGGATGGAGAAGAGCGATAACAAACCAATAACCACTCTGACGTTTTCCTGCAGGTAACCTCCATCGGGACCCCCCGCTCTCTCCTCCTCCTGTGAACTCCCCCCTCACCCCTGCAATTGGAAGCCAACGAGCAGGATATTAGTGCGACCAAGCATGGCTTTCCCATCAGCTCCGTTATGGATTGTCAGCGTATTGACGCTACTCTCTGCGGTTTGCGGCAACGTGGTCTTTGGTGAGTACCCTCTGATACCCCCCACCCCCACACACCTCCTTAGACCTCTACTGGGGGGCCCTACCCTCACCATCCCGCTTGTTCTCTTGCTTTGCCTCTTATCCATTGAAGCTTTTTATGGCTCTCCTGTATTATAAGAAGGGAAGCGCTGAGGTGGAACTAACCACATGGGACACTCCCAACACTCCCATTTGAGCCCACCATGTATCAGGCATGCGAGTGTCCATGGTAACACGTATAGGGAACTTTGGCCTCATTTTCACCATGTGGTCTCGTTTAGTTCGGTACGATACGCATCTTTTGGGCGTTATCAGCAGTGCCCAAAATATCCGATGTCTGATCGTCGTTATCGTCAAATCCTGATCAGCACTTATTGTATGTTGGCAAAGTGAACAGTAGCGCTCAGTAGAAATGGGGTGCAAGGATCAGTTTGGTACCTGAGTGGTGGAAAGCATAATCCTGATCGGCACTTAGTGAGCCAACCCCTACCAAGGCTATCTGAACTAGACTATATGCTATTATGGTTCAGTTCTATAAACAAAAGCCCAGCACAATGGAAACGTAGTACTGCCATTGGCAGTCAGCGATCCAAACCATACCTTGACTACAGTTTATTGAATTTTTTGTTTGATGTGGTATCCGATGGCACGGTTTGCTGCTGTGAGGCAGTGTGTTCAAGTCACAGCCAACTCTTATTGTACGATGACAAATCGATCTGTTCAGCTCGGTGGAAAGGCGACTCAGAGTTCACTTTGGTTCAGTACCCGTGCGGTGGCAATGCAAATCCGGATCGTGTCATTTTTCGTCCGTCTTTTGTCAGGGAATTGGTCACAGTGGTGAAATTACACATTTCCCTTTAGCCACATTTCCACTTTGTAGCGTGGTTCACTTTGCGATGGTACCATATTGTTTAGGCATTTTAACACATGGCCTAAATATGGACGCTATTCTTGTAGGGTGGTTTATGCAAATGCTAATCAGCACTATTGGTTTATGTAGTATAGATATTTTGAGGCATTTCCATTTAACCGCTTACTTTTAGGCTAGCCCAGGGTTAGGCAACTCCGGTCCTAGAGAGCCGCAGTCCCGCATGTTTTCCGTCTCTCCCTGCTGCAACACACCTGATCCAAATGATCAGGTCATCAGCAAGCCTCCGAACGATTCTGATCATTTGAATCATGTGCGTCGGAAGAGGGAACTTCGAAAACAAGCAGGACTGCGGCTCTCGAGGACCGGACTTGCCTACCCCTGGGCTAGCCTTCATCAGGGTACTCATCGTGAAAGCCATTTTGGGCCATTTCCATTGTCACAGTTCCTGAAAGTAATGCTGGTACTGCATATTGGATGCAAAAGTACGATTTACTTGTGATTTACTATTTTGAGATTTGTCACCTACTTGGTTAAAATCTAATAAACCATGAAAAACTAAAGTAAATCAAATGATTCCCACAAATATCATGCTGTTTATTATATTTCCATTGTAGCAGGGGCCTTCCTTTTTGGCACACTTTTGCAGTGCAACTGGTGAGAGAAGCTTGGTATCGTTTATTTGAGAAGGCTGAAGGAGAATCTTTTCCGGTGTGTTTTCTAGTTTGGGTGGGATGATGTCATTTTTGCGTTTTAGCAGCTCATGTCTCAGTATTTCACGCCAAAAAAGAAAAAAACCCAAAACAAAACAAGCAAACTGCTGAGCCGATTGTCGCCAAACCTGGCGGTGCGGTAGAGCAAGCCAAGGAAGAAACCCGAGGGCGTCAGGCCCGTTTGATAGTCAACGAGTGCTAGCGGAGGAGCCGTATGCGCTCTGTTGGGCACGGAAAAAAAAAACCTGAAACACGGAGTACACACTGCGGCGCGCTATCAAACATCCCACCGCGTTGCCTTTTGATTGACACTTCATTGAGCAATGTGTTTATTATTGTGCTTGTAGCACATAGATTATAGTTTAGCTCCTTTCACACGGGAGTGTCAGGAAAAGTGGAGCCGGAACGCAAGTGTCGGCACTTATGCGCCTGTGCTTTTCAGACAGAGGTGAAGGAAAAGTGGGTGTTAAAAGTTAAGCCTGTTACCCCTTTCACCAGGGGTGTCCAAATCGGGTCCTCGAGGGTCGCGTTACTGCGTGTTTTACGTTTACTTCCTCCAACACACCTGATGCAAATGACCAGGCTTCTTCTCAGGCTTCTGCGGAGCTTGCAAATAAGCTGATCATTTGAATCAGGTGAAACCGCTAAAACATGCAGGATAGTGGCCCTTGAGTACCAGATTCGGACACCACTGCATTTCACGCTGCCGCCATCCGATCTATGATACGACTCGGGAAGCTGGAACATTTTTTGTGACTTTTTATATTAGACACGGGGTGGGGGGAGGGGGGGGGGGACGTCTTTGTTAGTCAAGGTGAAAGGAGCATACAGTATTTCACGCTTAATGGAAGCTACAGAATCAAGCAGGGGTCTGCACGTGAACACAAGCCCCTTTCATACTGTACGTACAAGCCATCCTTTTCCAAGAAAATATTGACATGGAATCGGAGGATTTGATTTTGACCCATACATTTTCTGGCTTCATTGGTCATTGCCTATAAAAGTTTGGGCCTGCTAAAGTTTTTCTTAGATTCCTGTTCTGTATGAAAGGTACGGATATCAAATCAGGAGCTGATGTCTGTATCTTGTTACTTGTGACTGCCGGGTACTGCTGGGAATTTTTGGGGGGGTGTTTTCCTGGGTAGCTGTTTTGTGCAATAGGTGTCAACACCAAATTGTGGTGGTCTCAGCTCTCTTTTTACCGCCGGAATCCAGAGAGGCTGTGTGAAAGGTGCTGACATGATAATGAGCAGTTGAACATGGTCTGTGACTTTTGTGGCTTCAAAGATAGAATCGGTCTTAACTTCCCGTCAAAGCCAAGATGTATTTAGTATTTCATCCACGTACTGTGTTGTGTGAAATGTATCAATATGGAATGAGGTTTCGAGCGACCTTTTTTTTCCACCGCTTCTTCTGGAGTTGCTGTTCTGTGTGAAAGGTACCGATTTCTAAGGTTCCAATGTAGTATTAGTAGAATAACAGCGATGGGACGCCGGCCATTCAAACTACTTACTGGAGGAAATAATTTCTTTTTGCAGTTTTTGAGGTTGTCAAAGCTGTCTTTTTCTGACTTTTAGCTGGTTAATGGGTTTGTGTGACAGGTACTGATTTCCTAACTTCTGAGATGCTTTCAGTGGCAGCAGGGCGGACAGTGAAAATACTCATTGAAGACCAAAGTGTGGGTGTTGAAGGAAATAGTATCAGAGATGTAAGACTGATTATTAAAGTGAGGAATTTTTCATGTGAAAAGTACCAATTTTCCAATTTCTGAGTTCGTATCATACGCTGTACGGCGACCGGTCACACTGCCTGTTACAACCTGTCCAGTGTCTTTTTTGTTTTGTTTTTTTTGTTCAAGGTGCTCACCAAAGCCAGCTTTTTCACAGCTTTTTTTCTGTGTTGCTGTTCAGAATGAAATGAAAGGTCTCAATTTTTTAAGCTCTTGAGATACTATGTTGCGCAACATCACCTATTAAAGACAGGGATTTAAGTGCTGTGTTGTGTGAAAGGTGGAAAAAAAAAGACTGACAACGTGCTCTTGTGCCACTGTCTCCCCTTGGCTGCAGGTATCCATTTTCTGGTCGTGTGTGTGTGTGGACAGCAATAATAAAAGAGTGTTTGCACTCCAAACATAGCGCAGGGACAGGTGTGTCTTACAGTAGCGAGCGCGGCGGGACTTTGGAAGGTTATCCACCCCGCGGCGAGCTTCAAAGGAGCCGGAACGTTTTTTCCGTTTGCGTAATCGCTAATTCCTGCTCGGTAATGGCCGCGGTTCCGTCGCTGACTTCAGTGGGCGAGCTCAACTTCGCCGCGACGCAGGCGGAACGTGGCTCCTCACGCGGAACGTGGCTCCTCACGCGTTTTCGCGATTTTCATTGCGAGTGGATATCACACATTTGCATTTTCAAAACATCTCCCCGGGTGCACGCCCACGAGTACACCCACACTTTTACTGTAATCCGCGGCGACAGCCGGGTCCGACAGTTTATGAATAATGAATAATGCATGCGGTAGTAGCGTAGAAACGGCGAGTAAAGGTGGCCGTGCGCTCCTCCTTACTTTGTTGTTAACGATCTTGGCCGGCATTCACACGGACGTTGGTGCCCGCTGGGAGGTGTGAGCGTGCATGGGCGACCATCCTTGCCCAGCTTTGGCTTCACTGCTCTTTTGCATTATCTCGTCTGTGAAGGTGAGTCATTATGCGCCGCTGGCGGTTTGACGGTGTTGCGATGAGGATGTCAATATTTGGAGGTTAGTAAGGGGAGAAGGGAGCAAGCGTGCATTCTTATACCGAACCCTACCCCCTTTTCCCTGATCCTAACCCCAAACATAAACTAACCCAAGGAACCCCTCACCTGCGCAACTAACTCCGATTTTGACGGCACGGGTATTGATGTGAACCTTGTAATTTATTTATTTTTCAACATTCCAAAATCTGAGATTTGAAATGGAAACTTTGATCATGGTCCATCCTCTCTAGCTGTGAGTTCAGTCATCTTACCCACAAATCACCTTCCAAAATCGGACTCCCAAAAACGTCCTACATTTGAACACGGGAATTTGGAAGTACAGTCAAACCTCGGTTTTCATCCATAATCCGTTCCAGAAGGCTGTTTGAAAACCGAAATTGTTCGAAAACCGAAACCACGCTCTTTTTAAAATACAAATGCTTTTTGAACACGTCTGCTCACAACGGAAAGCAACACAAGGAAGCGTCACTTCTTCGTTTAGCCGAGGAAGCGTCACTTCCTCGTGTAAGGAAGGCGAGAGGAGTCAAATGGTGCATTCAAGTGCGCTCTGTTTGTTCGAGAACTGAAATCCGAGGCATAAAAAAATAGAAATTTTTGGTCAAAAACTGAATTGGTCGAGAACCGAGACGTTCGAAAAACGAGGTTTGACTGTATACATTTCTGCAATCGGACAGATTGCTTCCAACTTGCAGTTTTTAGTACCACATAATCTGTGGAAAAACCCTACACTCAAAAAAATAACCCATCACCCTGAGCCCCAACCCGCATGCTCCAAGCGCTTACCCTTTATTGAAAAAAAGGTGGGTGGCTTTACAGGACCGGCATTTCTCCTCACTGGTAGCTCACACTTGCCCTGCCATCACTGTGCTCATATTTGTCTGAGTTTGTATTTAAGACCCTTTTTGACGGTAAATGTGCCATCTCACCGGAGACAGATGCTAATATTACTTACACTAGATCAAATGCGATGACGCGTCTGCCGGGAAATGAGAACATCCGCCCCCGTTTGCACCGCAGGCAGACATTAATCAGAGTTAAACTTGCTTCTTTTCTTCATCACCTTAAGTGCGGGAATTTGTCGGAGTGCCGCAATAAATAGTCACAATGAATCGCCCGCCCCGGTCCCGCTCGCCAGTGAGTTGGCAGACGAGACGCTCGGTTCCTCCGGGGAGCTTCACACGAGGCAACCAGGACACATGCCAACATTTCAGCAGACGAGCGAAGGAAAGGGGAAACATGGCAGATAGCGCCCCCCCCCCCCTTCCTCTAAACCCCTTATTCACCTCTACCCATCACCATTTGCCCAGAGGGAGCGAGAGAGAGGTCACGAAATGGTTAGAGCCAGAAAATGACCTATTTCATTCCAGAAACGTCGCAATTGAAGGAGATCCCTTGGAGGAATGTTACTCATCCGCCAACTGGAGCGGCAGGGACGCTGAGTGATTGTTCGCTCCGCCAAAGGATTGTGTGCATCTTCCCGATTTTAGCCCGGATTTCCCTTGGGTAGAATTTGTACTGTTTTCATAGTTGTATAATCTGTCCAAGCAGGCATTGAACGGATTAGTTGAAGAATCAAATTTACTAGTCAACATTGTTGATCGTTCAATGAGGATTAATCGTTTATCGTGTTATTGGCATGTTCTTTTTTTAAATTTTAATTTACAGAGGATTTTCAACTCACCCGTTACTGGCCAACTTATCATCCGCCAAACTATAACGTGAAATGGTGACATTTTCGGCCAGTAAGGCAACATAGTCTGCAAGTGTCTATGCTGAACCGACAATACGGAAAATGCGCTGTATTTGTGTGCATAGCGGTTAGCCTTGCATGGTCATCTTCATCTAATCTGATCGCAGCTAGTCCTAAAAGATTCATTCCAGTGTCACAAGGCAAGGAATGGGCAGCGGTGCAAAGTAATACAGTGATACCTCTACTTACGAACGTCTCTTCATACGAAATTTCCAAGTTACGAAACGTCTCAACAGGAAAATATTGCCTCTTGTTATGAAAGAAATTTCAAGATACGAAAGGTAAAAATACAGTCTGTCCTGCTACTCGCAGCTCCGAGTTTCCTGAATGCAACATACTTCTAGCTGCTCTGCCATTGGTTATTATCAAGCATCATCCTGGCATCCCATTGGCTAAGAGAGGCTTCTACCGTTTGTGTCGATTTGTGTAGATACATTGATATGTGTCGATCCAGCACACTCGTCATTGGCCCAGGAGGTGTTCCGATGGCTTTAGGTAAATGCGAATCACCCAGAAAAAGTGTTCACCTGTTGGGCGATCACGAGTCAGGCGATTGCTCACTCTGCTGATGTTTGCCGACAAAAGCAAACGTCCTTGGATCAGTTCTTCAAAACGCCAGGCAAAAACCGCTTCTGAGAGAGAACATGGACTAAAGAGGACCAAAAATGACGAGGACGCAGTTAAAAGTTAAATGACCATCATTTTTATTCTTTATTCTATTCTTTGTTTTTTTTACATTATGCACAACTCCCATTTATTGTGCAATAATCTAATTGTAACATCTATTTGTTACATATTTTGATGCATTTTTATGCTTTACAAAACATTTATGTTGGGGGTGCTTGGAACGGATTAGGGAATTTACATGGAAAATGCATCTCTACTTACAAAATTTTCTAGTTCCAAAATTTCTTCTAGAACCAATGAATTTCATGAGTAGAGGTACCAATGTACTCTTTTTCACCAAAATGACACGTCCAGTAATTCCTAAACCGAAACTGTGCTAGCAAGAATTTTATTCATATCGCAACACACAGCAGCATTATGGCACTTATGTTGTAAACAATTACAGATGTAAACAACTCACTGCCATAATTACTAAAATTACATTCATTGTAATAGTGAGTTTAGGATTAGGGTTTTGGTGTAGCTTTCGTGTTGAGGGGTAAGAATCCAACCTGCTTCCTCTTCAGAGCTACAATAGTGGTTGAGGTTACAAAATGGACTTCTGCTGCAACGTGGAGGCTGTGGAATGAGATACGAATACCGCCGTATAAGGGGAAATGTGCCTCTTTCACACTTCTAAATCTGTGGAATCTCATTAGTGGAAACGTAATTTGTAGCGCTTTTGTGGGATCTTAATAGCTTAAAGGAGGTAAAGTCTCATCCTGATAGGGAATCCCTTTTGGATCCAAGGGAGCAAATTGCTAATACGGTGCCGCTCGCTCTTTACTTTCACAGGCGACAAATGGTAAAAAAAAAAAAAAGCCTTGGCTGTGGTTGTTGTTCTGAGCCTCTGATTGTTAGCGATTGTGCTGCCGAATCAGTCGTCAGTCAGTCACACCGCCGCAGAGCAGTGAGGAGGAAGAGGAGGAGGATGATGAGGGCGTGGTGGTGAGTGGAAGAAGAAGAAGAAGAAGAAGGGCGTCATAATGGAGTCTCCGTGCTAAAAGGGTCCTGAGGCACAAAGATCTACTTAGCATAAATTATTCAATCTTATGTATTACAGAGGGAGAGAGAGAGAAGACCGAGCTCAGCAAATCAATGGATGACCACATGACACATCAGAGGACACAATCCTCCATCCGTCCATTATGCATCCACTGATGCATTCCAGATCGTCCATCTGTCCATTCACCCACCCATCCACCCATTAACGTGACTGTCTCTACCTGCCCATCCATCTCTTGCGCATCCATCCATCCAACCATTATGAAGCTTCCGTCTATCCTTCCACCTTTCCTTCGGCCTATCAGCCACTCATCCATCCGTCCATCCATTCACCAATATGTCCTTTCATCCAGCTGCCATCCATCCATCCAGACCGTCCACCCACCTACCTGCCCACGCATCTGCTGACATTTTACAGTCGGGAAACATTTTGTATTTTTTGGTGAGTGAGTTCAGTTATAGCCGTATGTTCGTTTTCTGTTAAAAACACAGTTACAGAACAACAATTGTGTCAACAGTCGTGGGGAGGAACAACACGCTGGGCGAACCACAGTTTGTGGAAACATTTTCTGGAATATTTTTGGTGGTGTAGCGCCCCCTGCTGCTTTGACCTGATTGGAAAGATTTATGTTGAGTGACCGGTATGTCTTTTAACACTAGCAGTGTATGATATGCGAAGCTATTATGACCATGCAGAACTTGGGAGTGAATCTTGCTCGTACTGGCTGCGGTGAAAAAATCAAATCTTGCTGTTTTTTTTTTTTTAATCAATCAGCCGCCTCGCCTTTATTAAGGGCCGCCACAAACGGGAGTAATAATTGCTTTTCTGTCAGATGCCGACCCCCTCGCAAGCTAGAAGGCGGTCGCAAACCCAAGGAAGAATCCAGGAAGTAGCCTGACCCTCTGTTCGTGTATCCACATGTAAAACTATCTCAGGCTGTCTTCTAAATGTCACTGCGAGTTTGGCGTGCGATTCCCTCGCAGAGCCCGCGAGGCGCACCCCGGCTTGTTAATGAGTCAGCGCTTATCAGCCGGCCTTGTTAACAGGCGTGGGGCCTGGCTTCCAAGCTTCCAAGCCGCCTACTTCTGCTTTTGTGCGCTACGGCTAATGCGCTGCCATTAGCTCCGCTGCTGCTTTCTTGGCAGCCGTGGGGAAGATTCAGTGGTAAACAAACAGGAAGTGGGCATCCAGCCACGAAGAAAGAGGCGGGCCTGTAGGGCTAAGGTGAACCCCAAGACGGTAAATCTTCCTACACAAGCAACCTTTAATTTTCATTGGGCCTCAATTTGATAAATAAACATGAACCGCCCATCAGCACTAAGAAACTGACCATTCTGACATCTTGCATCCATCTGTCAGAGTCTGACCCGACCCTCAACACATCTATCCAAATGCCCATCCATCCAGGTCTTTGATCCATGAATGCAATGTTTCGGCTATCCAATTACCCTGCATCCGTCTGCCTATCCATCCATTTACTCATCTGTCCATCCGTCCACCTGCCGTCCATACAGCCGTCCACTCCGTGTTTCCGTCTGCCGAGCCATCCCTCTGAACATCAGTCCTACATCCATCCACTTGTCCTTCTGTCTGTCCATCCGCCCATCAGTTCATTCATGCATCAGTTCCGCCCATCAGTTCATCCATTAGCCCATTCATTTGTCCCTTCATCTGCCATCCATCTATTTTTACATCTTTATCGTCATTCACGTCTGTCCATCTGTTCCTCCGTCTGTTCCTCTGCCCATTCGCCCATCCATCCAGCTCGCCATCCCCTGTTACATCCATCCACTTGTCAATCATTCTGCCTGTCCATCCATCCACCCATCCTTCTGTTCATCCATCTATTCGTGCATTCCCATACATTTGTCCGCCTATCCCAGGGGTCGGCAACCCAAAATGTTGAAAGAGCCATATAGGACAAAAAAACCCCAAAAATGTCTGGAGCCGCAAAAAAATAAAAGCCTTCTATAAAACTTACAATGAAGGAAACACATGCTGTATGTATGTAGGAGACTGGACTGTCTCAGAATTGTTTGTTATTCATTCCTTTGTTGTGTGTTCACAAACGCCCCCGTACAATTTATTTTGTAATTTCCTCGCTTGATTTTTTTTGTTTTGGTGCATTATTTTCGCTTTTCTTAGGGTCAGTGAAGTGATCATTAATTTCCGTTTTTCTGAGGCTGACTTTGAACGCCTCTCGAGTCAACAAGGAGAGAGAAGGCACGGAGTCAGACGCAGACGTGTCTGTTTGTCGAGACTGTTAAAAGCATAAATAAAGTGTACATTTAAAAAAAAAACAACACCACAGTTCTACTTTTTCGGACCTACAACATGTATCTATATATATTTGAGCTATATTAGCCAACTATCAAAATCTTTTTCCTTTTTCAAACATATTTTATAAAGCTCCAGGGAGCCACTAGATGCCGCTAAAGAGCCGCATGCGGCTCTGGAGCCGCTTGTTGCCGACCCCCGGCCTATCCATTCATTCACCATCCATCCGTCCGTCCATCTGTCCGCTGGCTATCCAGGTGGCAGCAGGCTTTGCCTGCGGGCTCTTCGCACCCTCGCGGCAGCACCTCGGTAATTGGGTCAGCGCGGCAGAATCGGGGCACAGCCGGCCGATGGCGTGCCTAATCCGCGCGGCCTTCCAAGAGCCACCTTTCCCTCGGCACGGCTGCACATCCAGCTGCGGAATTGGCCGTGCAATTAATGCCTCCCCTTCGAGGAAGATTGGGAGTTGACACGTCGGCGGCTGCACAAACGCGGTAATAAGCACTGACATGGCATAGATGGGACTCGTGGCATCTGTACGCTGTCGGGAAGAGCTACAGTTGGATTCTACTTGGGTTATTGCTACCCGATGGGGCTAATTATTACGACTCCGTTTGAATCTCTTTTACACTCCCGTCTATTTCCCAGCTCACTGTCTTGTGTATAAGGTACCATTATCGCACGCGGTGGTGACTTTGATCCTTGAATTTGTCTTATTCTGAGAATTGTGTGTTAGCAGGATAGCGGGAAATCTAGCGTATCAAGATTCACACCCAGGCTCATTTGTGTTGAAAGCAATTAGATGGTTTCACACTGGCTTCGTCTAAATTGACTTATCAGGGGCGTAACAGTGGAGATTTGTTTGGCTTGCCCTCTCAGATTCAGCAAAGTGAGCGTTCACACAGCCGCTGTGTGTCAGCACATCGAGATTTGCGAGGTTGGAAGAAATTGCTTTCAACATAAAGGGTATTGGCCTGTGAATCTCTCGTGTTTAAAAAAAACAAAACAAAACTGCCTCTGATACGTACTGCAAGGAAGAGGGGAAATTTGCTGGACAATGCAGTCTTTGCCGTTTTACGCCTTCGGGTAATTAGCCTCGGAAAGTCAACCTGCAAATTTAATATGTTCTTCTAATGTACGGTGAGAGACGTTTCTGGAAGCGTTGCTAAAGCATGTCAAATGCAGTTAGCTACTTTCACGCTGGCTTTCCGGTAAATCATCTCATGAGAGTCGGGGATGTATTGACCTGTTATTTCAGAAGAGAAATTTGCGTATCATGGTATTGACTCTAGCGCCCCCTGCTGCCCTGAAGTGGAACAGAGGAGGACATCCATCGTCTCTCTTTCATGAATTACTGCAGCTTAATGTTACTTTTAACGGCAACAGTGCTTGAGGGGATTTCAGCAAAGTGGCTGCGTGCTCAACGGGCCTCTTAAGTAACGCATCAGTCTGCAAGCATCTCTCATCTCTCACGAATCTGTCTACACGCGTCTCTCAAGGTCGGGGAAATTTTACCATCTGCCTTCCATGCACCCGTCTACTCACATCTGCCCGTCCGTCTGTCCAGTCATCCATCAATCCATCCGGGCTATACAGTACATCCGTGCCTGTCTGTTTGTCACCTCGTTCATCTGTCCTCCTGTCTGTCTGTCTGTCTGTCTGTCTGTCTGCCCAGCCTGCCTATTCATCTGCTCATCCCTTCATCCAGCGTCCACTCATCCAATGTATGTCCATCATCACATCTGTACATCTGATCGTCTCTCTTTCCCTCCGCCCATTCGTCCATCCTCTTGCCCACTCGTCTCTTAGTCTGTTCATCTGCCCAACTGTTCCTGCGTCTGTCCTTCTGTCCATCTGCCAATTTATCCATGCATCTGTCCACTTGTCCATTTGTCAGTCCATCCAGCCAACCTCACACCTGTCGATTAGTGTGTCCATTAGGCCGTCTCTCCTGCTGCCCGTCCACCCATTTGCCATCCATCACCCATACATCCGTCAACTCGTCCGTCTCTCCGCCTGTCCATCCATCACCCATCCATCTGTCCACTCATCCATCCATCAGTCCATCCAACCATCCGCCCATTTAGCCATACTTGCATCTTCATATCCATCCATTCATTAGTCTTTCCATCTGTCTGTCCATCTGCCCAAGTCCGCTCATCGATGAGACTGTCCATCTGTGCACGCATCTGCCCAGACATACATAAGTCCACTCGTTCATCCATCCTGCCATCCGTCTGCTAGTACCTCTCAAGGTCGAAGAAAATTACGTCGAGCTATCGGGCCTTGAAAGCATCGCCGCTGCCGATTAAACAAACAACAACGAGCGCAGTCCTGGGATGAATTAATTCACCTTGTTTCCGCAAACGAGAGCCCTCATTAACACCCCTCCCCTAAACTCTGTTTTGATCATTTACCTCATCCGACCTCACCCCTGCCCCTCGTTATCCGCCGGAAATTCTCCAACGGACATCTTTTAATTGATTGCCGCCATTTCGTTGATGCATTCCCGGTCGGAGAGAGCCAGGATTTAGAGACAGGCGCGCCTTTGTCGGGCAGTGACATGCATGTGTGCCGCTTCGCTATCGATCCCGCCTGAGTGCCAAGGGTCCGGTGCAAGAGTATGAGAGAGCTCAGTTTGCCTTTGTTGATGATGCCATCATTTCACCCGCTGCCTTGGGAGAGGCTTCTTCGCTAAGTGTCTCTTTATAGCCAGATAAAGCCGTTGTAATTCATCTGGGTTTCTCCTTGGAGGAGGTATTATGTGAAATGATTCAGTCCGTGGTTGAAAAGCGAAGCCATGAGAGTCTCTGTCAATGAATGAGGTGATGATTGACAGGAGTCTCTCAAATATGTCCATCGGTTTGAGCTACAGCGCCTCGGGCAATTCACTTTTTCTTTGTCAATGGCGCCTTGTTGTTTGTGGTTCAATGAAAAAAAAAAAATACAGTCGTATAAGTAATGCCTCAAATCGTTGTTTCCCGATAAGAAAAAAAAAAAACAGAGCTCGCAGTCTTTCTGTGGGAGTGAGTTGGTTATGTGTGTGAGGGCCCGTCTCTTGCTGTGCGGGTATGCGTTGCAAAATGCAATTGTCCAGTTTAGTCGCAATCAGCTCGGGGTGCGGTCCAGATTTGGCCAATTACCCGCTCACATGGGGTCCTTTTAAGGTGGATCACAATCGCTTATGCCGGATCCAGTCATATTCTGGTCACGTCAAAGTCTTGTTGGCCTTTTCTTTTGCTAAGTGCCTCTTTACGGCCAGATGAAGCTGTTAGAATCCACCCGGGCGTTCACATCGAAATACAGTTGGTACTGATGGCGGATTAGAGAACTGACCTGACTGTATGTCAGCTCTGTGCAAATTGTACAAGGTGTAAGAGCTTGTTTTTGGATCGGAAAAGTGGTTGGAAAATGCCCTTGTGTATGGGACGTATATATATATTTTATATTTTGGGATGGAACGGAACAATCGGTACAGTACAGAGGCGTAAACAACAGGGCGGCTCAGCCTCTGTCAAGCGAAATGCTTTTGACATTCACCTTCATCGCCGGGCTTCTCTGAAACGTCACAAATCAACAAATTATGTTTATGACCATTTGTGTGTGTTTGTGTGTTTGAAGCTTCTTAAATTAATGGTGCACTTACACACGTCAAAGAGGATGAAATGGCTGAGTGTGTTTCGGTGTGCGCGTGTGTGCGCGCAGGCCTGTGTGTGCGCGCGTTGTGTAAGATCTCATGCGAGGCCGAGTAAAGCAGCTTAGAGGCAGCAGCATATTCTTTTCCGAGTAAATCTCATTCATTTGAATTAGCGGCACATTTAGCTCAGGTCCACCTGGACGGACGCTCGGTCAGCAGGCCATGCGTCGGGATTTTCGGCACGCATTAGTGCATCGCATGAGTTCGTACGTACCCTTGTGAAAAATGACTTAGATGTCTACATCAGAGCCCAACTTGTCTTAAGTCACACCCTTCAAACTGTTGGGCTAAAAATAACCTCAGGTAGGGTTTTTTGGGGGGGCGGGGGGTTTTTTTTAAGCAAGCGAGTTTTAAGGATGTAGGTTACAGACTAAATTGTCTTTGATTTATTCATTTATTTTTAAATACGAAATCAGGTACAGGAGGTTCATTGAAAACTGTATTGTCTTCCCTGTCCACAAAAACACAATTTGGTTCCGGATGACTAAATTGCCTTTGATGTTTACGAGTGAACGGATCCAGGTTTGTAAAAAAAGTCTATGGTTTGTGATTTTTACAAAAACACTTATCTCAAATTATCTCAAATTTGTCTTTGTTATCACAAATAAGTCCATAAGTTTGCTGATGATTCAAAAGTGTCTTTGATTTTACAAAAACACATTGATTTGATTTGTTGAAGACTGTTTTCTTTTTTTGTGGAAAATAAAAATGTTTGTTGTTCCAAAACCACGGTATTTGGGTTCATTAAAAACTAAATTGTCTTTGATCTTTGACCGGACATTTGGGGAATCTCCACTACGCCCTTATTGAGACAAGACCATGACGATATCAAGGCACATTTAAATACATGACTATTGTGACATCACTAAATTATCTCCCTCACCCGCCTCCCATCCCCCCCACCATCGTCATTTGGTGGGCCAGATATAATTGCCGTTGGGCCAGTTATGGGTGGGTAGTTTACCACCACAAGTCGAAATAGTCTTGGATCTTGTACGATGCATGCCCAAAGATTTAAAATGGTCTTTGATGTTAACAAACATGTCTTCCTTAGGTTAATTGATAGATTTTCTTTATTTCCAAAACCAGCTTTGATATCCGAGGATGCTAAATTGTCATCAAATGTTTGACAAAGTGATCCTCTTCAAGGTGTCTTTCATGTTTACAAAGATTTTTAAAAACCTGACAAATTCATCATTGACATTTATCACACTGCAACAGGCTCGAAAACTGTCTTTGAATTTAAAGAAACGATCCTTTTTAGCTGCATTGAAGACTCGACATGATCTTTGATGTTCACAGTGACTGAGACTTCTCATCGACTCCTAATTGTCTTTGATGCTTACGTGTACTTCCAATTGAAGACTGATAGTTTGTAGCACGCTAAATTGCGTTGAATGTTTTCAGACTTTAGTTTCATTTGTGTCTAACAAAGTTGTCTTTGATGTCTACAAAAACGTGTACATCGGGCTTGTTGAGGACCAACTGCGCGATGTGTTTTAGGTGGAGCTCACGTCAATTTCTTGATGCGTGCTTCTTTTAAAGGTATTTTTTCTTTCTTGCAAGACACTGCTTTTGTGATGCTTTTTTTCCCCCCTCTCCTCCCTCACTCCCCGACATTGTTTTTCCTCTTCTGCGCTTTGTGCTCCCCATCATTAGCGCTCGCTAGCTTCTTTTCTTCCTCCGCCATCTCGCCCCTATCTCATGGATTCCTCTTGTTCCCGCGCATGCCTCCATTACCGCCCATGTCTTCTCGCTAATCAGCTTATCCGCCATGTGTCCAAGCTGCCGTGTCTGCCGTCCTCCTCCCTTTTGTTTTGCTGTTCATTCAGCCGGCGGATTAGAGACGCCTGTTTGCCGCCTTTTGTCTGCGTCGCAAGGCGATGGCCGAGACGGATGCAAAAAGACAAGAGCAGTCAAAACAGTCCGCATGATTTGGTAGATTTTTTTTTTTGTTTTTAACCTGAACATCGGAAATTGTCTTTATAGAATCACAGATCTGGAGTTAAATGAGGATGTTAGTTGTCTTTGAGATTTCCCCAAAAAATTAGGTTCACGGAACGATTGAAAATGTCTTCAATGTTGACAAAAAATGAGCTATAGGGTAATGGAAATGTCTTTTGGATTTAGGTTCTTTGCGAACTTCAGATTGTCTTTGATATTCACGAAAAATATGTTGAAAACTAAATGATCTCATTGGCTTTGATGTTCTTTGACTTAAAAATTCAAGTATCTTAGGCTCTAAATCAGGGCTGTCAAACTCCTTTTTGTCGCGGGCCACTTTGGAATTACGTCTCCGTTACGACAGTGAAAATGTTTAGTCATCACATCATATACTTGTAGACACACACAAAAAAATATAATAAACTGGCTCACTAGATTTGAAATCAGTCAAACTATTTGTTCAATTATTGTTCAAGTGAGTGTAAACAGGGTGACAAAGTTATCGCAAAAGGTCAGTTATTAATTACATATGACAATTTGAGATTTCGGTACGGATTTAAGCAAGGGTCATGGAAGTTGACGCATATGATTTGCTTTCGCGGGCCACATAAAATGATGGGGCGGGCCAGATCTGGCCCCCGGGCCTTGACTTTGACACCCGTGCTCTAAATTATCTTTGCTGTTATCAAAAATGTACACAGATTCATTGACTCGAAATTGTCCTTAATGTTTACAAAAATCACCCACAATTATTTTCTGCTGTAGGTTACCTACCGTAGGATAACTGAGGACACTAAATGATCGTCCATGCTGAAGAAAATCTATACTTCAGGTTCGTTGGAGACTAAACTGTCATTGACGTTCACAAAATCCCCCATATTAGTTTCAGTGAAGACTCAATCGTCTTTGATGATGACAACATCTCCTCGGTTTGGTCCAGTGAAGACTAAATTGAAGACTAAATACATTTTGTAGGTTAATTACATTTTCCAAATGTTCTTGCACACCCTTAGGTTCATCGAGGAAGCCAAATTGTCTTTTGATGTTTGTGAAAACACATTGCAAACCCGATTTGAAGAGCTTTGATGTTAGACTGCACCACATGGCTCGGTGTCTCAAAGTATACTCACAGATATGATGATGATGATGCTGATGAGCCACGCAAAATTCACCCCGAGACCCGCCTGTGTGCGAGGCGCGCAAGTGCACCTGAATCCCCGCCGTTGACTGATGGCCGATCGATCGCGCGGCCATATTCGTAACGATTAAACGCCAGATGCCTTTTTTTTTTTTCATTCCGGGCTGCAGCTGTCACTGGCAAAAATGAGTCATCTCTCTTTAAAAAAGAACAACAAACTCTCAAGGTTAACCGAGTGAAGTGACTTTTGTGTTTTCCGCCCGACAGGCACACTTGTTTACGTTGGAACCGAACACGATCACTCAATTGCGGTATTGCGGCTATTATGCCTATTGACGGCAAGCTATCGGGACAGGTGACAAAAACATCAAATAATTGCCGAGAAGAAGGTTGGCTGATAATGAGATGAAAACAACAAAAACGTAATTGAGCGGAAATCTGACATTTCGCAAGATGACATCATTTAGGATTCAATGTAGCACTAAAACGAGCCGCTAACAGTTTTAATTAAATTTACTCTGACTAAATAAATAATCCTTTAACTAGTGACAGTGAATTGTATTGTTTGTGAAAATGTGTACCTTAATCCACAATTACGTTATCTTTGTTTACGAAATATCGTAAACTTTCGTGAAATAGCTTGCTTTGGCTTAGTTGTCTCGTCGTCTTCGATGTTTTTGAGAATCGTTTTAAGTGAAGATTGTCTTGATGTTTGTGAAATAACGTACTGCAGTTTGTAAACTCTGAGCTGTGTGATTTTTGCCAAATGCTGTCCCTTAGCTTAATTGAAGACTAAATTGTCTTTTATGAATGTAGGAAGTTAGGTAATTGGAGATCTAAAATTGTCATTGACGGGTATTCCCCCCCGCCCAAAAACCCCCAAAACAAAACAACAACCTGATTATAAAGAAACTACATTTGGTTAATAGTAGACCAAATTTTCCTTGATGGCTTCGAAAATGTCGAAATTAAAACTTGAAATTGGCTACATTTTCAAGATCTGTTGGTTAGTCTCACTGAAAGTCTTTGTTTATAAAATGTGTGGTTTAGATTCATTGACAACTAAATTGCTGTTGATGTTTATCGCAATGCTGTCAGCATCGTGCTCAACTGAAGATGAAAATTATATTTTGTAGGATATTTTCGGAAACTATATTTTAGGTTCAGTTAAGACTCCATTTTCAGTGTTTATTAAAATGTGTGGTTTTGGTTCATAGAAGACTAAATTATCTTTGATGTTTTGTGGAAAAAATGTTTTTTGACATCTAGGGAGTTACTTAAATTACGTTTTTGAAGATTTGTAGTCCATGTATAACAGGAAATACTTACTGTACTGCATTAAAATGACACAAAATCTGTGACATGATAAATACCCGACGTGTTCGTTAATGATATCCTCCATTATCAAGAGGTGGAACAAAACATTTCGATGCGTTCCCCCTACTTCAGTAATTAATGTGACACTGGCTCTTAGAAACTGTGCCTCTGCCTTTGACCCTCCCCTTTTTCCTCTGATCGGGACGTAAGCATCTTTCGAGCTGGAGAAACTTTTGATTTCACTTACAAGTTTAAATATCTCAATACATTGCCGTGCGTGCCATCAAATGTAAAAAAATGTAGGGGCACGCTTTACCACCAGAATTGACGGGGGAAACGTTGTTTCTTTGCTGTTACCGTCAGCATTTGTAATTGAGACGATTAAACGGAACCAACACAAGAAATCCTGCTGTGCGTCGTCACTATTCTTAAACGCCACGCAGTCGGGAACCACCCGGTTACATATTTGAGCAAAAACATGTGCATGAGAAAAAAACCGTCTTTGACGTTGCAAAAAAAGGTTTTCTTGAGGTTTGAAGTTAAAATTATCATTGATGTTCACAAACAGTATGATGTTTTTAGGGGAATGTGTAGGTTCAGTTCATAAAAATGCTTCATTGTCCTTGAGGTTTATAAAAAAAATGTGTCACGGTCATTGACGACCCTATATCGTCTTTGAGCCTTACAAATGAGTTTCAGCGAAGATGCATAACCTTCTTTGATGTTTCTGAAAATGTCTGCATGTTTACAAAAATATATACTCCTGGTTTATTAAAAACTCTATCGTCTTTGATTTTTTTCAAAAACACAGGTTCGCTGCCAACAACTTGTTGTTTATGAAAACATGTTTTAGCCAAACGGAAGACGTAAAATTGTCTTCAATCTCAAACTGAAACGTGTACCTGAGGTTCATTGACGCCGCTTATCTTTGACGTTTGCAAAAATCACCTACCAAATTTTGTCAATGTCATTCATACATTTGAAATACCGTATTGGCCCGAATATAAGACGGCCCCCTCTTTTTCAAGACTCAAGTTTGAAAAAAGACTTTTTGAACACCAAATTCATTTTTATATAGAAAATAATTACAATACATCTGAAACAAATGATTATAACAATATATTTGAGAGAAAAAGCATGTGAATTTGCCTCATTCAAATCTAAAGTGCAAACACATTCTTAAATGAATAGCTTCTGGTTTTTGAAATGTAAATGACATCATAACTTCTCCTCAGCTGCCGGTTAACCTGGCCTATCTTTGACCCACTTTTCTCCAGATTGTCACTACGTTTCTCCATTTTCTGTTATCTCTTCTATTATTTTCTTACTCTTTTCCTTCTTACCGCTATTTTTTATTTTTCTTCTTTGTGCTACCGCTATTTTTATTTTTATTCTTCGTGGCAGGGGTTCACTTTGGCCTGGGGAGTCAAGTTCAGCATTCGCTTAATTGATATCTGGCGCCATCTAGCGTCGTGAATGGGTATAATGTCTAGACCCCGAATATAAGACGACCCCCACTATTTCAGTCTTATTTCAATGCAAAAACCACCGTCTTATATTTGGGCCAATACGGTACGTACTCAAAGTTGCAAAATTGTGTTTTTTATGTTGATTGGAAATTGTGGAAAATGCGTCTCTACTGAATCATCTTTATCATATATATGAAATCACCTCCATCACGTTCACCCAACACCAAATTTGTCTTTGCTGTTTCCGTAAATTCGTATTTAAAATATTCAGCAAAAAAATCACAGCATCTAATTTCAAGCCTTGCTGTTCAACAAAACTCATTTTGTGACCTTTTCATGAAAATGTCTACTTTTGACACACTGAAGACGGTCTCGGGTGTTTTTACCAAACCACCAACAGTACGTCTTGTTTTTTGTGTGTTTTTTTTGACAAACTTTTTTTGTCAGGCATCAAAAGCAGTGTTCCGTACCACAAATTTACTACCGGCTGGCATCGCTCCGGTGCTTTCCAATCTCGGCGTCCCACACGCCGCACTGCCATTAGACGCCACGCCGTATTATTCAAATGCCCTTTGCAGGAATACAGCACCTGGCATTTAGTGTCGGCCATCATTTACGCCGCCGTCATAATTGGTTCAAGCTTTTGCACGTGCCCCCGTGTAAAGCAAAGGCGGTGGAGGGGAGGGGACGGGGGTTGGGGCTGTTGCATTATGGGAGGCGGGAGGATCATTAGACGCGATAGCGATGTACTTTTCAAGTGGAAAAGGTCGTCTTTTATGAGGCCTTCTTGAAAGGCGGCAAGAATGATGACGCGTGGCTTCTCGCCTGAAAAGGGCCAAGGGATGTGAGGTGGCGAGGTAAAAGGGGTGGGTGGGGTGGGGTGGGCGGCTGGTTTCCAAGGCCGTCGTTTGGGAAGCTTGCAGGCTACAGGGTGAGGTTGAATGTCACCAATCCATACGCTTAATGTATCCTCAGCACATTTACTTGAGCACCTGACATCAAAACTAAATGCTTTCCTGTGGCGTTTTTTTCTCTCCCCCATTTGCGCGACGGTTCTCCATTTGGAAAGAGGAATTGGGAAAATGGTGTTAAAATACTGCGGGAGGTTCTGTGAAGTTGTGAAGTCCTTTGATGTTTATTTCAAAAGTCTTTAAGTTGTCTTGGATCACTAAATTGTCGGATTTTTGTGGGAAAATATTTCGTTTACAAAAATGTTAGTGTGCGTGAAACTTTTTTAAAATTCTGACATTTGCATACGCCCATCCTCATCCATGTTCACTTCTTTTATCTTGTTGACTACTTTTTCCTTCTTTACTAACTTTTTCCAATCCAACGTTTTCTCTTATTTGCGACTTTATTCCGGTTTCCTGCTTTTCACTGTTTTCAAATCTCATTTTCTACTTTGACTTTTTCCTGTTTTTGTTTGTTTGTTTTTGTTTTTTAACTCTTTCGTACTTTTGCTGGATTTTGCCGCATTTCCTACCTTTTATCCTATCAGGCCTGTTTTGTTGCTTTTTCGTTTTTCAATTTTTTCTCACATTTCCGACTAAATTCCTCTTAACCCCCCCCACTGACTTTTTGTCCCAGTTCTGACTTTTGTCCTGTTTCCAACCTTATTCCTGTGAATAACTTTTTCCGGTGATCAATTTTCCCATTTCCACATGCGTCGGTTTTCTTTTCTACTAGATTGTCTTAAGTTTCCTACCTTTTCACCTGTTTCTCACCTTTTTTTCCCTCCTCCGCTTATCTTTTTTGAGCCTTTTTCCATATTTCTGTTTGCTGTTTTTTTTCCATCTCCCACTTCCCCCCCTTCTTCTACCCTTTATCCCCAGTCTTTTTCCTATCTTTTTGGTTTTTGTTCCTCCCATATCTTACTTTTCACGGCCCTGACCATTTTTTCCTACTTTCCCCCCTGCTGATTCCTTTTTAACATTTAATATTCTTCCGGTTCCCTGCTTGCCCCTCCCCCCAACATTTCCTCGTTTTTTTCCCCAGTTCCCATCGTCCACGCCCTGTCCACTACCTTTTCCTTCTGACCTTTTTGCCGTCCCTACCTTTTGTTCCAAGCTCTCTCCCGCTTTCTATCTTTGTTGTTCAGCCCATACTTGAGTGTCATTAAGATCTTCTACTCTCCCAAGGACTGGAGTACAAACACACATTCGCTACCCTTTTTTTTCTCTTTGCTCCCCCCCTATCCTCCCCCCCTCGTTTCCCACTTGTTTCCCCCCCCCCCCAGTTTATTATCTTCCATTCTCTTGTTTTGTAGCTCAGCCCAATGCGTACTTGAGTGTCATTAAGACTATTTTTTTTTTCTCTCTCGATCCGACAATGGTGCTGAATGCCAAAGGCTGCAGCAGCAGTGCCATTGTTTTGTTCCTGATTGTCTTTTCTTTCCTTTTTTTTCCCCCCTCCTCTTCTCCGAATGTGATGTGTTATAAAGCGCTATGCTCCAGTGGCTGTCGCCTCGCCGCAATAGCATCCTTGGCCCCCAATTTGTGTGGACTCAGGCCTTTCTGAGTGGAATCTGCATGTTGGACGCCGCTTTATTGAATACTCTCAATTAGCTTTAATGTTTTACAGAAAACACCTATGGTCGATTCATTTGAGACTAGATTATCTCGGATGGGTAATACAATACATAGTGCATGTTCGCTTCATTAACGATGAGATTGTCTTTGATGTGTGGGGAAAAGCATATCTCAGGTTCATTAAGACAAAATGGTTTTTGACATTTATGAGGATGCGCACGTTAAGCAGAATGGCAGCCGTTTTCATCGCAAGGTTTCCCCATATTGCGACCGTTAAAGAGAGAGTAAACTCTCTTCCAGGACCAAAAAGATTATTTCTCTTTTTTTTTTTCATTCTTTAGTAATCAGCGGTAGAACATGGTTTGGTTGATGTTACCAAAAACTCTGGTTTGGAACCAAAAAGTGGAAAATATAGTCAATTTTTTTCATTTGTTTGTTTTGGAAAACAAACAGAAAATTGACTTTTGTGACATCTCAAACTCTAAACAACAAAGACAAGAATGAAAGGGCTTTTGATGGCAAAATCAATCATGTCATTTATTTCCAGATATACAACTCTGCCGTGAGCGACGCTGACTCACGGTTCAGGACTCGAGTTGAGCGTTTCACTCGATGAACTTTGTCAGCTTTTCTCACGTCAGCTCTTCTCAAGATCATGACATACAGTTTCATAAGCAACATATAAGACAGATAATGTAGCAATACTCATGGAAATATTCTTTGTCCTCTATGAAGACATATTATAATATATAATATTACAGCGTCTTACTTACAAGTACTATTCTTCTTTGTCTGCAGCTGCATGACTGCATTATACTGCCCCCCGGTGGCCAAGACTGTCACACCAGGAGGAGCAGCACAATGAAAACAACGCAGCATTAATTATGCACAAACTGTTCATTCTTTTCCACTCATTTAAATATGTTATTACTCTGTGTTCTCATAAAACACAACATTGTGGAGATTCACTTTTCCTTCTCAGAATACAAAAACAAAGATTAGTTGGGGCGGTTGGCTAGAATGGATTCATGGCATTTCCATCTATTTCATTCTATTCATTCCAGTGGGGGAAGGGTGATTTGAGTTACAAATTTGATCCACTGTATTCAATCCGCTCGCCGTTCCGCTTTGTCTACTGAACAGTTCCTCTGATGATGATGATTATGATATGATGATGATTATAATAACAGCGATGATTTGTCGATATGTAGCAGGTGCTAATTGGATGGCATTTGCGTAAAAGCGCAGATCTAAATGCACTAACGAGCTGCACGGCCTTATGGAGTCGTCGGCCCGGAGGCACGACGACTATTAGCGTCGCTAAGGCGGCTTCTGTATGTTTGATGAGCGCCTCGCGGGGAACATGTGATGATAGCGACACTGTTCAACTTCCTCCAGGCTAAAATTCTTTCTGATGGCAGTAGAGAGTTACAGTTTACCCTCCTCATTTTCTTCTTTCGCCTTGTTTTTTTTCTCCCCCTCCACTCTATGATGAATATTTAAAGAGTTCTGCGGTTTGTGTATGAGCTCCGTGTTATGTCTTCATCGGTACTAAAAAAGCTCCTGGACATTTGGTGTTGTCAACTCCAGAAGGTCTATGCTTTGATCCGTGTTTGTCGAAAAGGATCCGCCACATTTTACGCTTGTTTTCATCCCGACCTTGTTTCCATTTTTTGTCAGCCTACCTGTAAGACTCTGCCTGCAAGGGCAGCAAAGTAGGGTTTCAAGACGGGGTGAGCGTTTCAAAGCCGAGGTTAGTATTTCGGCTTTCAGAGACAGGGCTCAGGTTTTAAAGGGTTCGGGCGTATCAAAGCTCGCCTAGTTCAAGTTCAGGTTTCTAGTGATTGTTTCAGCCTTTGAGTTAGGATCAAAGGGTGATGGGGTTTTTAAATAGGGTTTCAAATGACATTTTGAAGACAGGGTGCTAGGGGTTTCATGGTAGGGTTTTAGGTTGGCATGGGGTTAAAGCCGAGATGAGAATTTAAAGATTCGGTTTGAAGCAACGATTAGGGTTTTAAAATATGGTTTCAAGACAGGTTTAGCGATTCAAGTTTTTAAGCATCATTTTAAGTAGGAATGGATAAGTCGCGATACGAGGTATCTGTATCAGAGCGATATGGGCCACCGCCTTACCAGCCACAGATACTCACAAAAATCTGACATAGAACAAGTCTTCCTCGGCAGTAGGTTGTGCTATTCTCTACATCTGCGTCAGAAAGAAAGGTGTTTGTTCACATTTTTTGTCAGTGTTAAATGAAATTTATATATCAAAAGTACGAGAGGTATTGTACTTGGTATCAGTGAGTACTCAAACAGTGAATATTGTACTAGTATCGGTCTGATGTAATAGTTTCACATAACCATTGCAAGTCAAAGTAAATATTTCAAAGGGTCCAATGTTTTAAAGTAGGGTTCCAAGCTAGGTTTAGGGTTTCAGTGTATGTTAGCATGGTTAGGATTTCAAAGTAAGGTTTCAAAGTAGGGTTAGGATTATTAAGACACAGTCCACGTTTCAAAGTATGGTTTCAAAACAGGGTTAGGTGTTCAAATTTGGGTTTGAAGCCAAGGATATGGTTACAGAGTACGGTTTCCTATTGTTGTTTCATCAGCCTAAGGGTAAGCCTCTGCCTGAATGGATGACAAAGTAGGGTTTCAAGATTGGATTGGACCGAGTTTCAAAGTCGGGTTTGGGCTAGGATTAGGGTCCTGAGAGAATTTGTGTTTCAAGTTAGGTTTTGAAATTGCTTTCTTAAGCTTTTGTTAGTGTTTCAAACAAGTGTTAAGGGCTTGAAAGTAGGATTTAATGCCAGGGTTAGGGTTTTCAAGTCATGTTTTTTTGGGGGTGGTCTCAAATTGGGGTTTCAAGAAAAATGAGTGTTTTGAGTCTTTGTTAGGCTTTTTAGGTCATGTTCTTATGATCTAAAAAGCCTAAAGGCGAGGTCTGAACACTGGTATGGGGTTTCAAGACAGGTTTAGGATTTGAAAGGTGTGTATTGTGGTGCACGTAAGGTCTGCAGGTTTGATGTTGTCTTAAAAGCTGAGTGACATTCTGTGCTTGTTTTCCTTTTTGAGAGGGCAAACGGGAAATGGCAAAAAGACGTTTGCGCCAGCAAGGGCGCCCGCAGGCGGAATCACAACTGACATTTCCTCGGAAAACAACAAGGCGGGCTTTGAGATGATTGACACTCCGCATAAGAAACATTCAATATTAAATCAAGCGAGCGCACGTTCGTCAGCCGGGAAATCAATGAGCCATTCCAGTGGCTGGCCATCCAATTTACTTCATTTTATTGATTGATCAGCTCGCACACCCCACAATATCAACAACACCAAGGACTCGGAAGGGGCATTGATGTTGACGAAAGCGGCAATGTCAAGTCAGTTAAAGACTTCAAAGTTGGCTTCAGTCTTTCAAAACAAGGCTTAGTATTTTAAATTTGAGTTTCAAGATAGAGTTTGGGTCTCAAATTGTGAGTTTAGGTTTTCAAACCAGAGTTAGGGTTTGAAAGTAGTGTTTCAAGCAACGGTTAAGGTCTCAAAATAGACTGTCAAGCCAGGCTAAAGGCTTCAAAGTGTGGTTTTGAGCCTTGGTTAGGTTTCAAACCAGTATTTGGTTTTGAAAGTTAGGGACAATGATTTGGGTACTCAGCTGAGGGGTTCAAGGCTGGGTTAGGGTTTTAAATTGGGGTTTAGAGCTTTCCTTATTAGGGTTGAACGTTTGGGTTAAGGTTTTGAATTTAGGATTTGGAGCTGGAGCTAGGATTTTGACAGCGGTCAGGGTACAAAGTTAGAGATGGCGAGGGGTTTCAAATTTGGGTTCAAAATCAATGTTGTACATTGTTATAGGGTTCCAAATTAGGATTAAAATTTGGGGCTGTAGTTTCAAATGAAAGACTATGTTAGGGTTTCAAATTCCATTTGGAAATGTGTGTCAGTGGTGCAAACAGTGGTTAGAGTTTAGAATTATTGTTTCGTTCTTGGGTACGGTTTTAAAGAAGGGTTTTGACCCAGGGTCAGGGTTTCATGTTTGGCTTTCAAATTAGGGTTTCAAGACTGGTTCGGGATTTACAGTCTTGGATAAGGTTTCAAATTAGAGTTTCAAGCCTGGATTACAATGTCAACCAAAGGCTAGGATTTCAATTAGGGCTTTCAAGGTAGCCACTAAGCTTTCAGATGAAGGTTAGTGTTTCAAGTTTATGGTATGGTTTCACAATACGGTTTCGAGGATTGTGCTTTAAAGAAAAAGTCTTTTACTGTGATGAAGACTGAAAATCGTCTTTGCCAACACTCATCGAACTGCACAAGTAACCTGACAAAGATTTATTGAAACCAAAGACATGACGACACAAACCGCTATTTAAACCCGAGCCAGATTACAAAACCAGGCGGAGGACGCGTCGTCCTCCTTGAGCGCGAGCCTTCAGTTCCGTGCCAAACATGGAGTACAGTAGCGGGAGTGGGCGGCACTTGAGGACGTGGCATTAAGGCGCTTAAGAGGCTCATTCAATTAACATTTGGTCAAAGCACAAGACTGACCCGCTTCAAAGTCGAAACAAAGACACGTTCAAGGAGCCTCAATCACTTTGCCCGGCTGGCGTCCTTGACGCCCTTGTTGTTCGAACAGTTAATGTTGGAAGTATTCATAACTGAGTTGTTTTGAATTTGTATCACAGCACATTGCCATTGTCCCTATTTAAGTTTATAAAAACGTAAAAAATGGGTTCATTGACTACTCTTTTAGTCGTCGATGATTTAACATTTAAAATGAGTTAGATAGCCATTGAAGACTTGGATGCTTATCAAACATATTTGGTGTGTTCCGCCAAATTGTCTTTGATATTTATGAAAAACACAAACAATATGTTGGCTCTGTTCAAAACTCAAAAGCTGTCTGACTTTAACAAATACAAATACGTGTGGTTTGTTTCAGATGAAATTATCCTGGCGTTTTGTTCATTGAACACTCAAACTTGTCTTTGATGTTTACCATCGTATTTATGATAGAGACTCAACGTTGTCTTTGATGCTTGTGACAGCATGTGTATTCGTTTTGTTCAAGGATATGCGTCTCCAATGGTTACCGAAACAGCGACGTTTTATTTCATTGGAGACTTGAAACTATTTACAAAAACATTTTTTATTTCGTTTGCCGAGGCCTCAAAATTGACGGTTCAATTAGTTGAAGATGGTAAATCGTCGTGAATGTTTATGAAAGTGTCTTTGATGTTTACAGAAACATTTGTGGAAGATTCATTGAAGACTCAAACTTGTTATGATGCTAATATCAACAAATAAACTCTTGATTGTTACACAAATAGCATCATTGTCTTTGATGTTTAAGACTAAACTGGTTTTAATGTATTTTTAAAAAAAAACATATCCGCTTCGTTCATCATAGTCTTTGATGTTTGATCTGTAGAAAACTGAATGGTTTCCAAAATCATGTTTACTTCAGCGACAACTCAGAACTGTCTTTGATGTTTAGGGAAACACATACTTAAGTCCAGACTTGAAGTTGTCGTCGATATTTAAGATTAAGAGGCTAATTCAATAAGTGCAAGGCCAAAGGTTAAAAAAAACAAAGGTGCGTTCAAACCCGCCCGCTCCCTCCCTTTGTACTGTGCAAGTCCTTGAGGTTGTTGTCATGTCGGTGACTGCGACTTAGCGGGAGTGGCCGTCACGAGAAGATGCGTGCGCGGTTATTCCTTAATGCTGTAAATCCCGTCATTCTTTGTGGCACTGGCAGAATTAGCTGCAGGCGCCAGGACGCGCCGGAGTGACGGCTGCGTCTTCTCCAAACAAAAGATGGCTGACAGGACGAGCTGGCCGAGGGGAGGACGTTATGTCACTCTCCCGCTTTCATGCGTCCATTTTCCCGTCAAGCGCTCGTCTCCTCGACACCCCATTTGGTTTTGGAATCTTCGCCATGGAAAAATATTTGCTGTGACACACAATTGAATATTCTTAGCTTGGGTTATGGTTTCAAATTATCGTTTCAAACCAGGGTTAGGGTTGTAAGTAGGGATGACGATACCAGGTACTAATATCGGGCCAATACCGGACTTATTTTAAAGTATCCAGTCCTCGTGGAGGATGCCGATACTAGCCCGCGAAAGTAGGGTTTTAAGACATGGTTAGTGTTTTTCAGATTTGCTTAGTGTTTTAAGACTGGGTTAGATGTTAAAATGAGGGTTTCACACAAGGGTTAGGGCCTTATATTAGTGTTTCAAGCCCCGAGTCGGTTCTCAAAATAGTGTTTCAAGAGAGGGTCATGGTTTCAAATTAGGGTTTTAAGCCAGTGTTAGCTTCAATTTATGGTTTCCTGTTTGCGAACTAGGCTTCGGTTTTCAAATTAGGATTTCAAGCCAACGATGGGGTTTCAAGCCTTGGTAAGGCTTTCAAATCATTGTTAGAGTTTAAAAGCAGCGTTGCAAGACAGGGTGGTGACTTTTAAGCCTGGGTTACGGTTCCAAATGAAGTTTTGTTTTTTTTAGACACGGTTAGGCTTTTAAATTAAGGTTTCAAGCCTTGATTAGCGTTTCAATGTCGGGTTAGAAGACATGTTCAGAGTTTCAGTCTAGTGTTAGAACAGGATGAGCATTTGAAAGTACGGTTTCAAGCCTGGGTTAGGGTTTCAATTTAGGTTTGTGTTTGTTGGTTCGGGCCTCTTTCTTGTGGTCTTTCTCATGTTGCACATTTAGCGTTGAAACGTGATATGAAATATTCATCGCAGTAATGTTGTGTTGGACGGGGCATTCGCGGGCCACATGGGCTAAATAAACGCCCCATTTATTATTCATAAAGAGGTCGATAATTAGCGCGTTCGCTTCTTATTGTGCAAGCAAACTCTGAGTCAGTGGAGAGCACAAAAAATGGATACCTCAAGCTCACGTGACACATATCAGGACACAAACGCCAGGATTTCTTCAGGTTTACATACACCCGCGATCGTTGAAAACTTGAATTACCTTTGACGTTGACCAAAAAGCGTGCTTGTCCTGTCTTTGATGCTTGCGTGACTAAATTGTTGTTGATCGTTTCAAAACGCGTATATTAGGTTTATTGAAAACACTTTAAATTGTCTTTGATAGCTACAAAAATGTTTGCTAGGATGGTCCAAGTCTCTGAACAGTCGTTAATGGTTACTTATTCGGTAGGCGAACGAAACCTTGAAATTGCCTTTGATGTTTACAAAAACATGTTCGGTCTGCTCAAGACTATATTGTTTACAAAAACACATGCATTTTTTTAAATTAAAGACCAAATTGTCTTTGATATTTATGAGAACCCCTGACTTTTGTCAGTGAAGGCTCAAAATCATCTTGGATGTTTATGTATGTATATTGATTTCAAATTGGCATTGATGTTGACTTTAATCGCCTTTGACATTGCGACGCTAGGTCGGTTGAAGACTCTAAACTAGGGGTGCCCAAACATTTTGGACCAAAGATCGACTTTTCGATCAACCAACCTCCCACGATCGATCCGTTACCGCGCACGCACATGCACACGCACGCCGTGATGAGCAACAGCCTGACACAGAGGCATGCGACGCAAAATGAGACTGATCGGATGATTTGGGTGCACTGTACATCACACAAAAAAATTTTTTTTTACTAACATGCACAAAGACACACAAATGGTTGTTGTTTTTTTTTCTCCTCTACACCCCTCGCGATACAATTGGGACCACTCTGCGATCTACCGGTCGATCGCAATCGACGTAATGGGCACCCCTGCTCTAAACCGTCTTTCATGTCACTTTCATTGACAATTGGTCATAAAACGGACATTGACTCTAAATCAGCTTTGGCGTTATCCGAAAAACTTACATGACTATAAATCTTCACAAAAGCAGAAGTCTCGTTCATCTTAAGAGACTTTGGATTTTATGTGTGACGTTAGGTTAATTCCTGATTAAAATTGTCTTGGAACTTGATCAAATCTCGCGAACAGACAGGTGGCTAATGAATGCTAATTACGCTAAAAACCGAGTAACAAAAAACGCGGCTCGATTAAGGGCTACCGAAAAAAAAAAATTTAAACCACATTATCGATGTTTCCCTCTTGAATGGAATAGAAAAGTCACTAGTCTTCTGTGGCTTTTCAAAGTAGGATGAAAAAAAAAAAAAAGCAGCCGCGGCATCTTCACAATATCGTCAACTACTACTAAAGCTATGAAAAATGTGCCAAACATTGCGGTCGTGTTCAGGGTCTTATTTTGTGGCTCAGGTTATTTAGCGGCAAGATGCACAATAAGGCCGGGCGCCATGTTTTATTCATGGACCTCCGCTTTCGTCAACAAAATTGGACTTCATGTTCCTTCCTCGCCTTTTGTTATGCTGTATGTTTCTAATTTGCGGAAGACTTTTTTTTTTTTTTTTTTTTTTATGAGCTGCATTGAGTAGGAAAAAGAAAGGCGCGTGCGTCGCTTCTGGCACTTTGGCAGCATTCTTAAGAAAATGTAAACGGTGGCGTTTGGACAAGTAATTACCTCAAACAAATGACGCTATTAACACCGAGATTCTTTGTGTAAATTTTTTTTTCTTTTTCTTTTTTAAGCGTGGTTAGTAAGTCTGAATGTTTGCGGGGGGGGGGGGGGGGGGCGCACACACACAAAAAAAAACCCAAACAAACATTTGTTGGGGTTGTTTGTGTTGTTAGTTCATGTTACATTGTTGCATAGATGTGGAGATCGTGTAAATGGTTTCGAGTCGGTTTTACACAATCAGGATTTTGGAGCCAATCTCCGATCAAGTTAAAAAAAAAGAAAAGAAAAACTCAACTGTATTTATAGAGCATTTTTAAACAACCAGCACTGTATACAAATTACTGTACACGGAGCAAAAATAAATGATACAACAACAAACAATGAAACAATAAATTAATAACAAAGGCAGTAGAAAGCACAAAAACAGAAACACTAAAAATCAAGACTCATGCTGAGTCAAAAGCCAAAGAATAAAACTCAGTTTTAAGACAAGTTTTAAAGATATGCAGCGAGGGGGCTTGCCGAACATTCAGTGGGAGGTCATTCCAAAGAGGGATGCCAATAACGGGGAAAGACTCAATCCCCTCTTAGCCCCCGCTGAGTTCTCAGTGCTTCCAAAAATGTCTGGTCCAGAGACCTGAGGCTCCTGGCAGGTGTGTAGGGGCGGAGGAGCTCAGAGAGGTAATTTCAAGATTTGAAAACAAATACAGTCAAACCTCGGTTTTCGAACGTCTCGGTTCCCGTCCAATTCGGTTTTCAACCAAAAAGTTCGAGTTTTTTATGCCTTGGATGACGAACAAATTTCGGTTCTTGAACAAACTGAGCGCACTTGAATGCACCATTTGACTCCTCTCGCCTTCCTTACACGAGGAAGTGACGCTTCCTCAGAGGCTGGAAATGGAGAAGTTGTTCCAAGAAAATTTTATCTGAACGTTCAGGGCACAAATGCGGCTGTTCCAATGCTTTCGTTTTTTCCCAAAACTGTTCCAAATATTTTCTTTTATTCTAAACATAACCGTTGCAGCGCTTTCTTTTCTCCCGAAATGCTTTCATTTATGAATAACACAACAGTTGCAACACTTTGGTTTCTCCAGAAACTGTTCCAATACTGACATCTACGAATAACATAATTGTTGCAGCACTTTTGTCTCTAGCAGGTTTGAATAAAACTGTGGGTGTGAAACCGCAAGTCAGCAAGGAGATGCATGCACAGTGTTGTTTGGAAAATTATTTTCGGCGCTAAGGCAGTTCAAGTCGTGGTCATATCATAAGGTTGGGTAGGGTTTGCTTTTTCCGTGACTTTGCTGAAATCAAATAGCGAATTCACCGCCAATGCCCATTGATGTGGAAGTTGCATGTTCTCACTGCATTTCTCTTCTTCCACTAAGGCTCATTTTTGCCAGACTTCTTTCCAATAAATTCCAGCGCACTTTTATTTACTGTCGGCAAGCCATCAATAAAGCAAGTGAGGACCACTGTAAAGCGGCGGCTGCTCTGTTTATTTGTCACGTTGGGGAAAATCAGCGGCGGGAGATTAATTAGCTCATTAGCCACGGCCGCTAGCGACGCATCATGTGATACAGTAACAGTCAGTTAGCCGCTGATGCCGAAAACCAATCAAACGCAAAATAGCAATTCAAGAGGGCGACGTTCGAAAAGGCTTGCACTGAGAATGCGGAAGATGCTAAATTGTCTTTGATGTTTCGGAAAAGGTGTATGTTAGGTTTGCGGAAGACTTGATCTTTGACGTTTAGCAGAATGTTCGTTGAAGCCCAGCTCAATGAGGACTCAGAGGCTGTCCTTGATGTTTTCACATTTGTCAGACTGAAGACTTGAAATTTGTATGAGGAATGTACATTAGCTTCATTTTTACGAAATAGGTTAGGTTCTTTGAAAGAGTTCTTAGATATTTACAGTATAGTGTATACATATGTGTGGAAGGGAGGTAAACACGTTCTTTCCTTTCGCTACAAGGCAGAATAAAGATTGGCCGATTGAAACGTTGAAATAGTCTTTGATGTTTACGCATGTTAAGTTAAAAAAATGTCTTGTATGATGTGTGTCAAAATAATCATTAGATGTACGTTCACTGAAGTCGAAATCGTCTTTGATGTTTACCCATCTGCCTCAGGCTTGTTGAAGATTTTAAATGGTCTTCATGAAAGTTTGAGTTTTTTAGAAAGTGTTAAACTGTCTTTGGCAGTCACAATAACGGTCACTGCCAAATTATCTTTGATGAAGATTTTACATTACATTCATTCTCCAAGCATATCTAATACACAGTCTGAGTTTTTTTTTTTAATCTTTAGGAAAACATGTACTTTGGTTTGGTGAGGATTCAAGAAGTGTCTTTGATTTTCATGCATACGTTAAGTTCACCGAATAATCAAAATCGTCTTTGATGTTGAGGAATGCATACATTAATTGAATTGAAGCCTTGATATTGCCTTTGATGTTCACGCGTACGTCAGGGTGACGGAAGCCTCGACATGTTTGACAGGTAATTGAAAACCTGAGATCGTCTTACAATTTCACGCAAACTATTGACGCAGAATTCGCTTGGATGTTGACACGTACGCGAGGTTTAGTGACAGGAAAGCGGTTCTGTTGCAGTGGCGGCAGCGGGAGATTAATTAGCTCATTAGTGACAGCCGTGACACAAGTCGTGGGAGACAGGAAGCTTCGTTGTCGGCAGTTCGCGACGCCCTTGAGCTGATCTGGCCGATCTTTCTACCTCCTTGGATGCTCCTTCCGATCAGCTATTTGATTGGTCATTATGGCCATTTCCAAAAGCCCTCCCAAGACAAATTTCACCAATAAATTAGATCCAATTGTTTGCAAATTTTAACCACGTACACTAGACAGATTGGCGGGGATAAATTGTGAAGAATCCGTGTTTTCCTCAAGGCGTGCGGGCATAGCGTGGCGGCAAAGATTAGAACACAGAAATGTTGTTAATTCAGTCCCAGCCAATTCTGGACCAAGTCTGAAAAGACGTTTAAAAACGTCTGTGGGAGTGAATGAGTTAATAACACAGCTTGTGATTTTTGAGGGAAAAGTCAGTCCCTCGAACTAGTTCCACCCAGCAACATGTCTGTCATGAGTAGACTCACAAAAAAGTCTTAGGAAGCCAAATTTCTGAGAAGAAATACAAAGTCTGCTCTTTTGGTAAGAAGCGTTGTCTTTGATGACTCATCATTAAAAACAGAACTTGAGCAATATGTCAGCTCATTGCGTGTTTCAAAATCCAGCCTCTGAAAACTGTTTCACTTAGCAATGTGGAATTTGGTAGACATGGCTACAATGAGTAGAGCAACAAAAAAAGAAGAAGCCAAGCCTGAAAAAGCACAGGAAGTCTTTCACGTTGTATATGTATCGGCAGAGTTTGATGACTTGCCATAAAACAGAAGTGGTGTAATATCTCAGCTCATGACTTTTTGAAAATTCAGCCCCTGAAGCCAGGGTCACTTAACAACATAAAATGTGGTTGGCATATGTATCGTAAGTAGAGTTACAAAAAAAAAAAATCTCAACAACTTATGCCCAAAAATACAGGGCAAGACAGCAGTTTTCATGCCTTGCTGTTAAACAGAACTACAGTAATAACTCTGCTCATGACTTTTAGAAAATTCAGCCCCCGAAGCCGGTTTCACTTAGCGAGATGAAATTTGGTGGACGAGTGTATCATGAGAAGAGCCACAAAAAAAGTCTTAAGATGTTACACCGAAAAGTCTTCCATTGTTGTATGATTTGGTGACGTTTGAGGAGTTGCCACAACACAACTGGAGCAATAACTTCAGCTCCTGGAGTCAGTTTTCACTACCAATTTGTATCATGAGGAGTGTTGTGACTGTGAGTTTTGGTCTTTGCACCCTTGATGTTTGTTGCTTTGGTCCTTTACTTGGTCAGACAGGCTTGAGCTTGTTTGTTTTTTTTCCATATGAAAGCTTGAGTTACTCAGCTACACGTCGGAACGTTAAGCCTTCTATGCACTGCTGTGTCCAACCTTGCTTTCTGTTTTTTACTTTGAATCTTTGCATATAAAGGCTTTTACTTCGCCACTCTCGTCTCCTGTCTGCTTCTGGGTCCAAATTCCGCTCCACATGTGACTGGAGCCACAAAAAAAAATCTCTTGCAGTCATACCCCAAAATACATGGGAAGTCTGCCAAATTTGTTTGCATCAAACTATAGTAACAACCTTGTGAAAATTCAGCTTCTGAAGCCAGTTTCACTTAACCAAATGAAATTTGGTTGGCAAGTGTTCTTGAGGTGAGCCACAAAAAAAAGTCTCAAGATGTCATACCCGAAATGATGCTGGAAATCTCCCATTTTGGTTTGCAGCTGCTTGTATGAAATGAGTTTTGTCCGCAGGGTGTCCGGGCTCTAACTTAGAGATAAGGTGAGAAGCTCGGTCATCCGGGAGGGGCTCAGTTCCACATTGAGAGGAACCAGATGAGGCGGCTCGGGCATCTGATTAGGATGCCTCCTGAACGCCTCCCTGGTGAGGTTTCCCGGGCACGTCCCACCGGCAGGAGGCCCCGGGGACAACCCAGGATACTCTGGAGAGACTATGTCACCCAGCTGGCCTGGGAACACCTCGGGATCCCCCGAGAAGAGCTAGAAGAAGTGGCTGGGGAGAGGCGAAGTTTGCCTGACTCGCCATCGAACAGAAAACTTAATAAGTCAACTCCTTGACGCCCCATCCACGGCTATGTTTCCTCCCATCCCTTTTCATCTTCCTCTTCCTTCTGATTCCAAGTCATCTTCTCCCGTTGCCCACCTGCCATTCCGGTCCACTCCCTTCTTTTGCTCTCGTGTCTTTTATCCGCATCTTCCTCCTCCTCCTCCTCTGGTGGTTTTAGTATACGTATACTCTGCAGGGAGTGCTCCTGTGATGCCAATTATATTGACTGGAGGGAGAAAAAAAAGAGAAAGGGGGGAGGGGGTGAGGGGATTGATGGGTTGGATTGGAAAAGGCGTGTGTGCGTACACACACTATCAAGAGCGTCTGATGACAGAGCGAACCAACGGAAGGCGACGGAGGCCGAGTGTGAGGGAAAGGGAGGAGGTTGATGAAAGAGGACGAGCCGGTACGGGAAGAGGATGGAGAGAAATTGGAGGCGAGCGAATCTGTCGGGGAGTTGTAATAGTCTCCCGTTGGCCCACCCGAGGGAATTCAGCCACTGCAGACGAAGGAGGAGGAGGTAGTGAGATGAAGACGGCAGCGAGACAAAGATGGCCGAGCTAGGGTGTGCGAGGAACCAAGCTGGCGACCATCAGCTTCGACTTCACCTAAAACATTGTGTCGCGCGTCAAACTGTGTATGTGTAAGGGTGTGTATGTATAAAATCCCGATACAAACCAAAAGTAGTAAAAATATCACAGTCAAGGGTAAAAGCATGAGCATTTATGGAGACTTCTTCCTTCTTTCTTTCTTTCTTTTCTTATTGATATAAAAATGATCTATTTATATATAAATACATAACTTGGGTAGGATTAGATAAGTTTTTTACTTCTTCCTACTCCTTTGAACATAATAGTGTTGTATAATGACTGATTTCTCTTTCCTTCTTAAAATTTTACATGCCTTACTTTCTGTCAATTTATTACTGTATATGTTTTTATGTTCAATAAACAAACAAACAAACAAACAAAACTGACCATTGTAAAAAAAAAAAAAAGCAAATAATTGACATTCAAAACTGCCCCCACAAAATAAAAAGTACAACCTTTTTATTTTTGTTCTTTTATCCTATTTTATGTTTTTAGTAATATTTTCACATTAGGTTGTTTTATTTTTTTAATTTGTGATAATGCTTGCTATATACTGTATTATTAGTATAATTATTGTCATTATTATTATTAGTAGTAGTAGTAGCAGTAGTAGTAGGAGGAGGAGTACTATAGTAGTAGAAGTAGTATTGTTAACAATGCGTTGTGGTAAAGCTCAGATTTCCAATTGTACCTGAAGGCAACGTTAGAATTGCCCAATGTGATAGACATTCCTATCCACAGCTGCACCGCAAACGGTTTCTGTGATTAATTTAATTTTCCCTCTCCCTCCCCGCCTCCCTCCAAAACTATTCCTCCCTTACTTGAAGCTAATGTGCCTCAGTCTCGGGCCTTTGACTGAACGCCAGTAATCGGTCAAGGCATCTCAGGGCGTTTTATTGGAAGAAAATGGCTTCTTTGCTTCTTTTATCACGCTCTAAGTGACTTTTTTTTCTCTCCCCGCCCACAGACAAGAAGTACATTTCCATCCAGACGGCAAATACATTAGATAGCGCGCGGTGGGATAAAAAGCCGCCATGATTGATGATTATCCGACGATTTTTTTTTCCATTGGTAATTAACTTAGATTCATAACGTCATTTACATGCATTACAGCCCCGCTTACAAGTAGCGTGTGTGCTCGTTGATCCGCTGCAGCTCTTTATCTTCATTTCATTCCGTAGGCTTCATTTTTTGTCAACAAAACGACTCCTCCTTTTGCAACTGCTCCGGTGCATTTGATATTAACCCTCATGCAGTATTTTTAAGCGGCTGCATGAAGGAGGATTGTCCCAAAAATGTCCCTCTTCCAATGTGCAACAACTTTTTTCACTTTTAATTTTTTTTCACTTTCAACCCCTCAAAATGTTCAGTGGGAATTGGCCAAGACATAGATATACATCCTATGCAAAATTACAGCTTCGTGGAGTTATTTTTCCACTGTTTTGTCTGTGGTGTCCATTTGTCCAACAGTCCAAAATCGTCCGAAGTGTCCGAAATGTCCAATTTTGGGATAATTACTGCATGGGGGTTAAATTAGCTAGCTAGCTGGCTAGCAGCTGCCCACTTTTTGTCAATAAATTACTTTTCTTTTTTGAATCTTCCACAACCGGAGTGGTGCATTTCTATCTAACTCTTTGCAACATTTTGATATATATATATATTTTTTTTGTGAACAAATGACACCAATCTGGACCTTGTGGGACCAGTGGGGTGCATTTGAGTTCATCGGTTCTGTGATGTTTGCCAAGAAATAGTTAATTAACAACATTTGTGTGTTTTATGTTACATTATTGGTAGGGAGAACCCCCGAATGGTGTTGACCAATTTTATGTGACCAAATGGCTTTAATGTGGATATTTTGTGACCTTTTGAGTCCATCGTTTTTTTGGGGGTTTTTTTTCTCTGAGCATTGAGTAAAGTTGTAAACCGCTACATCATGTTGTTAACAAATTAAGAGGTGTATTGGGCTTGCACGCACACACACACACAACCACACAAGTGTAACTGTTACGGAGACTGGATGTCCTTTATTTGAAGAGACGTCCTTTATTTGAAGACAAGCCTCCTCTCTGTTTTGTCACCGTCTTTTGGCAAGGACACGCAGTGTTTTCGGAAGTTTGTGTGTGTGTGTGTGTGTTCTTGGAAGCCCCTCAGACACGCTTACACACATACACACACGCACACAAAGCTTTGTGTAGAAAGTAGTCCAAAGTTTGATTGAGTCGAGTGTATCGAGTCTTCCTCCCTTCATCTTCTTTAATGCTTACCCCCTCCCAGGACCACTAGTGTGTGTGTGTGTGTGTGTGTGTGTGTGAGCGCTTTTGTGTATGTGTGTATACCCACTCCGCTTGCTCCCTCCTCGCCAGCATCTCCGGAGGAATTTGCGTGCCTCGTAACGGCTAATGAAGGCAACCTTTCAGACGGGGCCCGTGGTTTGTCACTCCCAATCACGGCACTGGAGATCAATGTAGTGCTGGCGGGAGAAGATAAAGACGACAAGTGGGGGGGTGGGGGGGTGAGTCAGTGAAAAGGGTTGTAGTGGGTTCAGGGGGGGGTGCTGGCAACAATGGCTGCTTGAGACAGCCTGAACAATAGCAGTCGGCGGTTTGTCTGCGTCTACCCACGCCAGACAGGGCCAACGTGGACTAATTGACCAGTGAGGGTGTTTTTCTGTGCCACTTGCCCCATCATGGCTGCCAGTGGTGGTTAGGTGGCGTGGTCCTGTGACCCAACTTGGTGGCTCACATGTTCACAAACCGTACAATATCGACAACCAGAAGCCTTTACTAACTGTATCGGCATCCCACAAAGGAGAGTGATGTTCACAACCCTGCCAAATTTTTGAATGATTAAAACGATCATCAGGTGTATAGAATGAGGCTTCAGAGGCGTGAAAAATCAAGCCATGTCGTCTTCTTGGGCGCTCGTGTTTATTTCAAATTGTTGGTCCTTGGACTATTATGACCAAAGTTCCACAGAATTGTTATCAAGACACAGAGGAACTGATTTCAATTCAGAAAAAATATGTCTCCTTTAAAACAAGTCACCCCGATGTGATGCTAATGGATGCAAACAGCATCGCACCGTCATGTAGATTGAAGTCATTTCGACGCGCACCATTGGCGAATAAATTACACGTAGGGCGCTTTACTAGATAAACACTTAACAATCCCGCTCATGCATATACGTACTTGTATTCGTATAACAAGGAAATAAATAAATATATGCGGGATATAGTGAGAGTCCTTTGGGAAGCTCCCGTCGCCGCTTCGGTGATTGTCGTTAAAAGGAGAGGGGGTCGGCGCAGACGACTCGTAATTGACTGCTCATTTCTTTAAGTGGCCTATTGGCAGGGCAGCCCTGAACATTTGCCAGCGCATTAAAAGTTTCACTCGCTTTATCTTACACTCTTTGTGTATGTGTATGTGGTTAGCATCACACTCAATCAACCTACTGTTGTCATCGAGTCTTGTATTTTACAATACACGGTGGTACCTTGAATGTTCCACGAGACGCTACACTTTGAATTACAGAAAGTCATCATGCGTGACATCATCATATTACTTGACCTCTTTTCAGATGACCTAAAAGGATTTATATTTGCGTAATTGGCAAGCGCAATGAGTGAAGATGGGAACTAGCTACATTAGCCTAGCAAGCTAGATGCTGACTGGCTAGCTACAGAAACTCACGTCCCATGCAACCAAAAGAGTAGAATGGTTGAGTGTTTAATGGTAAACAAGAAATGAAGATCTAGACTGCTACATTAGCATAGCTGGCTATCACTAGCTGATACATTCATGGAGTTTGTGTTTGACCAACATTTTGTAAGCAAAGAAGCACTGAGTGATGCTAACTTTGACCCCTGACAAAATGGAAATTGTAACAATGCTAACGTCTAGGATGGTGACATCTACTAGCAACCCATATTCAATGTTAATTTTAGAACACAGGCTGCCATGCTAACAGTAGTTATGCTATCATTTAGCAAGATGGACTGCTAAATGATAGCAGAATGGATCAGTATTTTACATGATTTTACAAAAGTCCATTTGGTCAAATGCTAATCTCCTAGCAATTTGCATGCTCACACGTAACCAAGGTTGTGAGAACACTTAAGGCAAATGGATTACTACTATTACTTTGTACTAACAGGAATAGTTCAAGTGCTAACATGTTAGCATTTGCTACACTGACAAAATAGCAAGATATCAAAATAGGTAGAGAAAAGCGCAAAGGAGCGCCTTGCCATTTGGTATTTCTAATGGGAATTGATACAAATGCTAATATGCTAACAGTTGCTCACACGTGTTATGGCAAGATTGCAACCTGAGTACAGAAGAGTGCTTAGGCAGCTCAATAAGGACTTGAGATCTTGCCCAGACATTCAATACTATTTATAATGCAATACGCTGAAATACTAGAATGCTAATAGCTTTTTTCCAAGGTCAATTGCGGTTGTTTGTTGCGCAAGAGCCTGAAAGTGATTGAGAGTGGACCCTCTCTCAAAATTCCTGGGTCGCCGACTTCCCAGCAGACCGAATGTCGCGCGGTCCACATTGTGCACTTGACATTTC